>OX465427.1:19757507-20344038 GCA_950005045.1 Agrotis exclamationis | reverse complement strand
CCTAAAGCGTGGTTGTAAAGAGGTTATTGTTCTTGCTAAAGGGCTTAGGTATGTTAATTTGGTTTAGTAGGACGAAGATGTATTAGTTGTGTTTTAACCTGATCTAGTTGTGGATTTGTGATAAGGTAGTGATTTTGGAGAGCCACTGTTAAAAATTCTAGATATGTTCTAAGTATTTGTTAGAAATAGTAGCCCTAGATGGAGACAAGCTTAATACATTTTGTCTATCCAGAACACAATGTTCTGGATAGACAAAATGTATTAATAACAACGTGAAAAACACAGTGCAACGAGAGAAGAAAAAATGCTTCAACTCATGGATTCGATATCGAAATCAATCATGGGAAAGGGTTAAAGGTTTCACGCTATACGTCTTGTCCTGACTCACCCAATTCTATAACCCTACCAATAAATTCCAGAGTTTATGCAATTTCCCCATCATTACCCACAGAATAAATTGAATCATTTGTTACTCAGACGCCACCATCACTAGGCCTCGCCTCACACGCGTGAGCAGGCACCATTGAAAAATTAGCATTTCCGTGCATGTGTCGATTGTATGAATTCGATACGGTGCAAAGCTCTTGTTTCGAATGGACAATGTATTCCAATCCGACCCTGGATGTGAAGTTTTGTTTGTTAGAAATCAGATTTTAGATCATCGTAAAGGATTTAGTTAAGTTGATTGGTAAATAGTAATATTGATTGAACAATTGAACTGTCAAAAAATAAAATCATGGGCTAATAAATTATTGAGAAATGGGACAGTTAACAGTTATTCTTACAATAGTTAGTATGTGTATGCTTAGACATGAATAGAGACAAACAAACAGATAGGAGTTTATTACAGACGCGAGACGTATTAAATGATGCAAAAAAAAAACAGTTGATAATGTTCTAATTTTAAGAGAAAAAAAATCTTAACTTAACATTAGGGACAAACGTAATAATCATCATCAACATAAAAGGTTTATTTGCAGCAGCAGTGAAAAATGATTTAGACCTCCAGCTGTGCAATACCCCTGTTTGATCATACACTGTAAGTATTCCAGCAAGCAACACAGTGTGCACAGTGTAACGGTACCTGCACGGCTACTGAGCATTAAAAATGTGTAACAGGATGTGTGAATCACTTAGGTTTAACTTTTGCACAAAGTGACTAATGATGATGCACTTATTGTCATTTCCTGACAGTCCACGAGTTGTTTTGGATTCGTCAAAGGCTTTCGACAAAGTAGGTCCGGTTGTTATTAAGTTTGGGATATTAAAAAGATTGGTGGTTTGATACCAGGTTATTATTTAGTAAGGAGATTCTTTTGAAAGTTATAAATATGTTGAAAATGCACAAAGGCATCCATTTAATTAAGGCTTTAACCCAGTCCATCAAGAAAGTAGAGTAAAATCTTTCAATTAAAATTTCTTTAACCAATGACGCGTCACTTTTTATGCAACTCGCGAACCATAAAGTCTCGTTGCAATTCGTGCACGTATGTGTACTTAGTGACAGAATGAGTCACCACGCGGCGCCACAGTCGCTGCGCCGGCGCCGCCGCGACAAGTTTCACCGTTTAAGGTAATTGTGCCTTGCTTTTCGTTTCATACAGATTTTTAGTTCATTTGCTTACGACATACTTAAGTAGGTTAAGATAAGCTAATCTTTACTTATTAAGTGACCGAGTTATGTTGAGTTGGCACCTTTTTGCTCAGAATTGGTTTGAAAAAATAGGTGCCAACTCAACTTTTTTTGTGTTTACACCTATTTTGCTGTATCATCATTTGTTTACGTTTGGTAATGATGGGATTCATTGGCGTGAAGTTACGGATGAATGCAAAGTAGTCATGTTTATGTAGATCATATTGACATAATTGTGGATGGATGGATTCATAACATGTGGAAAACATGTTAAATCGCTCAAGTGCTATGAAAATATAGCTCACATTTATGTTAAATAAAAAATCACGCTGTATCACGGGGTACCGAGGGCTTCTTCTGAGTTTCTTTTATATTCGGTTGCGTAAGCTTCAACTTCTTCAAATTCAACTAACACCGTCTATTGACAAAAACACAGTAATTCCAAACAAATATTTTTTTACTTAAGGGATCGCCTTACGCACGTTTCGTCAGTGGCAGAAAAGTGAACTAATCTTTAGTTTATCAAAATGGGATCTGGGATTCATCTGGCACAACTACAAGCTGTCTGTTAAAACAATGGCGATTCTGAGTAGATTGTTACTAAATACTTAAAATGCAAAGTACCTTTTATCGTATCCTTCGTTTTTCTTTCACTCCACAAACCTTAATAAAATTCCCTCCCAGATCAAGATGGGAATAAACTCCGATTAAGCTGATCTTCGTTTACCGAGTGAACCCATTAAAAAGACGAATAATTATAATTTCTTTAACAAACTGCTCCTCTATACATCCTGCACCGAAAGGCAATTTGTTTTTCAAGTAAACGTTTTTAAGATCACCGCTCGTAAATCACTGGTTTATTGACTAAAGAACCGATTTTGTAAACCCTTCGTTAAGGTCAATAAAGTAAGAAGAAATTTTTAATAGCTTGGTAAATTGTCTATTTGTTGAGAGCCGTAATTATTAAATCTTGTTTCATATAAAGCAATTAAAATGCATTAAAAATTAAAAATACTGGGACATTATTTTTAGTTATTCCGACGATGGACATAAAGGCAGAGAACAGATCATTAACAGGAGAATAAGAATTGGCAAACATGACGTGGGCCTCTACTTAGCTTCTCAATATGATCAGGTACGAAAGTTGGAAAATCAAGGATTGGTAACTCAACCTAAAAATAGGGCCAGCAGATGATTGCGAAATACTGTGATTTAGTTTCAAAATTTTTAGAATATAAGGCTGTTTGATTTAAAAAATAATGTCATGTATATTTTTAGAATTTATTTGTAAGAAAATGTTGTCATCAATGTTTATACAACAACAATTTTATAAATTCCAAGCACATCTAAAACCATGTCTTCACTGTCTTATTATACGTGCTCATATTTTCAAACTGCGTAATTTTTTGATGCAATATTAAAGGTATTTAATCGAATGTCAATCAAAGCAATTAATGCTTTGCACGTCATGTCTATGTCACACACAGGTGGCGCTTGCGTCGCATTTTTATTGGCAATGTGATCTGAATTTATTATTTCTACTGCGGATTTCCTTACGAGGTTTTCCTTGTGTGAAATGTGTCGTTACTTCATTAGCTTTTCTTGTTTAGTGTTTCGCGTCATTGGTTCACACGGTAGCTTTATGTAGATTCAGATTTTCAGGCTTATGTGCACTTTGTTGATTAATATTTTCATCAAATATTGCAAATATTCCCTTCATCATCAGTACTGTTTGGTCTATGCAGTGTTGTTAGCACTAAAATTTTGGCGTAAGACTAAAGTTATTCTGTCACTGTGCTTGACATGGTTTAAAACAAAGTCACTTAACGGTTCTGTACGCTTATGTCTTTTAAATTATGCAACGGATTTTAATAAGGTTTTTTATCAATAGAGTGATTCAAGAGGAACGTTTACATGTATAATACTTTTACATTGCACCCGTGCAAAGCCGTGTCAGGTCGCTAGTGGTAAATATTAGTAAAATTGCTTTGTGTTGAAAAATCAAGATGCCAGCGTTGAAACCGCTTTTGACACGTGCCAAAAGGTACTTGTTTGTGCTTGAGCGTCATATGTTTTTTATTCGTAATATGTACCTTTGACTAAATAGCCAACATTATTTACCGAGCACTTACTTATTCCCCAAGCACATAAGTCAAGTAAGTACGCACTTGAAGTGGTATAATATGAGTAATGAATACGTCAAAGATTAGAAAGTTTACTCCAAGATACAGTCGAGTTGTCTTTCATTTATGTCGCATGATAAAATCGCACGACTAAACGTCAATGTGAAAAGGTATAATGTGAAATGTATCTAGAGGTGTACAGTTAGTGTTCACAATCTAAGAAGTGTTGCTTGTCGAAGAAGACTCATGTTATTGTATTTATATTGGAGGCACTACAGGTATGATGGTTTTTCAATTATGATTCTGGCACATTCAGAAAGAAATTGGCAACATTTTGAGAGCATCAAAAGTCGACGGGCATTGCCAGAAGGAGTAACAAAATCTGTCCAAAGAAAATCTACCCAACCTTTTCCCAACTGTACCAGGGTCGGCTTCCAGTCTAACGGTATGCAGTAATACCAGTATTTTACACGAGTCAACTGATCCCACCACTAAAAAAGATAGAAAAGAACTGATGTACAGTCAGACAGTCGGTTTCAAAATATTCTTATCATCAGACTTAACAATGAAAAAATCACATACCCAACGGCTAAAGTTAACAATGTGCCAATATCACAAATAAATGACATCGAAGCTTTTTGTTGCAAACTGTCGACTCATGCTATCTGATGTCCTACTCGGCTAATAGACATTTCATTAAGTTTATATTATGTGGATTTACTTTCTCCAGACAATTCGAATACTTAATTAGTGTTTCAAGTTTTTTTGTTGTTTCTGAATTGAAATTAACTTGATCTGTAGACCAGATTTAATCTATGAATTTGTTAATAAAAATACATTAGAGAACGTCCATTGAAGATTGATTTTTAAAATAAGATATCCTGTTGTACCATTTTATATTCAAATCGATTTGAGTAAGAGGGGTTCAAAGAAAATACACATATCGGTAGACAAAGTAGATAATGCTCCGGAAAAGGAAAATTTACATTAGTGGATAAGTCAACGATGATGTGGTAAAATGCGTTTATAAATTCCAAATAAAAGAAGAAATATTGCGTGTGAGATGTAACATTGAAGATTTTCTACGATTGCATTTACTTATAAATATGTCCACGTATTTTCTAGGTGTAACGTTGACGAAAATGGGTTTCATCTTCGCGGACTCTTTGAGAATGTTTAAAAATGCACCGGTCCACGATAAAGGAAAATTCCTAGTTTTCCCACAACCTCATCACTTCCTTATTTTTTAACTTGTTTTCTCTATTTTCCGTCATTCGCGGTCTGACTCGACATTGAAAGCTGTAGACAAAATCAAAAAAAATTCAAGCACTTTGTTTATCCGGTTCTACAAGATTTAATATCAAGACGATTATGTTTTTTGATTTTAATTTAATTGCTGTCGTGAATCTAGATGAACTGAAGTGGGTTAAATGCAGTTATTTGCGAACAAATAATCATAATTATGGCTTTAATAGCCGTGGTGGTTTAATCTTAATGGCTGTGAACTTTTCCGTCACGATTTTGTTATTTTTTGTTCATTAAAGAATCATCTATTCATTGATAGTGGACTATTTATTCAATGATTTTTGATGCAATTAATATGTGAAACTTTAACTAGGAGCATTTTGTGATTTTTAATTTAGGCGCCATCTCCAGGAGCGAGAGAATCGCAGGAGTCCGTGCTTCCTTTGTACTAATGTCGGAATTTTGTTCACAGTGGAACTTCACTGAGCGGAGTCGTAAAAGTTGTGAAAGGGTAACAGAAATAAAGACAAAGTTAAGTTTTATTACATTTTGTACGAATACTGTGAGCTAGTAATTATGCCACAGCGTTTTTTAACTATGTAATATCAAACCATCAACTTGGTACTTTAAATTATATCTTCTATTTGAAATAGTTAAATCAAGTTGCATCATTAATTTCTCTACAACAATAGTATCTTAAAATAAGGTTAATTTATAACTATAATTATAACAACTGTAATTACTGGGTGTAATGCAATGAAAGCTAATGAGAAGCTACTGTAAATTGACCTGTGCTTTACATTTACTGTTTTGTGTGTAGGGAGCAAGATACTTTGGCTGTAGGTAAATTCTTTTGCATTACTTTCATCATCACTGTTATATTTTAAAGTGATGTTTTGCAATACGTTGCAATTGTTTTCATTCTCTTGGTGTTTTTTGGTTGTTTCAATTATGTTATTGTTTCGATATCAGTTTTCGTCTAATGTCTTCAATCAAATTACTATTTTCCGCGTCACTCATAAAGTAAGTCTAATCAAGTCAGTAAGTCTATCATACATTTATAAAATATCTGTATTTATTTTTCAGAAGATTACGGTCCTCTTCGTAACTTTATATTATGTTCCACATCTACATTACTTTCTTTAACATCGCCTTAAGAGTTATGAAGGGAATCAATACTTCAACATTCTTTCGATACAACATTAGTGTGGACTGGTGGTCCAATGTAATGATCCCATTGATTCGTGTTCCGACATAAGTTGTTTCAACCATTGATAAATGGTACGATTGGGTTTTTGGAGCGGGATCTTATAATTATTTTGAAGTTAATGACCAAATATTATGGTATCAAAGGCAGAGAGAAAGTCGAAAATATAATTCCTTTTTTAAATAAAAAAAGATTCCTTTTTTTTTCTAAATAGTTATGGTCTTTTTCGATTCTTTCGATCAAGAGCTACTGCAGGATGATCTTTTGTTGATCCTAGGAGATAAGTCAGAATTCTTACAAGGATAGGCCTTTATACAGCAATAGGTTGATGCAGGATAACAATTTTGTGCAGTCGAAAGCACGTAACGTAAGCTGGTCTAACCTGGTACGGAGTTTTAATAGAATAAGGAATAAGAGGCCATTTTATACTAGTTTTCTTAATTCCGGCTTATGTGTTCTATTTTACCATTCAAATATATTCGACGTATCAAATGAGCAGTAGTAGGTATATTTTGGAGCAAAGTCCACTGCATCGATGCATTCATTAATATCACCTTGCAGTCTATTGAGATTTATTGTCTTAATAGTTAGTATTTTGTCATGAATATGATCTTGAACATTGATACCTAAAGACTTGTAATAATATGCATCTTTAAATAGTTTATTATTTATGTTCCAGTCTTATACTGTGAACTTTGATACTGCACTTAAAGTGTTTGCAGATAGAATGACTAATGCTGGCGCCTTTTTGACGTCATTTAATGGATTTCGATTCCTTTAAAGGATTTTCTAAGAAATATTATTGTCTGCAAGGATCTTGACTAATCTTGCTAAGTGCAACCCTAAAGATATATCCAATAAAAGTTCCAGTTAGTCTCAATCCTACTTATAAAATTAACACAGAATAACATATTTATATTTCCTTGTGAAGTATTTCCCATGTTTTTTGATAACTTAACTGTAGTAAATGGTTTGACTTTGATGACTGTAACTGAAAGGCAAAGGAAACTATCTGCTCAAACTTTGTCCATCATACAAGTTTTCAACATAATTCTTTCAACACTGCACTACCTAAGGCTCCTTTCTCTCCAGCCGTGTATTCTCCGCCACGGCAGTGAAGCGTTTGTTTGATCTCATGTGTACTCTTCTTTGTGTTCCACACTGCACCTTGATGATGTTTGCTTTACAAAATAGTTTGGGGCAGGTGTGGTGTATGTTGCTTTTTTTATCTGAGTGTTTTTTTTTTCTATACTTGTTGGACTTTGATAATCGTCAAAAAAAAAAAGTGTTTGGCTGGCATTTTCACTATCCTATGGTAGTCTTGTATGTCTTGGAGCTCTTTGTTTTAGTGGACCTACTTATATTTTATTTTCAAGTTGTGTTGCCTATTTTTATCTGTCCATTGATTTATTGATTCTATAAATACATGTTTGGATCTTATTTTCCCTGCCGGAGTCTGTATTTCCTGATCGCTACAACCTTGGGATTTTTAAGTCAATAGTGAATTGGTTACTTCTAAGCAGGCGTGCTTCAACATCTTCACTTATCATCAAGCGAGCTAGTCAAACGCGCTAAATAAAAAAAGGAGTTTTAAATCAAATCAAATCTATTCTAACAGCAAAATTGTTCTATAGCACATTCTATATCTTCAATGGGCTCAATTACCATCCACGTACCAATCTCTTTATGACAATTATGTTCAGCAATCGCTTCTCAGAATCTTGATGTTATGCAGTGTTGGAATTGTTCAATGTTCATGCGGATTGTTAATTGTTGCTGAGTGATTTGTTGTTCGCATTTCTAGCTAGAGTGTGGCATTGTAGAAATTGATCTTTGTTATGAGTCATTGGGTGACTCGTTACAAGCGCCACTGCTGTGAATAAAGTTTTAGGTTTGCTTCCCAGGTCAGGTTCGATTATTAGTTTTATTTGTAGTAATTCATTGATAGTAATAGGGTCATTCCCTATCGTAGTATAATCAGCCTATATATTGCCGCTGCTGCAAAACAGGCCTCCTTTCCTTAAGAGGGATTCTATGTCATATAGGTTTTAAATATATCGTTCAAAATGTTGGTGTTTCATAAAAGAATTATCACCGAATTACGCATTCGGTGATAATTAATGTGATTTAAAATTATGTGTTGAGTCATCATTCATCATTTCCTAAGGCTTCTAATTTAAAGTACAACTTCTAGCACAGTTGGATGGATGGAGTTGATTAGACTTCTGCATCTTTCTATGGACAGACTATCTTTTTTCTTCTACGATGTTTTTTACACTGAATATGTCTTTAACAGCTCCAATTTATAATGATCTCACTCTTTTCATAAAGGCTGTATTTCCTGGTCCTACGAAAACTTTAAATAACGCTTCTCTTGGGTGGCTTTTGTAGACCACACAGAGTATTACCACATTAACCAAAAATTTACCATTTATTCCTCAACCCAGTTTATGAGATAAATAAATAAAAAACTTTACCCAATTCAATGGCATGGTGCCAAGGGCCATGTGCGTAGTGAACTATCAATCAGGCGCAATGAACGATCGATACCATATCGTAATAAAATTGCATCCCGATATGACCGATGAACGAACGGAACAGACGAATGAATGAGTGAACGATGTCGGTGTTTAATTTCGGACATTCGTTTCGGATGTAAAGGGATTTATTTTTATCGATAAACTTAATGGTGGTTCGGATATTAAACAGTGATGTTAAGGCAGGAAGGAAATTAATAATGTCTTATGGTGTGCAGCTATAAATGTTCTGAAGAATGACTGTTCAACTGTTCAAAGAGACTGGAATCTTGTAAAGGGATATCAGAAAGGAACTGCACTTTCTATCAGACTATTGAAAAATCAATAGAATTTAATCCTTTAAGAAAAATTGGCAATCATCGAAACTTCAGCCGCCTTTGTTGTGTTGAAAACTTAAACCTCTAAAAGGATGAAGGAAAAAGGCTATAGTGGTCGTGACCTACACATTGGGACGCTTCCAAAAGCGCGCTTTGTTAACGCGCGTTTTTAGAATTAAGTTGTTTTGAACGCGTGTTAGTAAAGCGCTGCTTTAACTTCACGTTTATTAGGTAGTTGATCTTTAACTAGATTTTTCGTAGGAGATAATAATGTCTTGTCGGCTCTTTAAAAGAGATTAACACTTTCAAAATTAAATTGTAGCCATTAGCACCTTTAAATTTAAATAAGATATCATAAAGATATCTAAGCAGTAAATTAGACTTGTAACATTTAAAATCTTAATCGCCGCCTCCTAGTGTTATCCAAATCTTAATGTACATGAGTTATTTCTTCACTAAGAATTTCTAATAACTATACGAGCTACTGTATAACGGTTATATGATTTACAGTAGTTAATAAAGCAATTAATTTGATGAATTGTGATAAATTGTTCGTGATAACGTTTTTGAGGTCCGACTGTCTGAGTTGTGATAAAATTTGCATTTATTTTATTAATGTTTGTGCTTCAAATCTACGTTGAATTTTGTTAGGGAGTGTTAAGATGAAATAAAAGCTACAAAAGGATAATAAGCCATTGCAGTAGTTATGAGAAATGTTTTTGATCAAACAGGAATGTGAAAATTATGCTCTACGTTTTTTAAATGAAGAAACTATCCTGTACTTATGAAATTAAATGTGCTGTAGTGGAGACCGCGTATCAATCAGCAAGCGTAGTCTGAGACGCCCACTAGCTGGATGGAACGGCGCGACCGTAAAAAGGTGGGTGGGACAGACTGTATGCGGGAGGCAGAAGATAGGGTGATGTGGCACAGCTTGGGAGAAGCCTTTGTCAAGTATTGTTCAGTAGTGGACTGCGATCGGCTTAATTGATTGAATATGAAGAAAGTCTACTTTATTGTCTTCCTGATTTGGTCCAGTCTTGCGTGCCTTTAAAATGTTAAAATTTTGAAATTATGGTTAACGCATTTGTATTTAAAAGAAATACTATACGAGAGGATGTAGAGGAAGATTAATATTAAGGACAAGATGAGTCCATCAAATGGAAAATAAATACAAACAAAAACGGGGTAACCAACGATTAGCAATATCGGTTACCTACTTCAATACAAAACAAAAAAAAAACTGAACTGATAAAAGGAAAACCAACAACCTAACGAGCAACCTAAAACAACCAAAACTAACGTTTGGTTAACCTTACACGGTCACTGCATCGATTATTAATATTTGTACTCTTTATCTTGAAGTAAGGCGGCACCTTACATGTTGGGAACAAGTTAAGGAACTTTATTGAACTTAGATAAGATGCTTCCGATGGTAAATATGAGAGAAATGTTCGGAGTGAAGTGGTATGAGAAATTATTTTGGATTTTTATTTAGCAATGTTTGACTGCACGCTTGCAGTGACTGAGCTGTCGACTGCTGTGATTTTTAACTTTATTTTCTAGTATATAAAGTTGAAAATCTACAACGAGCTCGTCGACGGGTTCATCTTATAGAGAATTGCTATAGCAGGATGTCATGGTCAGCCAATGCGTTTGCGACCACTCAGTCAAGTTGACAGTAGAGACAAAAATATCAGTCTGCTAGTAACCTGCTACCTCAAGCTCATTGACCTTGACCCCTAACGACACCTGTTTCAAAAGCCACACTCGTAGCATTTAGGGTGGAAATGATCCCAACCGTGAATATTGTGGGGTGTTCCGCATGAAGCCGTACACTGTGACAAGTGGCCTAGCTTATGATATTATAACACAATTTAGACACGATATTTTATTAAATACGGTAAGTTACGGTGTCTAGTTCCACTGTTTTTGTTTTGTTTTTAATTGCTCTCATGATCTTGTAATTATAAAGCGGACGTAACTTTTTAATTTATTGAACCTAAAGCTACACGAATTTTGAAAACTGAATTGATGTTTTCCCACAATTTTTAGTGCTGGATGATTTATTTTTAAATCCACGCCCGTACACTACCAATGATTTTGATCCCGTAACTGTTTTGAGGACATTGAGAAAAAGTAGCCAGGGACATGTTTTTTTTTTAAATTAAATATAAGACACTAGTAGTATCACCTATTAATAATGTGGCATGGCAAGCTTATTTTGCGAACATAAATAGAAGTCATAATTATTACTCTCACCATACTCACGACTGAAGAGTGGAAGATTCATTAGGATTTCTATCGTTCCCGGATCGAATATGGTAATAGCTAATCTTAACATCTAAATAAGCTGACCGTGTGGTCTTTACTGCTAACAGAGCTTCTATAGTGACAAGAAGACAGTAATACTATCATTCATTTGCATAAAGCTGCTGCCAATCCGCTTGAAAGATTGACTTGTGTCTTCGATAGTGTCGACATTTTTTGAGCTTTTACTGTATGGACATAAAGATCTTTTTACGAAAGAACACCTTGATAGGTAGGGTCACTTCCTAATACTGATACAAGCAAGCCACTCTTTTTGCCCCCATAGCGCCCAACGACGGACGAAATCTAAACAGAATACTGTGGCCTTGGAACACAAAGAAAACCTATTGGACAGGGTGAACTGTTAGTAAATGCAGTAATAGTCTGACAGTTCTCCCAAGCCCGCTCCCCGCTCTTTGTCTTATGGAAATCTTAATGGATTTCCTCCACCGAGGGAAAGCGGACCCATGTAGGACTCGTCAGCGGCTATGCCTTGGGTGCGGGTTTGCTCACAGACGCACCTTGGTTCGGCCGTCTCAACAGACAGACAACCGCGCTTCTCTTCGATTGGTGAACTGCATTGCAAAGATTAAATATTTTGATACGTTGAGATCAAAATAGGGAGATTTATTTGTTATATCAGTGTATTGTATACGTAAACCATCGAAGACGAATTCTAAAAAAACTTAAAAAAAAAAAGTACCGACTTCAAAACAAATTCAAAAAAGTTTAAAATAACTTTTCTTTCGGAAGTCGGTGGCAATAGTCAATGACACAACAAAACAAAGCCACCGACTTCCGAAAGAAAAGTTATTTTAAACTTTTTTGAATTTGTTTTGAAGTCGGTACTTTTTTTTAAAAAAGTTTTTATTTTACCCTTTTTAGTTTATTTATTACATATTCAACCCAAATTCTTGTAAAATACAAAATTTTCGTACATATGCACTAATCTTGTAATCCGTCACAACAAAAAAAAAATCAATATCTCTAAAACTACTAAACCGATTTTGATGAAACTTGCAATGTACCCTAAGTTGAACAATACCTAGTACAACAAAAAAAGAATGACTTAAATCGAACTTATAGTTCCGGAGATATGCGTGCACAAACATAAAAACATACATACATACATATATACATACATACACTTATGAAATTTGGCACATTTGTTCAGACGCTGATATATACTAACATATATGAAAACTGGGCAGTTCTGATAATATTACATACATACGGGTCGAATTGATAACCTCCTTTTTTTTGAAGTCGGTAAAAAGACTGTGAAGTCCGCATTGACAACAACCATTGTGTGGTTTTAAAAACTAACCACACGAGCACGAATAATACTTGTTTGCTTTGTATTATGTGCAGATATTGTTATACCTGAGTATTTCAAATGTCTTTTGATAAAAGATTTATTTACCAATTTAATCACCTGTTTTATATTCAAACTATACAACTCTTTTGTTTTGATGGGAAAACGTTACACGTTTTATCTTTTTTATTTCTTCTGATATAGCTTCAATTGAATTTTCAATACGAGTACCATCATATTATTATTGATATCACCTTACCAAACCAAAACCACAGCAACACATTACCGTTACATACATTATTCCCATACATACCAGCAGTTGGTCAATAGGTAATACCACTTAGCTCAAAGCTTTCACATGCTGCCCGATAAACTCTAGTTACCGAGATAAGTGTACAGACGGACAGATTTACGATTTTACGACGAACTTTATCAGCCAATAACATTTTCTTAACGTTATTTCCATTAGTGCCCTCATAGGCAAGGATTTAGTGTACGATAGTGTAAAATATTTAAAGTGAGATACTTGTAATTGCTCAGTAAACGGGCAAATGGTTGAGTGACATTATTATAGCCCTAGTGTTGATGCAAAAAAGTTGAGAGAGAATTTAAGTGGCGAAGTAATGGAGTTTATAGTCAATAGCATGTGATTCCACGTAAATAAAGTGAAAAAAAGTGACGGAGAACTTGTTCAAAGTGACAGCAAAGGTGAAGAAGCTAAGTAGACAAACGATTTATGGTAATCGTTAAAGGTGGACGATCGTTTCTATGAAATTGAAGAGCTAGTGTGTAGACTTGGATTTATCTTACGCAGATTACAATGATTGAATTCAAAGCCATATAAGCTATAATTAAGAATGCGAACCATAATTATGCTACAGAAGAAACCATGACATATAATCCACAAGACTGCAAATAACTACGAGAAACAAACAATAATATGAAATAAGAACTTTATGTCTGTTTACAATAATTTTATTATTTCCGAACAACCGCATATTATAACAGAACAGAATACATAAATTCAACAATTAACATTTGCCAGTAAAGCCTCAGGATATAAATTGAATCGTAACTCAATGTATCTTTATATTTATTAAACAGGATACGATTTGAGTGGAAACAACGGCAGGTGCACTTTAGGACGTTTCAAAGTCGTGGTTGAGGTCAAAGTCTCAACACACCTGGTTCTAATCCCCACAAACGTCATCATTTCTGAAAAGGTTTAGTTCCGTTAAACCAGTATGGGTAAATTTGCTAATCGAACGGACGCCGGTGCTCTAACAGAAATGAAGTATATGTCAGTGTCCGATTTGTGGAGTCGTATTTGCAATTTATTCGTAACCGAACCTTTACAAAGTGGTCGGATTTATAAAAAAAGTTTTCACTACTCTATAATAATCAATAAGCCTTAATTTAGACATTACTAAGATCTCTCACAGTCTTCATCAAACGTTTCATAAATAAAGTATTTCTTTCTAATTCATTCATTGCAATTATATCACTAACTTTTCATAACATCTACAGGCAATTAATACTCGAAGGATTAGGGCATCGATATTTCTAGTTTCACATCATCATTTTGCCACTACATCATTGTTGTCCATTCATTACTATCCAGCATAAAAAAATATCTGTCATCTACATCTCTACCCTAACCGTCCACATTTACAACTGTATTTGCCTTCACCTTGAAAATATCATCAAGTCCGTCAAATTTATATTCAGATTTGTTCATGTATCCAATGCAAACAGTCCCTGTGGCCGCTGCTATGTTTGCTCGTCGGTTTTTTACTTTTTGTGTGTCTGTCTGAGGGCTATTTTTGGGACGAGATGAACACAAAAACATGTTTTAGATGGTCGGGTTTGCTTTTGATTTTCTATATAGGTTTTGACTATGTTGAATGACATTGGTGATCAATCAGACGCAGCTGTTTTGTTTTTGTTATTAGAGTCACTTGTCTTTCGGTTTTGATATCTTCCTTGTCCGTTTCTATCATTTGTATCAGTTTTATGTTACTTTTGGTAGTTCTGTGTAAAACATTCTCATTTTTTTTTACCCAAGGTGTCTGTCTAAGTTAAAACAGCGCAAGTAAAGTTACATCTCATTTACAAATCATCACTAACCAATCCTAAATCAAAAATCTTGTTGAAGTTTTCAATACCAATTAACTATGTTTTATTACAAACGGTACTTCCATACTCATGCCAAATATAGAAAATCCTTTTAATTAGCAACTTAATCAAAACACATAACTTCCTTCACAGCAAGAAATAAATCAAAGTGAATCAATGTCATTGGGATATAGCATCTGATAGCAACTATCCCATAACGGTAGCCAGTACTTAATTGAACCTCTAATGAGCCTCGACTTTGAACATGGGAAATTGTAATTAGCAAGGCTCTAATTATGCGTCATGGACTTTTAGATAGCAATTTGTATATAAATGTTACGTCGGCTATAAAGTTTATTTGGGGAGCATTGTTAGATAGAAGATCGTTAGGTGATGTTTGCATAGTATTATAAAAGGAGGTTTATGATAGTGGAGGAGTATCTTTAAGGTCAGTTAGTGGGTTACTAAATTATGGAAAGCAACTATTACTAGTAGTTTATATTGGAAAGCTTTAAATATTATTTAGTTCAGATCACTTAAAGCTTTTGATGATTGTTCAAGATATGAGTAAACGAAGACATAAATTTAATTATTAAACAAACAGATACCGTGACTATAATGGGCAGACAAGCCGCAGGGCCATCGCGTAATGACACAGCGCAATTATTTTATAGATGCTGCTGCTACTAACAATGTTTATTTACTATTATGTCCTTTGCCATCTAACAATTCCTTAAGCAGTGCATCTAAAGCTCAGATCATACTACCTGCTGCGAACACCTCTGTTAACCATCAACCATGACCATCCATCCACGAACCATCAGCCTATTAAACAATAAAAGATCCCCACATTTTACTCTAAGAATCGATAACATTAAATCCTTTACCATAATAGTAGAACGGGAACTCTTTTCCTAAGCTAAGTAGTCATTAAGTAACGTTAGGCCACTAATACGTCAATGTAGACCAAGCTTTATTTGGTAGATCAAGTTCTTTACAAGGAAGATGGAGGAATATCTCGTGTGTAAACAAGTAAAAAAAATGACTCTTCAATGAACTGTTTAGTTAGATATTGGAGCTGGAAATTGAAGAGCATTTTCTTGAAGTGAAATATATCGTTTCATTGAAATAATTATAGGTGAAACTGTAACTAAACGTGGAAATTAAATTATTTATGAAGAACTAAGCTGTGAATTGACTGATGGGAACAAAGCAAACACAAATAATCTTAAAATTTATATTACTGGACAATGCAGGCAAAACACACAATGCATTCGCTTACAACAAACAATAAGCATGGATTGAAAATTTTCATAAATAAGTTTTAAGTTGCATGCGAAAAGGCTGTAAAGCTAAGCAAATGGTTAATGTGCTGATAAACTTTTTTTTGGGATAGAAGTTTTTAAAAAAAGCTGGTGCAGATACTTAATGGTAAAAGCAACGTTCACCGCTTCACATAAAAATCGAAAACCACGAAACATATGCATATCGGGTTGATATATTTCCGGCGATGATTTGGATGTCTTTCTTGAGATTGTAAAGAAGTGATGAAGAAGCCAGGACAGATGTCAAAATGGACACACCAATTTTAATAATAGTTACAACACTATTCTAAATCCTTCCAAAAGTAGCCATTATAAAAAATAAAAACTCCGTTTTCGCGCCTGTGTGACCTATTAGAAGCGATAGGCCCTTTGATTCATAAAACAAGACGCCGTTAATGGTGAATTTCTTCGTGGGCGATGAATTAGCGACTCAACGCAATTTATGCGTGATCATTATCATTAAATGCAACACATTATGTTGGGAGTCTTTGAACTTTACCGGCTTGGGTACATGTTGCTACCGTGATTGGAATTGCTTGATAGGTTTGACTTGTTTAATCAAAGAGTTTTCTAGAATCTTTTATAGTCAAATGGACATGACATTTAACGGCGTTTTCATTTAGGTTAAGTCTTAAGTCCCTGTTAAGATTTGATACGGAACTGAATGCGATCAGCGCATAACAGAGTGCGTTTAAGACCTTTAATTGCCAACATTCTGTAATTATGTATTTGGATTAAACAATACTAACAGTCCTTGAACGTGTTTAAGATGTACCGATGTGTTCATTTTCAATAATGAACTGGACCCTACGTCTAGTGAAAAAACTGTCAAGACATAATTTCTTCTGATCATGATTTGGAAAACTGTGACTGGTAGAAACAAGATAGTCATGACATAACACAAAACCGTCAAAAGTGGACTGATTTGGAAGAGGTCTGCACTCAGCATTGGGTGTCTGAAGGCTTCAGAATATGTATAATAATGCATTTCACGACTCTGGCAGCGCTTCCTTAACCAATCAGTAGACGAAACAGACACAGACACGACATTGGCACTTCAATTAACCAACAGACTAGCCCAATTCCTGGTCCACGTTTGTCAAAAAGTCACTTTTCACTTGAGTATCATAAATCGTGCTCTTACTCTCGTGACTCCGTGAGTCTTGTGTGTTGCTCTCAAAACTGAATGCAGTTCGTCATCCTCATACATTCCGGTTTGTTTTATTGCAGCCGTTACTTTGATGGACAGATAAGTTTTGAGAAAGCTGTTGTTCCTGTAATGGTTTCTTTCTAAAATTGTGTGCCTAGAGTTTTATAAGGATAGAATTTTTTTATGTCTTTTAGTGGAGGGAATCAACTGATTGTATACCTGTATTTCTTGTCACTGTATTTGGAAACTTCATACTTTAAAATCATTAGAATTAAAAACGGTAAATACCTATTTAGTTCATAGATCCATTTCGTAGTTCAATGTTGTCTGCGAGTTAACACTACATTAATCTAAGATCTACATAATCTATCTCAATCGAAGGGCAAGATAGCGTTACATCCATTATTATGCCAGCAGGGCTATCCTCCACATCCCGGTCACAGTTGCCAAGGTATGCAATGGTGCACATTCGTATTCGGATTTTCCTAGTCTTTGTTATGGACCACAGGATCGGAATTTTGGCTACTGAGTGACAATAGTTTGTCCTCAATATTTCACAAATGATTAACTAACGAGTCACACCGTGGCTTTCCATAGACACATGAATCCTAAAACAAAAAGTCCTTCTATGACCTCTATGGATAACACTAGGTCGTTACTGCTCGCGGTTCGGTAATTATTGTCGACTATTTAGATGACGCCAGTTGTTAATTAAAGCGCGCTCAGAGTAAGACCTGTTGAATGCATATTAAACGATTAATTTTCTTTCATAACAAAATAAAAATAAGAAACAAAATTCAAATACAAAACAAAATTCAAAGAAACAAAACAAAACAAAATTCAAAGAAACAAAAAGGAAGCAACCCAAAATATAATCTTGTTTACAAAGTACCAGCAACTTAAAAAAAACTGACCACACGACACAATTTTGTAACATTATGTGCGCAAGCGAAAGATATGGATCGCTTTCTTTATGTCCAACACGTCTCTCTTATCTAGACAAGAATCAATTAACTAAAATCGAAAGTGACGCTTGACAAGCAGTACAAAAAAGTTCTCATTATTTAGTTGCGCTTTTTCGATGGTTATCTTGTTATCTCAGAGGAAAGATGGCGGATGATGGGCATTTCCTCGAAATATTTGAGTACAGCTTAATTGAGTGTGATTTCAAGTAAATTAAGATGTAAAATAGTCCATTTTCCGTCTGTCCAGAAACATCATACAAGTTGTTTCGCCATCTTCTTTGTGGTTTTACAAAAAAGTAGTATGATGTACCTAGTCACAGATGACTTGTAAAGTAAATAAAAAAGGATGCAGGGGACTCAACAAATAAAAATCTTAATGAACAATCTGATGTTAGTGAAATCGACTTTAGTCAAAGAACTGACCCATATCATAACAATGTTGACAAATAAGCAAGAAACTCTGAACGATTTAAGTCAACCAAAGTTGAGAATAATAATTTAATTGCTCCTGTAATTATTCCTAGTACAACACCAGTAAGGTATACGCAATTAAGAAATAACTACCTCCCAACTACAGCCATTTAGGTACAGAATTATGTGGCGGAACCTGCACAATTCAAAGTCAACGACATTGTTGTTCGTGTTATTATGGTTATAGGGGCATTAAATCAACCTGAGAACTTGAGTTCATTCATATACCAGGGAAAAGCGATAAGACCCACACACAACAGTACCTACTTCGAAAATGATGAACAAATGAATTGGCAGAAATATATTATAGCAATGTTTATTAGTCGAACGAGAGACCACGTCCATAATTTAGGCCTAAATACTAATTTCGGAACTAAATTGAACCATAAATATCAATAAATGATCATCATTGACAATAATGAAACTATCGAAATCGTCAAAGCTATTAGCATGTCTACAGCTCCATATAAGCATGGAGAGGTCACAGAAGCATCTCGTTCGCGAAACGTGACTAATCCACCATTGACCGTTAAGACGATATCTAAATTATACATTGTGTATAACAAAATGGTTGTACGTTTTTCGATTTCTCCCCGTCCAGTGAACCACGCCCGCAGTGCGTCCGATGGCATTTACCGGTCCCGATATTGTTTGTGCTCCGCCATTTTCGCATTGACAACCTCTGATCAGATATAATGTACATTTCGTATTGAATGCAAGGGAATTTATGCGGATTCATGTCTGCGTTGTTGTGATTTTGTTTATCGTCGGGCTTGTGAAAGCTACGGCCTATTAAGATGGCCGATTTAAATACGTGGACTAGATGATGGGAGATCGGCACGAGTTCAGTTTTTTACTTGAACTATGACGTTTTTAAGATAGAAACTTGTGATATGTTGTTGATGATGGCCATCGATGTTCCGGATTCTTGTAGCACGAGTTAATGGCTGTTTTGTTCCATATTTGGTTCGTCTGAGCTTTTAGTGTCTCTAATTTTTCTGTTAGGTATTTTAAAAGTAGTGTAAAGATTTTATAATTATATTTCATTTCTTCATCTAACTTATAATAATTCGTTCCTCAATACTTCTTAGGTATTATACTACCAACATCGTCTGTTAAGGCAACCTGCAGGGCAGCCCATGTTGAGCCAAGGACTATACAAGCCGATATTACGGTATACCTATATACAGATCTAGAGATGATAAGTATTGAGGGTGTCAGCTGCTTATCGCTTACAGATATAAAGGTTAAAGGGCTACTGTTGTACTCGTGGAATGTGGAATAGAAACTCATGACAATTTATAACATATTGCCACCTTGAGATAAGAATTTGAAACTTTTCAAATCTCCCTCAAAGTATCTTGAAAATCTTTTAATGTTATTTCTGGCTTTCGAAATTTCTCGATCTGCTGAATGGCTTTGTTCTAGAAATGGATTCAATTGGGATAGAATTTGACCCTGTGACCTTTCTCTCTCTTGCATTTGTGATAACAATAGCACTTTATTCTATTTTCTATCGCATTGTCTTGGGTTTTAGTATAAAATTATCGAAAACCTTAGCACTGGCTGTTTTTACTTTCGACTTTCATCTTTCGTTATTGATGCGTTGTATCTTACTAGTTCTAAGCTTTTATTCATTTTTGCTTTAGAATTTCCTTTCCTATGGTATTAATATTCAAGCTATTGTAGTATAGCTATTGTATCATTTATAGTGACATCGACATTTACAAGCACAATAAAAACAAAAGGAATCAGAGAAACGTCACTAGCCAATAAAACACCTATAACATCATATCATAGCTAGGTCGCTAAACTCTGCCATTGGTCCAGATCTCAGATACGATTGTTTTGAACCCGCGAACCGTGGAAAGGTATTTAGTTGAATAATTCTGTTGATAATGTCATCGGCTGTCGACTATGCAATTAGCTTTCTAGATGATAGAACGATTAAGTTTGAGAATGATGATATAGGTGATAAGAAAAATACGGATGCAGTAGACTGAGTCTGGGACGGTAATTTAAGCGGAGATAATGTATGTGGAGGTCAATAGGAGGTTAAAATGGCTGTGAATTTAGTTACTCGTATTCACTTTCTAAATAATATAATAATAATGTTTGACAATGATGATGATAATTGTAAGGAATATGATGAAATTGACGATTGTATTAGAGATGATTAGTACATGGAAAATAATATTTTGTCTTTTTTTTTTAAGTATAACTTTGCCTTCTCAAGCTAGATGAGGGCGATATTGTATCCTACACAAGCACTCTGAGAAGAAACACCGAAACAAATTCAGAGGTCAGACTCTTTTAGAGTCTAAACTATTACATTTGTAATACGTCTGAATGTCGGCATGGCGGATGTGTGTAGGACTGTTGGAGGAGTGCTGTTTATTGACTAAGTTTATGGTTAGATTGAAGGTCTAGTATAAGTATGGTTTGGTTGGTACTATGTGGGCGGTTTTATTGTTGATAGCCTTCATGCATAAGTCAATTACTTCAATGACAAGTAATATTCGATCTGAAGAAGAGTCTAATATTGTCTCAAAGTTCTAAAGAATTGATCATAATCAACTGTCAAGACTTCTCCCTAATATGTTGATGTTGGCATGTGGTATGGAAACCAGGTGCAGCTGAGTACCAGTATTAAGCATGGAGTGACTGCCTATCTGACCTCCACAACCAAAGTATTATTGGAAACTTAGATACACCTTGGTAAGACTGGTTGGCAAACTTGCTGATGTCCACTAACTGACGTATAGATTGTCAAAGATCTACAAATGATAGCTGGGACCAACGGCTTATCATGCTTTCCGAGACATGAGGGAAACTCGGTATATCAAGGAAAGTCACCCATCCGTGGATCTACCTAGATTGGAACACCTTAACGTAGAAGATCGTCAGAAGAAAGAAGAGTAAATATTAGCCCAAATAGACTTTCTTATTGTTGCGTAAACAAAATAAATAAATTACAGCAATATAGCGATCCCATCGGATCAACAAAGAGGTCAATTGCTTTACAATGCTTTCAAAACTTAGCTTTGATTTATATGAACTGGATCGATATCCGCCATCAAAGTTTTACAATGCTATTAGTTTTACAACCTTTAAGCTATTATTTTGAAAGTTTTTTCTTCTCACACTTGATTAGCAAATGAGTTTATCTTGTAACGATGGTGATTTAACCATTTATATTTCCGCTTTTTACACCTTAGTATTAATCATAATAAAACTGAAACAGGTGTACGATTTGTATTGTTCCTTTTGGCAGACCATTACCACGGTTATGGACACGGGATCGGCTTGATCCGGTCTGTAAAAGCTACAATCAAAGCGACAAAGAAGGTCATTCGCCTTGTGTGTTTCCGGATGACACAAGTCGGCACTGCACCGATCCAAATGTGGTGAATTGGTGATACGTAATCCGCTCTAGGTGATTCTTAGTGTGCAATTACAGTGGCACGGGGCGGGCAGCGGGAGCGGGTGGTGGGTTACGAATAGTGGTGTTCAAAGTTGCTTTAAGGCAATCACTTGCTTAATGCTTAATGCTTTATATTTTAAACGCGCTTTTTTATATGCTTTTTTAAAGCATGCTTTTTTAAACGCGTAGGCAAAGCATGCTGCCACTCACCGCGCTTGCTTTAAGTTAAAGCAAGCGCGGTGAGTGGCAGCATGCTATAAAAGAATATTACATCGCGTTTATGAATTACGATAAAACAGAACCGTTAAAAATACAATGGACTTTCCTTCATCAAGATTATAATATCAATATTTCGTGTCATAATACTGAATTTATTTACACTAAAATGGCTTAAATCTGTTTTTTTTTTATTTTAACTTGCTATCGTTAAGCAATTAAAGAAACAGGTTCAAGCGATTTTCGACCTTATTGTCATTTATGCAAACACCGGATTTAATGAAGGAGCAATGTTAGCGAACGAGATTGTGAGAAAAAACAAACCAAATTTTAAATGTCAATAAGGTCGAAAATCGTTTGAACCTGTTTTTTTAATTGCTGAACGATAGCAAGTCAAAAAAACAGCTTCAAGCGATTTTCGACCTTATTGACATTTATGCAAACACATGATTTTAATGAAGGAGCAATGTTAGCGAACGAGAATGTGAGAAAAAACAAACCAAATTAAAAATGTCAATAAGGTCGAAAATCGCTTGAACCTGTTTTTTCAATTGCTTAACGATAGCAAGTTAAAAAAACAACTTCAAGCGATTTTCGACCTTATTGACATTTATGCAAACACCTGACTTTAATGAAGGAGCAATGTTAGCGAACGAGAATGTGAGAAAAAACAAACCATATTAAAAATGTCAATAAGGTCGAAAATTATAGATAGTCAATATACATATATTGCGTGTCCTATCACTGTCACTGTTTAGTTTAACACTATAAAACACGAATCAAAATAGCGTAGGTATGTTTATGAGAGCCAAAATCGTCCGCGGTGCTTATAACGATTACGCACACAACCGACCGGAATCGCTCCCCTCGCGGCCCCTGCTTAATGCTTATTCATTGCTTGTTGCTTTTCGCGCGACGGACAGAGACAGAGAGTTCGATGTAAAAGCAATAAGCAAATAGCAACTTGTGAGAGCCACGATAGCATTTGCTTTATGTTATGTGTATTAAGCACGGTGCTTTATTTTGCTTTATGATATATTAACCACCACTAGTTACGAAACAGTCTAGATTTCCGCTCACCCGCTCCGCCCGCACTTGGTGCAGCTTAGTCAAAACCATGTGTTTGTGTTACCCGCCAGCGGATTCCGCTGCCCTCTCCGCTGCCACTGTAATTGCACACTTAGTCGGTAAGTGGTCACTTCTTAATATTAGTATTAATGCCAGAGAGAAGTAAGTAGTAGCCACTAAATTAAAAACGATGATTTTACCACGACAAAAAAAAGTATAACCGCACATAAGAAGAAAAAAAAAACTGATTCACTTTCGCACAAAAACAAAAGTGTGTGAAGTTCACAAATAATAATCATTTATATGCAATTACAGTTTAAAAGTGTTGAACAATAAATTATCGGGAACACAAGCGTGCTTGCCATTATAGTCACGACCTGTGTTGACTCCCCAACGGACAAGATTTATGATCTGATCTGTTCGCACACTTCATTATTAAATGTTAATTCGGTTCTGGAGTAATGGAAAGCGATTTTGAAGACGTAGCTTGAGGATACGAAGATAGTAAAAATATTTTCGTCGATCTGTATTGAGCGACTCGCTGTCCGATCATGGACAATGCCCGGGTCGACGTTGTGTTCCACGCGCGCCTCAAAGAGTGTCAGCACAATTAGAGGCCCCTTAGAGGGCCAAAGCCTGCCAGAGTCGCGGGACTAACAAGTCTGACAGTCCCTCCTGCCCTGCCTTTATGTTTTTTTTTTTATAACAGTCACAAACACAATAGGCATAGTTATACACTTATTGCCTAGGTTGGTGCAGTACCCATACTATGAGTTGTCATTACGATACTCCATCCTACACATCGACCGCGTTTGGCGCTCTAATTGGTTGAAAGTTCATACAACCTTGGAGCGGGCCAATAAGAGCGCCAAACGCGGTCGATATCGATGATCGAGTGATGACCATCAGTGGGTACTGATGTAAAACTATATTTTTTTAAACTACTGGCTTGTGCCAGCAGCGACTTTGACCGTTTGTTATTAACGTTACAATTTCTTATTTAAATAAATTACTCGAATGGTCGATTTTAGGCCACTATCAAGCTCTATTGGAAGATTTTTGTAGAATTTGCCTATTGCATATAGAAAACAGTAAAATGCATCTTACCATAGGATTGAAAATGAAACAAATCTGCCATCGACTCACAACTTCCGATCATGTTTATTTCAAGATACCCAAATCTGGATCTTACGATGTTTGGCAATGGCTATTTGCGTACGTTGGGTTCAAGAAATTCTATAGTTGTTCCTCGAAAGGAAACAAAGACTTGTATTCCCTTTTATGTTAACAGAAAGACTTACGCATCTCCTTTCGCAAAGGTATAATGTAGTAAAAGAACTCGCTCGTATTTTGTTCTTCACATATTAATTTAGCAACCTACTTTTCACCCTCTACTCGGCTCCTACTGGCATAGGTATTGATCGTAGCCTTAATAAAGCCTTCCTCGATAAATGAACTATCCAACACAAAATCAAATTCGAAACGGTTGTTTCTGAGATTAGCGTGGTCAACCAAACAAACTCATCAGCTTTATAATATTAAGTATAGACAGTAGGTACTAGCGACATGCCTCCCATGTTTCGCACGCAAAGGCACCACTTTTTGGTTTCAAAATCAAAACAATCCTGTCTATCAATTTTGAACTATTTATTCACTCACAAAATTTCATTGAAGTCGTTTGAGTGGTTTTGGACATTAGTGCGTACGAAAGTGACAATGTGATGATATAAACTTAGTATTTAGTACTCAACTTGCTACATTGCTGACACCTTGAACTTCATTCTAGGGGGCAAAATACCGTAAACTAAATTAACTTATCAACAGCAAATAACATAAACTCCAAACAAACTTGAAGCTATCATTCAATTGCATGCCTTATTACACAGACAATAAGACTCTAAGGATGGCGGTTTAGGCCGGTAATAGTGGGGAATAAACTAGAGATTACATGGTGACTGATTCCAAAGTAAATAGTGGGGGATTTTATATGCTTCTATGAAGCGTTTAATGTTTCGGAAACTTTTAATTTCATGGCTTAAATCTGTTTCGTAATGTTTTGGGGTATGAGGCACAGAACGCAACTCTAGTACAATCATTATTTGTTTTTTAATCAAAATATCTAGCTGCACACTTGTAAAATATGGCTTCATCAAATACGAAAGAAAGACTATCTTACACAACAAAGAAAAATAATATTGTTATGTAATTTTAAGAGTAAGATACTCCTGGTTTTCAATCCTTTTCCACACCTACGATAGAAACACTTAAATTAACCATAAAAGAAAAACACTATAATACATAAACACAAAATTAATCCGCACAGCTACTTACCGATATAATAGCATTAACATTCCAAGTTAACGCAGAAATAAGTCCAGTATTTCTTACAAAACTTATTTTTTCTTTATTCTTTTTTGTTCACAGGTACGTACAGTTGGTGTATTAGCAATCTGTACCCTTAGCACGAGTTTTCACTCTTTTACTTTACAGCGTCTTTCCAGTATTTACAGCGTTTCTTGTATGGAAACATGGAACAGCGCCTCTGGTGTGCGAAGTAGGAACTAATTTTTTACTTGAAAATTGTCAATTTGAAGTTGTCAAAGTTCCAGTTTACTTCACGTCTCAAATACTGAAAACTCGTGCTCAGGGTACAGATTGCTAATACACCAACTGTACGTACCTGTGAACAAAAAAGAATAATACATTAACATTTATAACGAAGAACCTATACTTAGAACTAATAGTAATGGTCGTGATTGTACTGCTAACTATGCTGATAATGGAACTTCGGAGAAAATCGATGAGGCCATCGATTTGTTTAAAGAAAATTGTCTAGACAGGCAAAGCGATACTACAAACATAAAATTGTACCGTTTTTGCACTATCTTTATGAATGATTTAGTTTTGCATGCAAGATATAAAGGGTAAGACAATTCAACAGTGAATTGGCATTTTAAGGACAATCGAATACTTCGTTTGATGACATAATTAAAATTACATTTATTCCCATTGAGTTTCAACACCTTTGCGAATAACGTGACCTATATGTCCATAGGCAACTGCTACACCTTTAGCACCAGCCACATTAAAAAAAACCCTGCAGCTGCAAACAACCACATAACAGTCCTCCTTCCACAGTCAAAACCGCACTTCCCAACAAAGAAGTTTTGATTCAGAATTACGATCACGGTTGCAATAAGAATAAAATACAAAGAACAAGGGTTTCATTAGAAAACAGCATACCATTGCGGTTAAAAATTTTGCATAACCAGCTGAATGTATGAGCCTTTGTTTATGGCTATGCTTACATAATTGTATTATAATATTGAGAATGTAGATATGATCGGCTTGCACAATATATTTATTGAAATGACCAGAGTTAAAGGACCAATGTAGATATTCAGCAGTTTTAGTATCCCAATCAATAACGCTCAAATATCTAGGAATCTACTAAAAGAGTCATGATACTACGCACCAAGAATAGACATAAAAGATCAGACCCACTCAAGTAATAAACCAAAACAATGTTACGCAACTGGCACTAGTAACTGTCGATAGTGACAGTACAAATTAAATTAGTCAACCCAACAGTAGTGTTGAAAACTATATAGACTAAGATGTAGAACATAAAATTAAATCAGTGTAAACCCTTAAAGGTTTAGGGTATCGTAAAGTCACGAGTTCATGTTCCAATCTCTTCCAAATGTGTGTTCAATTAATCACTTCTTATAGTGCTTGAGAAACTGTTTCTGAAGACTATTGCACGCTTAGGTTGGAAATGAACGTGTTTAAGGCTTAGGGCGTGACGATTGGTAGCGGTTCAGTCACGCTGGTGAATAACTGCTGTGGTTGTTAATAGACCTATAACATCTAACTTGACTATAAATAGAAATTGATTACTCTCTTTCTTATCAGTTGTTTCTCAGCAGCTGTTATTAGATTTTAGTCTGTCTTAACTCTGGGTTTCTATATAGGTTTTCGTAGTAGTGGGCTCGTCTTATTTTATTGTTTTCGTTTCTCTTTGTAGTTTCCTTATCATTACTTAAATAATATATACCTATTTGTATCTACTATGTATTTTTAAATCCCAACGTATTTACTTAAGTCGACTTTAAAGCAGTTCCACAGTATATAAAATAACTTCTGTATCTTCTTTAGCAGGTGGTAAACTAACGATAATAAGTATATTTGCCTAAGTAATCAAAACTTCCGGTGTTAAGCCCGTGTGGATTCATAAATATACCAACCAACTTCTGATTTCGCAATATTGCGTGAATGAATAGTCTAAACAAAAGTACAAACACATGCGGTTATGTAGTTACAGAAAAAGGTAATGCAAATGTGGGGTTTCCTAATATTTGCAAAATATGTAAATAATTATGTATGAAGCGAAAGTTTTTATTCATATGGAAGAAGAAACGATTTTACTGGGTTTTTATGGCAACTAATGGTGTTATGAGTCTCTTTTCGTGGTGTGAAAAGATATCGTGAAAGGTGTTATATTTTAGTATTCATAATTACAAGATTAAGTTGATCATTTTCACACCAGTGCCAGATGTTGATGCTGTGAAACTTTGATTTTCACTTGAATGAATCGGATGTTCTAGCACGAGAGCACGGTGTAAATGTAAATATTACTTTCGAAACTTTATCGTCGAAGTTTTCCTCTCTTCCTTTAGTGTATCTTATTGTGTCAAGCATAAATAATTCCTTAAGTACTATTGTTAAAATCACATGGCATCTCCAGGATTGAAGAACGTTGATCCATGAATACTGGATGACAGTGTTCACCGTTCAAAAGTGACATTCATTTTCTAATGATTTTTCTAATTCATTGTAATGTAAAAATTGATTGTATTAAAATTTTCCTTCCTTCTTCAAATCTCCCCCAGGTACATATTTCGCAATACTTGCGACGATTCACAAATTTCCTAGCAAATACTAGGCGCCACTTCTTATCCGTAATGTATTTATGTTTTTCGTAGTCATCGATAAGAAATATAAAGGTACCGGTGTAATCAAAGCGTGTTAGTTACTAATAGGCATACAGGCACGACTTGTGTGCTTACGCCATATTTGATAACGTTTCCTAGACTCTTTGTTTTAGTCACACGCATTTTATGTTTTACTGTTTTCATTTTCTTCTTATCAGTAGTTAGAAATACATATTTCTGAGGAATCAAATTGTAAGTTAACGACTCGATTTGGTCCTTATCGGTCGATGACTGTTTTCTTTAGTTTTGGAATCAAAAATATTGTGTGTGTTTATCCGCGAGACTGATTGAGATTGGGGGGTGTAACAGCGCCCTGGCTGTTCCTGCCTCGGATGCAGCCAGGATGGTGTACAAGATCGTAAAATGTGGTATTGGTCGCAGAAGTACCTAGGTAGTTTAAGGTGGTTGTTAAATAGATAGAAGTTGGTAGTATAAATTGATTGGTAACAATGAGGGTGGAATAATCTGTCTAGATCAAAACCCTCCCTAAAAAAAAAAAGAAAAAATATTGTGTCATAATTTAACTTCATCATTTCAAACTTCGCATCATTGTTAAAGTTTTTGAATGCTACTAATGAATTTCTTCAAGATTATAAAAAGAGAGTGGGGAGGGAGGGTTACGTCATTACGGTAAATTTCAAAAAATTGGCAAAACTTACTAAGGAAAATCAGTTAATGATTCTTAATTTATTATCTTACATCTGGTCCGATCAATTATTACGCAACATCTCCTGCACTTCTTGATCGATTTGATCTGTCTCAATTTGAAGGGAATATCAATCTTTGGGTATTTAATTATTTTAATTGGACGCACTGAGCATTAACATTCGCAACAAATAATGCAATTTCTGGTTTTAATTTGTCAGAAAAGGACATCTGAGCGACTTTCCGATCTGCGTTAAAATGACAAAATTAATTACCCACACAACCGAAGCAATAATTCTTTGCAGTCTCATTAATTTATTGAAAAACTTTACCTTAAAGATAATATACTCGTATGTAGGTGTCCATGCGCCCGGCGCCTGCTACATTATGCTCATACTATTTATGGACAGGAATGTCTTAAGAAAACATTCATTACAAAAACAATAAAACATTTACGTTTTTCAAACAAAAACGTGACCAATTTTAGACTTTATCGCACACAGAACAAGAAACAATTGATTACATCACCCTGCATTTGATGTTCAGTTAACAATGTAGTGTAGGCATGCTGTGAAGTAGGTACATCTTTATTTTGAGCCTTATGTTTCTATAAATAAGTACGATATGTAAAATTATGATTGATGACAGCAAGCTGGTTTTGATGTAATTAATTGGGCGCTACAGGATATCATTTTACGAGCAGTGATAATTATGAGCGAGCTATGTGCGGGTTAGCATATGTGCAATGAAAACAATTTCAATGCAATCATAGAAACTACAAAGTGATTTAAATGGGATCAGCGAATAAAAAGACGAAGCTCTTACGAAATCGCATGAAATAGAAAGAAATCACTAAGTTAGTAAGACACTGAAAATGGTGTAGGATTTGTGATGAAAGTAACGAATGAACAAATTCCAAATGAATATATCCTGGTTTACTAATACCACATAGTCAAAAGACGCAACATTTTACAACCAAGAAAGTAATTCAAGAGTCTGTTAACATGACACAAAGGATATAATACAACAGTTATACACAAGTTATGACAGTAAGCAAATGGCTCAATTCGGAAGAAGCATTACAAATTCAGGCATCTGTGTAACTTCACTCATAACTCGGAACAGCAAATTAAATCAAACATTCAAATACACTGAGGTTAAGCAAATTCTAATCGAAGTTTTATTACATGCGTAGGACTAAGAACCTGGCCTATACGACTAAATAGCACCAGTCCTGCTAATATCAATAATATGTCTGGTCTGTCGACCACCCGTTGCTTTAATACATTCAATACAACACCTTTATCAAATGCAGTAACAGCTGTCAGGGACACCATGATACAGCAAAGTAATGATAATCATTCGTATCAATAATCTTTTTATATCTTTTATTTACAGACTGGCGCCATCTTTTGAACGCCAATTGTTTGATAACGATAAAGTTGTGAATATCGTTATTATTATCTTTAATGACAGCGATAAGTGTATTTTTTATGTTTGAGTGATTTGAATCGTCTAGAAATTGGTATTTTGTTTGGCTTGATTCTTATCCGGAATCGAACGATATTTAGTATTTAATCCATATAGTAATAATAATTATGATTACAGCATTAAATATTTTCTGTTGCATGTATTTTATTGAACAAAAAACCATAAGTACGCATATTGGGAAACATTTCATATTCAAGACTGCGCACTTTTACGTTCTAGTTAAATGAATTCGTAAATCCACTACTACATATTTTCAAGAGTAAAAAATGGTTTATTTATTCAAAATCTGGTTGAACACAGCAGTGACATCCGAAACTCTTGCATAACAGGAAATAACTATTACCCAACTTAACAATGTATTAACACGTTATTGGGATACTAACGAAGTTAACCAAAGTCACAATCACGACAAAGCAAAGAAAACTAAAGTTACAATCGTTCTCTTGAACTGCTTACTTACACAGGAAGCTGCGCTTGCACACAATTGGACACCGTTAAACAAACTCGATCATTCTACTCCGCTTATAGACGTAAGTAAACAATCACGCAGAATTACTGTTGTAGGATTAGAAGAAGAATGAGTGACGTTTTCAATTACTTTTGAAGGGAGTGGTAATTACTTAGATTTGTCATCTGCCTTTGAAATAGCCGCTACAAGTGACGATACTCAATTACTTTTTTAGCCACTACAGCTTTACTACTCTGACCTGTGTTGTGGGGTAATTGCGTAGTCTTTACAGTTAAAATGTCTTTAATTTTGATAGTTCAACAACAGTTACAGTTATTGCGATACTTTACACTGTTTTTTTTTTCTTTAGTGAGGTAAAATCATCAAATGAGTTCTCCCACCCAGATCAGGGCAGGAGAGACTGTCAGACTTGTACTGCCTAAAATCCACGGCGTCCTTCAATAGTCCTTTACGTTCCGGGGTCACACACACATACACTGTTAAGAAGAATTAGTCCAACCTCCGAATATTCGTTTTTAAAGTACCTACAAGGTCCTACCTAAAGTTAGTTATTGAAAAAATCTTTTTCAATTGTGGTGTAGGTTGACTCATTTATACTTGTATGTGTACCGTTCGTTATGTGTTTTTATTTTGCAGCTGAATATGCAGTTGTACAGAATGTTTCTTAATGCAATTTGAATTGTCGGTAACTTGAAAGTTGTGTTTAATCCGTTACTTCATATAAGCTTCTTGCGTGTGAAATCGAGTCCAAAGCTGCCATAACGCTTCAACTTTTGAAAATTCAATTCTTTTAAGATAATACGTATATTAACTCCAAAGGCAAGGCAATTCGATTATAGAGATATCGTCACAGACATTTTACGTAAGTTTTCATGTAAAATGTTGTCGTATCGTGCATGTAGTGATAAAGTTGATATTATTGCTTCACAGAAGAGATAGTGGTGCCCTCGATAGATATCGGCTTAGTGGTGCATTTTGTTTCCATTACTGTGGCGTGTTTGTAAATACTGATTCATAAAAAGGGGAGCCGGTAAGGGGCCTATGAACATTGGATTGGTTTATTTTGATCGATAGTTTTTACATTATTAGTGTTCAAGTAAGATTTACTTAATATTCAGAAATAACACTGTTTTAGAATTTGTCATCAATAAAGGTAACGAAAAATACTAAATTTATATCAAAATCATCATTCTACGTGCTGCCTTTCATCACGATTGTATGAGGAAGGCGCAGCATTTATTGTTATCTTCGACACTACTTCTCTTATACTAGCAATCTCATGTGTCATTATTAATATTCCTTAAAGAGTACTCTCATGTATGTTTTTGTGGCTTTCAACAAAGATAAATTAACCTACTTCACTTCACTTTTATGACTTCTACATTAAACTCATCATTATCCAATTTATTAATCCATTACTTCTCTCCTTCAACTCTCATCGTTCTTTTGTTTTAAATTATAACCAGTTACCATCCTGACCACGAATATAATTGGCTTAAAAAATAACATTATCGAGTTTATCACAATTCATCATTATTATCTGTCCATTAGGTGTTAATGTCTTCGCTTTCTCACGGCTTACAGTCGTATTGTTGTGGTTAATTTTAAAATTAGGGATGGGGTTACTTAGATTTTGTGTGGGCTTAATTTTTTATGCTATGATATTGAATGAATTCTCTTGAATCTTTGTTTCTGTTTTTCTCTTTGAGACGGTTAACTGTTAGAAAGTAATTATGTAGTTACTTAACAATGTTGTTTTTTTTATGTATTCTATATATAAATGAAAGCTGGCTAACACTTTAGCTCATGTTTTATTTTAAGCATCATCTTATTCTTAGTTGCATTCATAATTCTTTTCATTAGAACCTGGAATTTCAGAACTTTCTATTATTTTAGTATTTTCATTATCATTCTTCATCTATGTTTCGTAATATGAGATAGTTATCTTTATAGATTTTAATCGGTCTACTTTATGTGATATTTTTTTAAATTTTAAATGTTACTATCAGCACTTCGATGTATTGAGAAATTGTAGCCTTTTGGCGCCATGTTATGACTACACGTCTGATACTTATCAAGTCTTGATGTATATTATAGTTTTTACGACTCTATGAGTAAATATATTGTACAAATCTAGTTTAATAATTATTAATATTTTAACAAATAACTGTGTTTCTTTAAACCCAAATAAGACAGCCGTCAGATGCATTTGACTGCTGTATTGGAATAATTTTATCAACCGTGCTTTTTCTGCCAAGGATTATGCAAAGTTCCTGACTTTAAAAAAGAAATGCTTAACTTCCTCGAGATATCTCCGACCAAATTGTTCTGACGTGAGTAAGGTTGACTTAAAAAGGTTTTAAAAACCAATTTACTTAATGAATCAATGTTGTTTTTCTTATCATTTAATTAATCAGCACTGAAAGCTATCAGAATGGATGATATACGACGGAAAACAGATTGTAATTACACCTCTTACTGTTATGTGTAATGTTGGACTCTTTAAAGCATTGATTTAAGGTTCATTGTTACTTATTTCTTTGACCGTATCGTGATTTAGCCTTTTCCTCGCTCTGTTATCTTAGTTGTTCTGTTGTTTAACATTGCTGTTTATAGGTTTTGTTTAAGATCTTTCGCTTGAAGCTTATTCTTTAAATATTGGTTCAACATTTCGTTGCTTCGGAATAGAAATGTTTTATGAAGAAATCTGATTGGAGTATTGTTTGACTATTAAATTATTTACATCCGTGGCTTATCCGTTTACTGTTGAGTTACATCATTATACCCTTTTGTTGGGTTCTTTGACTTTGAGTTGGGAGTTACACGTGTATTGTATTGTGATAATTTCTAAAAGAAACGTCTGTAGGTTCTGCTTGAAAATATTATGTTGTCTATTTGCATTGGTAATTTTTCTAGATCATTAAGAATTTGCGTCCTCAAAATGTATAAATATCAAGCTTCATAGTTTTACATACCAGTCGGTGCATCACTATTATTTATGGTGACTGAAAATTATCGATACAAAAATAAACCATTTTTTTTTGGGACATACCCACCACACTATTCCCTAACCACTGCAACTCCTGAGAGCCAGAATCAACAGTGGCATCCACCAGAAAAGCGCCGAGACAATAAAGCTCGACGTGTCCCGGAGAATGAATTACTACCTGTCTTGGATCCTGCACGAAATTAATCAGAAAAGAATAGTGGAGGAGTATGAAAAATATGTTTCCAGTTCCCTCCATGCAAGCAGGAGACAGAACAAAGCAAGGCCAATAGGCACAAAGGGACATTACAACTGGGAGAAGCCCAGTTGCCTTGCACCATGGGTAAAAATGACTACTAATATTAATGAAATAAACCATTTATAAATTAATCCAAACACTTCCCTTAAAAAGCAAAGAAAGTTTCTCAATATAAAGTTACTTTATGATTGCAATCATAACTTCGTGACCAAGGTGTCAAGCATCGGCGCCGACGCATCCGCTAATCTTATCAAAACGCGTTGCTTCACGTACATTTCTGCTCTTACATTAACAGCTGCGTGTTCTATCGAAGATTGCTGATAATGTATAACTAGTTTTGCGATAGTATCACATATGGTACCGTCTCTTGGTATAGTCTGATAGCATAGAAGCAGTAAACATATTAATATGCAGTATTTCAACTACGAACGAATATGTACAAAATTTGGGGTTGCCGCATGGATAACAGTTGTTTCACGTGTAGTCTATGAAAGAGTTTTGTTATTGGTACCTAAGTTGAAAGATCCGGAAAGGGCTAAGTTGGTTTCGAAGTCAAACGGCATCTAATCCAAACAAATTGAAATAGGGGCAGGAAGATGGCTAAGTTGAATTACTGGTTGTCTTCTTACTGTGATGCAGTTGATAGACCTCGATCTAATTATTATATTATTGGTTTATTTATACTTGTGTTTAATTGAGGATTCGTAAATAAAATCTATGTTTACGGAAAACGTAGCGGCGTCTAGATAAGAGTGTGTGATATGAATTAATCAAAGCTGAATCAATATTGTTAATTGGTTTAGATATTTGATTTGTAGCTAATATTATTTGTTAATATCGTGAATTTGCTTTACATATTATAATGTTAAGATTACTTCTTGCTGGTTAATAAATTACTGATTTGAAACTTTTTTGGAATCTAGATTACATGACCGGCCACAGTTTAGAACAGTTGGGTCACTTCCCAAAAACAATCAAACAAATGTAAAATCTATACTCGAGAGAATAAAGTACATTTTTACTAGCATCGGCATCGCCCATGTACTTTTATAATAGCCTAAACTTCCCATGCGCAAGCAAAAATGTACTGAATGGTTACGCGCGAGAGTTTATTTTTGTTTATCTGACGCTATCAACATTACAATGTGATTACATTGTTGCTATCCGTGAATCTCAATAGGGTTGCGACTTACGAGTTTAAGAGGCACAATAAGGTAGGTAGGTGTATTTTATGCATTTGTTAAATTACACTATTAACATAAATGTTCTTCAGGGATTTTTTTTATCATCAGCCTATATCTTTTTGGTTTCGTTACTACATTCTACATACATTATCGATTGGTAGCACAGAATGTTAATACATAGTACCAACGGCACCTTACATTAGAACCTATTATTGTAATATTTTTAAACATTTCATCTTACAAAAACAAAAAAAAATATTATTTAAAAATATTTGAAATGTTAGGCTTTGTTGTTTATATTCTTTATTAAATGTATTGGTTTACAATTACTTAGTTATTATTCTGCAACAAACACTACATAAAAATCAGTATTTATTTAGCTTTACGACACACAGATTCTAAAACAACAAACAAATGAATTTTAATGAATGATGATGACGCAACAAGAAATGTCAGTCACAGAATACAAAAAGAAAGTCAAAGATTACAAACAAACGTTACTTTTTTTATTAAAGAGAGGCGAAGGAATCCAAACATACAGCCATCTCGCGAGTTTTTGAATAATTAACCCTTTAACCGGCAGCACTCTTATAATATGGGTACATTCAATTAATTGTAAATACTTTTATGGTTTAGAGCAAAAACTAAAATCGAATGTCGCGTTTCAAGGGTGAAGTATCGATTCACTGAATCCATTCAGTACTATAGATTTTAAAAAATCGATATTTTGTCTCCAACAATCGATTCTTCGATTAATCGATCTTAGATCTCCATCCCTACGTCACAGGTTCTGCGTTGCGAGTCTTTGTAAATGGTAAAAAATTCGCGCAACCAATTACGATCGCTGACCTTGAATGCGTAGCTGCTATTTTCTGAGTTTGAACGTGGTCGACATTTTCACCTTTCGTCGTGACGCGGTAGTTTATGAAACGTGAGATTCTTATCGTTTAAGCAACCAAAAGCTATGCAGTATTTGCTTTTCCTTATATTTTATAACTAAAATATATATAAAGTTATTTCACACAGTACCTAATTAATAATACTACTTTTTATTTTGGTTATTTTCTCTTTCACATACGTAAACGTAACAAAAATTTTAAGATACGGAACGCGTGCGAGACGGGCGGCCCGGCATACGGCACCGTGAACGGTGTGCGCGTGTGTGCGTGCCGTTTCATACCTACACCGCATAGAGACCCCTCTGTAGTACTCTGTGGACCGGCGAAATTTTGGTGAACTGTTTACGTAGCGAGTTTTCCAACTGGTCGTGGATGACTAAATTCAAAACTATTAAGGGTAAGAATAGCGAAGCCGATTTAGATGAAAATTAAATTTAAAAAAATACGAGAAGCTCGTAAGTCTGACAATTAGTCTTACCAAGGGGTACTATATTATAGGAGTATTATCGAAGTTAGTTATTCATCCGGTTACACTGGAAGCTAATCCTAGAGAAAAGGCTGGGCAGATGATGTCAACATCCATTTAGCATAAAAAGCATTTTTACATAAGACACTACTAAGAAAAACGGTAAAAGCAAAGCATATACCACGTCCGTTTAAAACGTGCTTTCTAAGTCGTAACAGGAAAAATTGCTCAAGTTTACGTGAACTAGTGTCTAAGCTCGATAAAATGGTATCTTAACGCTAGATCGCTATGGCCGTCAGCGATACTGATTGTGAGATTACGCAACAGGCTGGTTGCCAAGATTTTTGTAAGTGCAGAAAAATATTTAGCTATAAGAGAAGCTTTACCATCTGCTTCATTTATCTTTGATACATCTTTAATGTTGGTAGTACTGGATAACAGAAATGTTAAAGATTTTAAACGAAAGCATTTGCATTTCACCCTTATCTATTCGACAAAAACTCAGCCCAGCGCAGCACTGGGTAATCGTAAAGATTTGAACCTTAGTAGCAAAAGGTCAGAATCTAATATAACAATGAGTCCTACTGCTAAGAACTTGGTCTCCCCATATCATATTTTAGTTAGCTTAAGATTATTTTCCATTAAGCTTGTCACTACGTGCATTAACATAGTGTCAAAGGTAACTGTTTCAACCTGATCTAGAGTTATATGGAGTTTTAATTGAATAAGGGGCCTGTTTATAATGGTCTTCTTTCCACATACGTTCGGTCTACTGTAGACTACACTAGTAGAAGTTTAGCTCCAATACTAATTGTAGTTAATCTGTCTGGAATTCTGTTCAAGAGGATCTCACGAAAACATTAAAGTACGTCTTTTAATTCCTCCATTTCATATCCTATTGATTCCTCACTAGATTTTATACACCTACCATCGTTATCATGTAGTGCATCAATGAAACAACACTTAATTTCATTGATACTAATGTTACTATCAATGTTTTAAGTGTTATCATCATGAATGACTGATATTACAGCGAATTCCTTGTTATAAGTGTGTGGTTATGTACTTATGAGTATATTGTCCTCATTTAGTTTTGTTAGACTGGCTTTACATAGTTTTACAGATGGTTCATAGAGTGATTCCTATTTTGATTCGATTATGATTTTCACGAGCGATCTACAATAGGTTAAATTGTCGTTGATGAAAGCTAATTTCCGTCATTGAAAGTTACTGAAATTATTGAAACTACTAAAATACGTGATAAATCCAATACGGAGAAGCATTTTGAGTTTTGACATTAAGATTTTATACAGTTTTTGTAATTGATTTTTCTTCTAAAAATTAAGGAAGTTTAGTTTTTGACTATTCTAATGTTCCAGTCAATAAGTTGTTAAAATTGCCAACTCTTTTTTTTTTTCAAATACCGACATTTTGATTGTTCTTATTTAAATTGTCTTTTATATATGATTTTTTGTCTTATTTCATGTTTAACTATAGCTAAGTTTAAGTCATGTGTAACCAGCCTTAGAGTAATTCCCATTGTTTATTATGCTTTCCTCAATTTCTATTTGTTATAAGTGACCTATTGTCAATAGAGATGTTTCAATAACATTATCGCTGTCATTTTCTGTTTATTTAAGATTAGAATTATTATTTGTGACAAGTTAATACTGAGGAATGATAGCCTAAAGGTGAAAGATAGATATATCGTGAGGTACTGGCATTCGCATACAAGTGACTTTCGTAGCACCTATATGTCTATGCATTAGAGTTGATTTTCGTAGAGCAAGTGTGTGGTTTACCGAGCTTATGGTAAAGTACATTATGTTTGTTTGTTTTGACATGACATTTACTAGGTTATGTTAGGTAATTTGTTGAGTTTAGTGTCGATGCGGAAATATGAATCTAAAATGGAGGAGAAAGGGTTATTAGTTCCTGAGTATGTGTTATGTGTTTGTTGTGGTTTAATAACTCAATCTTCACTTGTAACTATCATCTCAAAATCACGGAAGTTTGTAATAAATTATAATCTTTGGTTGCGCTGATCCACCAACTGCTGAGTTTACGTTTTCATTCTATTGTATCATGTTTCTGGTATTTTTAAGTTCTACAACTTGCTTGTTTTCACCTACAGCCTGAATTTGCTGACTTCTTCTTTCTCAACGTTATCCAGTCCAGTGTTTAATGTAGGTGTCTTTCAAAGCTCTCACATTCCTTTGGTGTGTAATATTTTCAAAGGACTCCTCGCGATCAGAATACAGCGGAATGAAATGTCAGAATAAACTGACAAAAAATCACCTTGTCCCTTCAGTTGTCCTTTGAATTCCAGTTATAAGAAAATCCTGTGATTCCACCATACTTCGAGGCATGAGAAGACTCCATTTTTGTGTTAATCTCCACATTCCTTTGCCAGTCTCGTAAAAATTTTTCTCTACCCATCTCTAACCTTTACACTACATCAATTTCATTCAGTATTATACACCTGAAACAACCTTTGTTTCACACATACCAAAACCATCAATGGAGGTACTAATTGCAAAAATGCTGAACCATGCAAGTTTTTAATGACTCATACCTAAACACAGCGAGATCAAACAAGCGAACATCCGATCACCATTGTCAACGCATCCTGTAGAACTATGGACGGCAAGGTTAATAGTGTCATTCTCCTCTAGCACAATGATTTTAGAGAACTGTGTGCGTGTTCGCGAATTTATTGCGAACAATAGGCTTTTGAATTTGTTACATAGTGTAGTGGTAATGGAATGATGTTGATGTGTTTGAGGTAACATTGAATTATATTTGTTTTGTGGTTTGGTTTGAATTGCTAGGTAATTTTTTCCTAGAATAAAAATAATCAATGAAGTTTTCCTTATAATATAAATTTTTGTGACGTCAGGACTATAAAAAATAACAATCATTTTGAAATAGTTGTGTGATAAAAGGGTCATGAGCTAAATGGTGTGAGATATCTTAGAAATGCTGTAGAAAAGATTGGACACCAGCCTTCAAAAAATCCCAATAAAATCAAATAACACTGCCAGACCAGAAAATGGAATCCAGGACCTTATGTTTAACATTGGCACTTTTGACAACTTGTTCATAAGGAAACAGTCGAGCCTTTTAAATTCTGCTTGACTGTATCACCACAACCACTTCGCATAAGTACTAATCATATAACCCATCTTCCTACCTTTTTAGTAACATCCACTTAAGCCCACGAACAATGGCACAAATGCCCCTTTTATTATTATCTTTGGATTTGAACAATAATTTCACATTTATCGGTTGCAATTTGGTTTTGTAAAATTCGACCACCCATCGAAGGTCCGGAGATGCCCCGGAGTAAATTGGATCATCCATTTAGGATGTCCATAATCATAACTTAGATTTCGACTTTTGACAGGGTCTGGTTTTTGTTTAGGACTGAATAAATTCAGAGTAATACGGACCTTCAACCTACGTCACAAATTTTTTGCATAATTTAGTTTACAGCTTCAATAGTTGGTATATTTTCAAAAATATTAACTGCAAATATATGCAATACATTATCAACCTACTGGTTGAATCATAATGCTAAAGATGGAACTATTATGTCATAAACTCAAGCCTGTATTTTTTTAAGGGCTAGGCACTGTTCAAACCAACTACTCTTTCATTTGTAAACTTTAAACCCAACGTTATAGCGGGTAATGAATAGGGGATGTTACCAGGCAAAAATCACAAATATTGACTCCTATCTGCTATTGAGAAACTTGCTCAGTAATATGTACTTGCGACCACTTTCACATCATGGCAGACAAGGAAGAGATCGATGATATTGATACTCAATTGATAATTCAGAAGTGAACTCCAAAAGTAGGATTTCAAGAAGTTGTAATAAAACTTCTCCGTAACATAAAAATTCAGAAAACACAAAGATCTATAGTGTATTCCAAGTCCATAAGTGTTAATACTGATTCGGTTACAGATAATCCTATTGTTGATTCTGTAGGCCGAACGCCTAACAGTGTTGTACTCACGACAAAGACAGAGTATGGCTATGTGATCCGATTAATACATGAGGACCATACGATCTTGAATTTGCAAGGAGCTTATAGAATGCAATTTATACGGAAGAATAATGTGTAATATATAGTTTTGCGAATTGATCTTAAAAACTGGTCACGTCTGACGCTCTGTCTGGTGTATTCTGGTCTTCATTTGATGGTTTTAAAGTTGGAGGTAAAGCTTTAGGAATCTTAACTTCTTGTAATTCTTTATCTGATACGTTTTGTAGCCCATTTATATACATTTTCGGTCAACGTTATCTGATTCCTGGACATGAAACTCCATGACACGTGTTGAAATGCCAATGATAGGCAAATATAGCGAGATAACGAATTCTGACTAACACATCCCTCTGTATCCATCAGTAATGAAGAATACAAACGCGAGATGGAGAATTAAAGGAATTAACGTTTTATTAAGATTACACTATTGTTTACTAAGTTCCCAGTGTAAACTACTAAGTTTAAACAAATATCTTTATTCTGTTATTTAGAAACAACAAGATGAATACAAGTAACCATTGTCTTGTGTATGAGCAATAACTTTTACATAATCATGTAGAAAAGACGAAACATTATTCATACCTGCAAGACTAATGTTGTCCCAGTAGGTATTTGAGGACAGAAATTGACTTTTTCACATTTCGCAAAAGTTCATTGTTTTAGTTGCATCATTCACCTCAATGCATACTTTTGGTTTAACAAGCAAAATTAAGATTAATTACAACGCATGTAGTGTCATTTTTCATCGAAACTGCGTCAAAATTTACATAATGATCAGCAAATAACCGGCGAAGTTTCGAGGACGTTGGAAAATTGATTGTTTTGTCGATGGGGGGGCTTCTGTCAGATACCTGTGTTTATTTCAGTTTATGTGGGGGTTATGTGTTATAAAGAATAAATAAACTCGTAAAAAACCTCTGAATATGTGAAAAAGAGGCTTTCATTAATTTTAATATTGTCTTTTTTTTGGAGTGGAATATTACTTCACTGTTTTGTTTTTGAGAATTATTGTTCTTTATTTATTTCGTAAGAAAGAAGTGTTGCAATACTTTTGAGTGAGCAGTGGTACATCAATAAATCTCTGTTTTTTTGCTTGTTCTGACAGACGATAAAAGTAGCATCTCTTGATTACTAAGAACTTTACATGCTGTAAAGCATTCTAGAGGTTCTAGACAAGTGTGTATCATTTTCAAGTATTTCGTAATGTTATAATAACTTTCTACATATTATAATCCAGATCAGATTGTCGATAACTTTAAATATCAATTCAATATACTACTTTTGACTACATTATCACCTCTATCACTTAAAAAGTCACATTGTTCATGCCCCCTAATTTTTTAAGCATATACATACTTATAAAGCATCAGTCTTCAATCATGAAGAAAACTAACCTAAACTACTAATATTGAACATAACATTTCAGTCAATACCCCGCTCAAGACTTCCGTGAGTAACAGCAGGTAAAGTGTGTTTCTTTATCGCCATTGATAAGATAACATCATGGGGTCAGCACGGTGCAACGTGCAACAGTTTCGGATTTATTGGTGATTTCACTAACATATTTTCTTTATTTAAGGTAGTGGTTTGTTCTCTTAGTTTGGTTACAAGTCTCTCTTTTGCAATCGAATCTTTAATCCAATCTGTTTTGAAAAAGGTGTGTCGCTGTTGAACGAACACGACTTAGACTTTACAGGATAATCTTTCAATCGATGGATTAGAATTTAGAAATTGATTTCACTTCTAGCCCATCTGCATTACTGGTACCCTGTATAATCTCAGGGTAGGGCAAAGGCCACCCCGTTATTTTCAGTTTTTCCACCCATGCACACAATCATTTGAAAAAATCCAAGTGGAATTTCTTAAAACAGAACGAGTCCTAATACGGCACCTTGCGGAACTCCTCACACATAAACAACCAACAACCAAAATTTCCTTTGCCGCACGCGTACGCCCATAAATCCCGTACAATAAAACAATGGCGAGATACTAAAACCATTGAAGGCATCAACCTGGCAATTGAACAGGCAGAGGGCAACGCTGCCCGCTAACTTGCATAGGAAGTGTGATAAAACGGTCCATGGGAACCTGTTACACTGACTTGTAATGGACTTGCTGGGTTCGCTAATGGATCTAACGCTAGTTCTTCCGTTCTTTTTGCATGAATTTCTAACAGTATATCGCGTCACGATTTAGTTACCCCCCTTGGAAGCACCTACATTCGTTATTGGGGTAACCAATAGATGATTTTGAAATGAAATTGTACCATGTCATCATCTGAATTTGTAGGCTGCCCTTAAAGGTCGCGACATATTTTAGTTATTATAATACGATGACTAATTTTGACATGATAATAATAATGATTTACTGAACAAGGTTTATAAGAGGCTTAAAGCTTATGTTTTTGTCTTTATTTCCAAATTCGACATCATCATTATCATCATTCGTAGGTTTAAATATTACATCATCAATAATCATATTAAAAATCATTAATTAGAATTTACAAATAACTAATAGGATTATTTGCATATCCGCTTAGATCCCAAGATATACCTACATTAAACCATTTGACAACTGCGAATTTTTTATAAAGTAAAATACAAGCTATACAGTTCATAAAATACAAATCAATTGCGGTAACGGTGTAACAAACGTCGAGTTAAATGGAAGTTCCTTTGTTTCATACCCACATTGGCTATTACCAGTCATGTACTAGTATAACTATGATTTGTGGCCAATGTTCGAGGCAAGAATATAGCATGTGAGATTATTAATGTGGAAGATTCAAAGCCTATACTGGCTGATGTATTTGTTAACGGTAATACGAGTCTGAATAATTAAGTGTTTGTACGAGGAGTGAATGAAATCATCGTGAGGAATCCGGCGTGTCCTAGAATTAATATTTGGAGATATGTGTCATCTAACAATCTACACAGGGACTAAAATATAGATAATACGCTCTTTATTACAGAAAGAATACCTTTGTCACTGGGATCGTAAAACGCTAGATCAGTTTTCGTTTCTGTTGTTGTGGTAATATAAGTACAGTTTATAACAATACTACGTAGTTCAAAGTAGACGTGGGCTCATCAATAGTTCAACGGCTAGGATTTGAACTCACGACCTCTCGACCGCCAGTCAATGCCTCACTCGTTGGTTTATTGTCGCTTGATACTACGGGGAACTTTCAAAGATTTATTGCAGTTGTTTTGAATTCGTTTTGTTTAAAATATTTAGTATGAAGCAAGGAGAGATTTTGAATAGATTCAAAGATTTCTTCATTCTCGTTTAAGGCAGCCGAAAATACAATAATGATAATGATTTAAAACCTGCTGTCTATACTATAAGTTCAGCTACATTTAATGAAACTTAAAAACTGAACTCTAAATGGCAAGTACCAAGACTTGATCACTATTCATAAAATACTCTACGCAGTATTTCTAATTCAAAAAGTTCATTGACCGATTGATAAAGATAGATTCTCATTCATGGTAACGATCATCTATCAACTACGTACTTCATCTTTACTCATCTTTCATAACGATCGTCACTAACAAGGACTTGGTTATTTCCTACTAAAAAAATAAAACCATGCTCCATTCATTGACATCATACTAAATTAACGCTTCCTTCCGTTGCCGACACGTGTTCATAAGAGGGATGTCTATCACATGGCTTTTTATTGGGATTCCTATGAAATTGTGTTCACTTTTTTTCTGTCACTTTGTTTGTTATAATTTAATACTCTTCAACAGATGGTAGTTTCTTTCTTTTATTTGCCTTTACGGAGTCATTTCTTTAGTATTTTACTTTAATGGTTCGTCTGCTATCTCTAAATAAGCGAACAAGCAAACTACTTTACTGCTTCTTTGAGGTATTTTGCATTACATTTTGGATAGAAAAAGTCTCTTCTAGTAAGATTTACAATGGACCTTTAAAACTTAAAGTGTGTACTTGCGTGCTAAGGTATGTCTGGTTTTAGTTTAATGTCTACAGGCATGCAGTGTTTACCTCTCTTACTTTTACTTTCATATCAGCAGGAAACAATATTTTCTGAATACTTATGTAGGTACTGCATAACCGAAGATTTATTCCCTTGTTTCTTTTTACACATAACGATTAACCTTTACTCTTTATTTTCCGTTGGTAACATTTTATGCGTTTTGAGATTATAAGCTGGATAGTGCTGTTGGGGTCGTTTTGATCCATACGTGTATACGTAAAAAAAATACTGGATTTGGATGCCGAAAGAATGATGATGATGTAGAAAAAAAAAGTTATGCCAAGAATTTGTTTCCATACATACTTGCATAATTTATTTGACAAAATTACAGTTACCGAGTAGTACCTGTTATGGCAACTATTTGAACAGTTTCTGCACATACTGAACATATTTTTTCTCAAACACAAGTTCGTTGGCCCAGAAATTGCTTGCACAGGTCTTTACTTGTCAGTTTGGTCTCAAGTGGTGTGTTTGCACAGATGGCTACCGCTTTTTTATCACCAAACGTTTTGAGAATGATACTTTATGACGTAATACTTGGAAACTTCGGAGTAACGACTTTGTATATTCATGAGTACTGAATTTTTGTATTGTTTGAAACTCAGAAGTTCACAGCATGTGTCGACATAATACATTCATCCGCACATTCGGTGGCAAAACTTATACTACCTACTTTAACCATACTTATTACTAAAAAATCCATCATTGGCAAATTCTCATCAACGACATGGGGTACATTATAAATAAGGGGGCTTTCTATGAAATAACTTTTACCTGTTTTCAGCATATTCCAACCCTCCCATTTTATTTAGGGATGGAGCAACATGTTTTCTTTTTCATTCTCTCTTGTCAGATGTCACAGCATCATTTACCCCCTTTCTTTCATATCGTTCCTTACATAGTTCATCCATCTTTTCTTTGGCCTTCATCATCCTCTCCATCCATCCACACATTCACGTCACTAATATTAAGATTAGAATTTCCGTCTTTAAGTTGGTGGCTGTTAAAATCGATTCTAATCAAGCTAATAAAGATAACAATCCTCTACAAACTAAAACATTTATTTTATCTATTAAACCAGTTACCATTTTCAATTCTATTAATATGCATGTATGTATCAGCAAAGTTAATCACGAAATGAATACTTAATGAGCAGAAGTTGATCTACAAAGCGGCCTTCACTTTCTTTGTGTCAATTCTACATCAGCATAATCTCAAGGTCTGATGATTCATAGATTGTTGCATAAAGTGAATCACACGTGTAGAGTTGTAGACTCATTAACTGATTGCGTAGCGTCTAGACACGTGTCTTTAATATTTTGTTTCAGTTAAGATGACTTTTCTGATTCATTTGAGAATTATCATTTTAATAATTTTGCAAGCATCAGTTTTTTTTGTTAATGTGAGTCATTTCCGCTTAGCTTCTTTGTAACTATGTATATCAGGGTCAAGATAACGTGTTTCTTTATATTTTACTGTTTTTTTTTTTATTTGTTTCTGCTGTGACTACTTACCTGTTGCCTTTTTGATTAAAATGTCTATTTTATATTTAACCAATTCATCATCTAATTCTTCTATAAAAAGAATTTTCTGTTTCATTTCATCGAAAATTTTATGGTACAATACAACATTACCAAAGTATAATGTGTTTTGGACTATTGTGGTCTATACCTTATGCGTAATTGATTTTCGTGAAACAAAATTTATTCCGATCAAGAGACCACCCACTGTGAAGTTAGCAGATCTTAATTAAATTATTATGTGTTGAAATTTATTGCTAGAAACAAAGATAATGCGGACCTTTTGACCGGCGTCATTTAAATTCGGTGATAATTTTAATACGATTATGTTAATGGCACATTTATGTGCTGCATATTTTTTATTTTCAAATCAGTTATCTATTCAGGACGTCCGTGTTTCTAAATATTTTTGTTTTTTCCCAAGATTTTCTTTGCTAAACATAATCAGCCATGTTGTTCCCACACTGGCTTTCTCTGTATACATTATGAGGTTGGGGTTGTAATTGACCAAGTGTAAGTACTGTTGAAGACAGACCCATAGTTAACCAGGCCAGGATTTGATGATATTACAACCTAAAAAAAAACCAGGTAGTCATTACGTCATGTTTTTGAATCTAGAGTTCTGGGATATTCCTCACAATGTTTTTCTTCACTGTTATCAGAGTATTGGTGATGACATAAATAGAACAATGTAATGCCTATACTACGAGTATATTCAAACCTTTTTTAATAGTTTCTAACCCTATTTGCAAACTGCAAATTGAAATGGTTTAGATAAATAAATCTAAATCTATGACTACATATCAATGGCGCATTTTTATCATTTTTAACCGACTTCAAAAAAAGGAGGAGGTTCTCAATTCGTCGGAATCTTTTTTTTTTTTTTTTTTTTTTTTTTTTTATGTATGTTCCCCGATTTCTCGAAGACGCCTGGACCGATTTGGAAAATTTTTCTTTTGTTTGAAAGGGTATACTTTCCAATTGGTCCCATGATCATCAGGTCAGGATCTGATGATGGAATCCCAGGGAAATCGAGGGCAACCTTCAAATTTTATAGGCACATAGTACCATTTTCATATATTTTCTAAAGCTGTTCAAGTATTTGCATCTGATAATCATCATCTCAGGTGGATGAGCTGATGATGGAAGTTACAACTCCTCAACGGCTTGGAGAAGGCATCGACTGATTTAGTTTGTGTTCGCATATCTCTGGAACTACAAGTCCGATTTAAGTAATTCTTTTTTTGTTGTACTAAGTATTGTTTAACTTACGGAATACTGCAAGTTTCATCAAAATCGGTTCAGTAGTTTTTGAGATAGGGAATTTTATTAGCTTATTGTGCACTTGAGAGATAATGATTTATTTGACAAGAATTTGAGTTGAATATTTAAACTAAAAAGAGTAAAATAAAAAACTTTAAAAAAAAAAATGTAACCGCCTTCAAAAACAACCACAAAAAAGGGTAAAATAACCTACAAAATAACTTTTCTTTCAGAAGTCGGTGGCAAAAAAACAATGAAATGAAAAAAAAACAAAGGCACCGACTTCTGAAAGAAAAGTTATTTTGTAGGTTATTTTACCCTTTTTTGTGGTTGTTTTTGAAGGCGGTTACATTTTTTTTTTTTAAGTTTTTTTGTAGACAGATCATTCCTATTATTTACCTATGTCTATTCTTCACCATCACGAGTATCAAAGTTCCGATGAAGCAATGTACTGCAACTGCAAGTTACTGAATGAACAACATACTCATTATTATACCAATCGAGAGTCGAACCCTCGACCGGTATGGTTACGACATCGTACTTGTTCGAAATGTCAATCGTTATTTAACGTGCATTTGCGCATGATGGTGAAAAAATTGACTTTTATGAATACGACGCATGAATTAAAAGAAAGTGTCGGTTTTATTGAAACTTTATTGAAAGAATTAATGTTTGAGCTTTACAGATTTTTCGGATATTCATAATTTCGGCCCAATACTGGAGAAAGACTGATATCCTGCAGGAACGAAAAACAGTTATAACCTTTTCAGAAGATAACTTCTTTGTAAAAAAAAAAAAAATACACAATAATGGGAACACTGACAGGCTTAATTTGTTTTTAGGTAGCATCTGAAAATACGTCTCCATCCCGTTTCAATACTTTCCCGTTACATCGACTACACTAATATCTTTCATTGACAAATGAAAACTGATGAATGGGATGTTCTATTTTAAAAGTAAAGGAAATGATTCAAGGCTCTTCTCCATTCAAAGACAAAAACTGCAGTCAGTCTCAATACATAACTGATAACTGTGACTTATCGTGTTACCTGATTGCAGAATGGTGTCGGCAGTGAAAGTAGTTGTAAAGTAACCTGTTTAATTTAATATAATCTATGTTGGTAAAGTGTTTTCGTAAAATTATAATATTTAGCTGCGTGTTTCGGTAGCTATTATAGCTATTAACATTGTTTTGAATCAATTTGAGATGTTTAGTAAATTAAATTATGGTCCTGCTTCAGTAATATTTAAAAGGAATTTACTAAACTGTGCCGAATTAGATAGTAGAATAAAAATTTACTAAATTTATTAAAAATGTGAAAATTTAATTCTTGTAATTGATTTAAATTATTGAGAAAGCCACACAAAGGGAAGAGTGGAAGATTATGGCAGAGACCTTTGCCCAGCATTGGACCAAAAATAGGTTAAAAATAAATTGATTCAAATAAATGTGTAGGTTGAATTTCAGGATTTTTGTATTTAATTTGTTCGTAAATGAAAACAGTCAATTATAAAATTGATGAAGATTTCAAATTGACACTATCTTTTTACACAAATTCAAGTGGCTTCATGATTAATTTGTCAAAATTGAACAACCTCTCAATTTCTTTGCTTCATCAAAATTGACAAAAATTTCTTACATTTTTTGCTCTCAGAGCACTAGCATAAAAAATGGCGTCTGCATCCACGACACATTCTCGCAACAAAAAACGGCACACACCCGTAATAAAAGTCCACAATGGAAAAGGATTAAGATATCGTAGAACAATGGCCTATTTACCAAACTGGTTTGCCATGGGGACTGCAGACAATGAGGCACCGATGGAAACGTTAGCTTGCATGGCAATGGACTTGACTGACCAACGGTTTGTGGTTAGGGTTGACCAATGACCAGGCTTCAGTGATTGCGTTCTGATTGGGCAACTTGAGTTTTTGAATGGTATTTTTGGGGAATGGATTTGGTTGTTTATCCCATTACGAATATGAGAAAGAGTTGCGCCATAATAATAGTGGATGATTAACAAAATTGAAGTAATCTTTTTTATGAGTTAAATATTTTTCATTTGGAAGGTATAATTTTTTTTTTTTTGAAAGGACGTTGATAGTATCTGCCTATGGGTCTTAGAATTTGGATTCTAATTCAGACATTCATTTTACTTAGTGTTTTTAGGCAAATTATTTGCGGTTCTAAAATTGACGTTGCAAAAATCGTCAAACTACAACCAAATAATTATTTCCGAAACATATGACCAACTTGGTAGATAATGACATATACCTATATCAATGATAATGACTTAATTTATCTCACAGACAAGAGGCCTGTGTTATCAGCAGTGCTGTGTTTTGACTTCAAGTTATTTTCAGATTTTATTCTTTTTTAAATTATCACGTTTCTCATCAACAATTTCATCTGAATTACACACTAATATTCAAATCTGATACTTCATTAAAAATATTTGTTCTATGAAAAATCAAACCCACCACACGCATTTCAGCAACCAACCTCTTAACCACTGCTCGATTAAGCCAATAACGAGCTAAGTACATTTCCACAAAGTAGCAGGAAATTACTCTACCGCATTGACAACCCTATAAACGGTATTGTGAAGTCATACAAGTAATTTTATGACAGTTGCAGTTTACTTCTAAATCACGACGGATTACGTGTCAGCTTTCTGGTCAAGAAGGCAATAAGAATACTAGAAACTATTGCTTGTTGCTGAAATATAATTATGTACCTGTAAGTTTGAATACAAGCGTCAGATGGCCTACCATGAACTCTTAACGCGATCCAGTTTAGGTTGTGGGAAAGAGATGGCGCTAGACGACTTGTATAGCTCTGTCTCCTTCCAACAGCCTAAATTGGATCACGTTAAGAGCTCGTGATAAGGCTCCAGGTGGCCTACCATGACGTCTTAAAGCGTGAGTAGTTCCAATGTGGGAAAGAGACAGCTATACAAGTCGTCTAGCGCCATCTCGTTCCTACAGTGGACAGGTGATCATGACTGTCGATAAGTTTATTGATAGATGAGAGAAGTTAAACTGGTAGCATGCTAGCCTGTGTTTCAACTCTGTCGGTCTAAAACTGACACTTTAAAGCTCGAACAGACACACGCGATTAATCGCGCTGCGACAACGAGCCAAGCTAATTTCCACTCTAAATGTACTGCGAATGGACCGCGACAAGTCGCCCCGCGCGATTAATCGTGTGTGTCTGCTCGAGGCTTTAAGCAATATGTATTTCTAATGATTCACTGGATATTTAGTTCATTCACGAAATGAAAATGAATGTCAATGATATTATATATAATCGGAATGTACCTACGTTTTGTAATATTGCTAGTGACCGTTTTGAACCGTTTTACACAGTTAATTAGGTTAAAGTCCAATATACTATGCGTATCATGTAAAAGTCCCATATAAACATTTTCAAGTAGGTAATAAAATGACTATAAATGGGATCTATTATGCAGAACCCTGTTTTGTTGCCACGTCAAAAAATAATGCTTTCATCGAAAACAACAGGCGTTAAAATAAAAATATTAATGATTCAATATTATACATTAAAATAACACAATATCTAATCAATATTAATGAACTAATAGAAATAAATCATAAATGTCCACAGGGCACAGTATGACAAATCAAAGCATGTCTAGAAAAAAATATTGAACTTACACTGATTTTTTACATTCGGATATTTGATTATAATTAATTCAATATAGTCTCTAACCGCAGGCAAATTAACTATTGACATGCATGACATTTTATTATTATGTGGGATTGTAGAATATGATAGGATAAATGTCATGTATGAGAAAGCTGTAGTCAAATTTAAAACCATCCCATGCGTGGGATTGTATAAGTACTGAAGTTTTGTTTTGATAGCTAATTAATATACATAAAATCATGTTAATAGGACCCCATTCCTTAAACAGTAATTAGAACTATTTTATAACATAAACTCTCAAGAAATCTACAAAGATTTTTGATCAAAAATTTATTAGCCGTAAACTTGTAGAAAATGTTTTAATAATAAAATCTTTTACCACTAAATAGTTGTAACCATTCAAACATACATTCGATGTAACATCACCGTAGACAGCTGTAACAGTGTCAACTGTCGTTTTAAAACGCGTGGGTGATGAACGTGTCAAGTTGCTGACCAAAAAAAAGGTTTGATTCGAGATTTCTTGTCTATGATTAAACGGAAACCAGATGTAATTAAATTTTAATTAGGTGTATTCGAAACAGTCACTTTTTATGACTGGAAAAAAATAATATCTGTCGGATGACGTTATGAGAAAAAAACTATGCAGTTAAAAATGGCGTAACTAATTGAAGGATTATTCAGAACAACAAAGTTTAAGTAACAATTTTACGACCATGGTATTTTTCTGGTTGTTGCGCAGCAAACCTATTTGTATTCAAATTGTTACTAACTCCGCACTTGTAAACTACCTCATAACTTACTGCTTATAAAACATCCAAATACATACTAAAAACCGCTTCTACAGCTTCCATTCAAAGATCGAATTTCCCTTCGCGTTCACAAAATTGATTAACTGCTTCCCGTGTTCAGTAAAATTTACTGTAAAACACAAATTCATATTAATTAAAGTTCATAATTTACTTGTATGCATCGACGTCTTTAATGGCGACCGTTAGCTGCGTGGGCCAAGCCAGCATTGCCCAATTCATGAATGGAGTGGACCACGTTCGCCCACGCCCGTTATCAATGAATACTTGTGTAGAAATACGCCAGCCTGTCTGCAAACATTGTGTTGCGAAAGGCTGCCATTGAAACTACTAGCTCGCTCTAGTTACTGACCGTTTGCTAAAATAAATTTATTTGTTGTTAAAATAAATTTATTTGTTGCCAAAATAAATGTTTTGGCGAGTGGGTGTTAGTTTCCGGCCACTGTGCGTTATGCAGTTTTGTCTTGTCAATTTTATTGTTTTTGGTGTCGTGTCACGGAATTTATTGACTATAATAACTGTTCCTTTCTGTGTTATTGTTTTATATCCGTAACAATGGAAGCGTTTCATTTCAAAATATAATGCCGATTCAAATGTTAAGTACCTACCTAAATAGTCGTAATTGACATTCACTGTTATTCTTTGACAGTTGTCAAATGACTGTAACACTGCAAATAGATGTAGGGTATTTGCTTGTAGACTAATTTCTCGTACGATATATTGTTTGTAATCAAATATGTTACTCTTTGATTGATTGGTCTTTGTTCACTACAGGCTATTATTTAATACAGCATGGTTTGAACGAAAGTTGATTTGATTGAAAGTGACTTCATTTGAATCCTACTCAAGGTCAGCCTCATTTGCCGAGTGTTGGTAAATAAAGTACCATGTGTTGACATTTCATTATGTTGTGGACATTATTACCAATGCAATTACTTTTGTAGTTTTTGTTTTATTCTGCCTTGAAAATTATGTTTATGACGCGAATGCATTACACTTAAATCTGATTATACAATTATAATTATTATGCTATGTTAATTATTAAAAGTGTAGCAACTTTTTAATAGCGCAATATGGAAAATAATTAAGACTTTAAAAAGGCTACAAACTCAATTTAAAAACATTTAATTATTTACAAATAAACAGTAACAGATTTTATACACATAATGTCAGCTGTCAGTTAATTGTCTAAATACACTATAAAATCCAACTTGTACTCAAATTCATTGTCCCATAATTTGCGGTCAAGTTTTATACGTGGTTGTGATAGCTTAAAATGGCTTAAAGTGTATTAAAGTTGAGAGAATACAAAGTTGCAAGTACTAAAGAAAGGTTCCCTTACCGACTCAATATTGCATTTTCTAGTCAGTCTGGTATACAAGCTAATTTACAGTGTATGAACAGAGTGTGCACAGTTGAACTCCCGTGCCCATAACTTTCGCGGCTACCAATTAAAATTTCAATTAAATTCTAAAATCTTGTCAAACCCTATAACCTTGGTTGGGCTGGTACAAGTTTAGAAGGGTAAGCGAAAGGCAAGTAATGAAAAACTTAATTAGAAGTACAGCACCTACCTTCCATTTATTTTTATGAAACTTTAAATAGTTTATTTAACATTTTGTCCAGATGTATGGAAAAATAACACTGTGCCTATTTTTTTTGTTGTTTAGGCTAACGTATCCTTGTTTTATTTTAATAAATATTATGGTGAATTTTGACTCTGCTTTTGTGGCTTTTTTAGACTTCCAGCAAAGTTTTTTTTTTATTTATACTACCTTCATAAATGAGTAAGATCGAAAAATACAAGAGAAGTGCCAGTAGAATTCCTATTTCAATAGAAATTCAATCAAACCTATTTCCCCACCATAAAAACAGCATCAAAATCAATTCGACTTCACTCTGTTCAAATACCTGATACACCGTACACCGAACAAGTTAACCCAACGCCACTTGTTTCCTAATCATTGGTTTCGATCAAATGAACCACTTCGAGTGTTAATCACTTCGCGAGCAAAAGCGAAATGTTTTGAGACTTTCCTTCCAGAACACTGATACGTAAAGTTTGTTGTGAAACTGTGGTTAAGTAGCACTAATGGAAAACAGGCCGGAAGAAAGCTTTAAAGAAAGAAGGGCTACCACAAAGAGGGGATTGGATAAGTTCCAAAAGAAAAAACATTGAAAAAATAGTGTTGTTTTAATTGAGATTTAAGAGTTGTTAGGAGATACTATTCTAGTTTAGGAACATAGTCAAGATTCGTTTTAAGATATCAAAGAAATGGTAGATAATGACAATAAAATTTAGATTTTAAACAATGAGATCTAGAAAGAAGCATTAAACACAGGAAGCTAAGAATAACAGAAAAGGTACCGGTTGAAGAAGAACATGCTAAAAAGTATCAATCTACAATTAATTGCGACTTAAAATCTAACAAAAGATAGTAAACAGCCAAACAAACACAACTCATCAAAACTCCCGATTTCGCAACGAACCTCCAAACCAAACATTGAAAATTCGTTCCGCTTCGTTACACCCAAAGTACTTAGGCCCAAGGTACTCGAAGATATTCAACAATAGAGAGTCAGTACCGTTCTGATCGCCTGACATGCGTCCGTTCGGATCATGATAACTTTTTCTTATAAAGAATGCAGCCGATTGCTTGTCGACTAGATTGACGCTAAAATTGTATGGTGTATTGTGTGTTTTCGAACGAGCTCCAAGCAGAGCATTGTTGATAGCAACACTTTAATGGGTTCCACTATTGTAATGTAGAGAGAGTAAAAGTTTAATGGAATTGTTATTGCCATCTTTAATTGCCCGAAGCTAAAAATTTTCATGCTGATCTACGGGTAATAGAGGAATTCAAAAGGTTATAGAATAGAATAGAATAGAATAGAATAGAATATTCTTTATTGTACACCAAAACAAATCCAAATTTACAAATTTTGTTACATTTTAAGGGTACAACGGCGGTCTTATCGCTAATAGCGATATCTTCCAGACAACCTTAGGATGGACTTTAAGAACTTTAATCAAAAAAAGAGGGTAGGCAGTGATGCACAACAAATAACCGATAACCTATACAAATACAATACACATAAATATTAATTGTAATATACAAATACACATGACACATTTAAATATATATATATATATACATTAGAGAGAAAGGAAATTATTTATGACCAATCTTTTAAAAGAAACCAGTGACTGGGCTTGCCTCACTGACAACGGCAATGCATTCCACAAACGGACAGCCTGAACTGTAAAAGAATCATCATAAAATTTTGTGGAGTGCACAGGCATCAAAAGTATCAAATTTTCCGATGACCTCAAATTTCTAGTGTGTGCATCGTGCAGAAACTTAAAACGCTCTTTGAGATAAGAAGGAGTAGCGGGATTAAAAAGAATGTTAAAAAGCATTGTCAAAATATGAGTATCCCGGCGAAGGCGGATAGGTAACCACTTGAGTTTTTTGCGAAATTCCGAAATATGATCATATTTGCGCAAACCAAATATGAATCTTATACAAAAGTTTTGAAGTCGCTCAAGCTTATCTAACTGTGCTTCTGTGAGATCTGGATAGCTGGCATCGGCATAATCAAGGATGGGGAGAAGGAGGGACTGGGCAAGCGCAGTCTTAGTGGCAGTCGGAAGGAAATTACGCAACCTTCGCAATGACCCCGCTGATGCAAACAATTTTCGACTTACTTCTTGTATCTGGGGAACCCAAGAGAAGTCTTTGTCTATGTAGATACCTAGATCCTTAACCGTATCACTATAAGGGATAATAGTACCTTCAAATGCTATCTGAGGAAGCTGCAACCAATTGATTCTTGAACGCAGACGCGGGCTGCCAACAACAATGACTTGCGTCTTCTCTGGGTTAATTTTTAAGCCATAAGCAGTACTCCACTCAGAAATGCGTGCCAAATCCTTATTGATCATATTAACAGCCTCAGACAATTCGTCTAAGGGAGCTTGAGAATATATTTGCAAATCGTCAGCATATAGGTGGTAGGACGAAAGAAGGTCATTGGAAATAGAATTTATGAAAATTGCAAAAAGAAGAGGAGATAAAACGCCTCCCTGTGGTACGCCGGCAGAGGTATTGCACCAAGAAGACGACTGGCCTTCAATGTAAATACGCTGTCGGCGGCCACACAGGTAACTTCGAAACCAATCAATTGCCGTTGGAGATATGTTAAGAGAGCAGAGTATGCCGAGTAGAACGTCAAAATCTACGGTGTTAAAAGCGTTACTAAAATCTAATAAGGACAGGACCGTCAGATTTCCATTTTCCATACCCGATCTTATATCGTCAGTAATTTTAACAAGTGCTGTGGTAGTGCTGTGTCCTGCCCGAAATCCAGATTGGAATGCATTAAGGAGACTGTTTTTACAAAGGAAGGCACTAAGCTGGTTATAAATGAGACGTTCTAGGACTTTGGATAGAAACGGTAATATGGAGATAGGACGGAATTCAGAAAAAGACACAGGATTACACTTTTTAGGGAGAGGGGTAATTTGGGCTTCTTTCCAAGATGAAGGAAAGACACCACAGGATACGGAATAATTAAGGATATGACCGATGGCAGGAAGGATTTCATCCAGGATAGGAAGGATCATCTTACGACTGACACAGTCACTACCAACAGCATTTGAAGTGATTGATAAAATGCTCTTCTTAACATCACAAGCCGAGAATTGATTAAAGACGAAAGGAGAGTAATCAGGAGTAGGAAGAGATGAAAGATTATTTAGAGTTTTGGCTTTAATAGCGCTATTAAAATTACAAGAAATTGAGAAATGTTTGTTAAGTTGTTCAAGATCTACATCTTTAGGAATAGAATCTTGGCGTGACTTTCCAACTCCCATTGATCTAAGAAACTTCCAGACTTTTGCTGGATCACCATTTTCAACAGAATTATGAACATGGCGGCGTTGTGCATCCCTACACACCAAATTGCTGCGATTGCGGATTGCAATGTATTTTTCACGATTTAAATCGTTAGGTGTACGCTTGAGTCTGGCTTTTGCTGCCGCCTTCTTATGCAAAACATCTTTTAGGTCATTTGTTAACCACGGCGCTGGAAGATGTTTAATCTTTACTAAGCGTACAGGTGCATGGATATCATAAAGCTGGATAAGACGAGAATTAAATATATCAAGTTTTATATCAATCGAATCCGCATCAATAAGATCAGACCAGTCAATGTTGCTGGCATCCTCACGAAGGCTTTCAAGATTCATACCACCAAAACTGCGCTGCAACAAGGTTTTAGGCTTACACTTGGGAGGGCGGATTTTATAAGAAAGGAAGATGAGATCGTGATAAGAGAAAGCATCGGCTGAACATTGACCATGCATAGCGACATGTTGATTGGAAGAAACGAAAATGAGGTCAAGTAAGGAAGGAGTACAGTTAGGAAAATGGTGAGTAGCAGTTAAAGGCAGAAGAGATAAATTGCAAGATTGTGAAATGGAGCGAAGTGCGGAAGAACGAGAGTCTTGTTTAAGAAGACAGGTATTGAAGTCTCCCATGATTATGGAGTGTTTGTAAGAAGGCATCAGATTTACTAGGAGGGTTTCAAAAGAGGAAAAATAGTCTATGCGCAAGGAAGGACAATAATAGACACCAAGCAAAATCTTCGAATGATGAAGATTTATTTCTAAAAAGAGATGTTCACCAGCATTCGGCGGTGGTGGCTGTGATGACATATCGATAACAGAAAAAGGAATGTTTGCACGAAGATATATGGCAACACCGCCACCACCGCAGCCTGTGCGATCATTTCTAATTAGTTGGTATCCGGGTAAGGAATAGGATGTGGATGGAAGACATGGCTTTAGCCAAGATTCAGAAACTAGGATTGCTTGGATGTTTTTACAATCCAGATTTGCCAGCATATCATTGTGATGAGCCGGAATACTTTGAGCATTAATATGCACCACATTGAAATTCTTCGGAACACCGGAAAACTGAGACTCAAGCGTGTCAGCAAGTGTAGGAATGCTACTGAAACTGTCATTACTACCACTGCTGGCTGATACAAAAGTGTCATCGTCACTGAGTGCTGAAAAATCAGTCATCAAAAACACTGCTGTTTATAATGTGCAAAATAGATATTTGTATATATAACAATATGAATATAATATGTATATAAAATTATATTAACAATAAAAATAAAATAAAAAGTTTTGGTAGGTGATAAAATGTCCACCCGCCAGTCATGTGAAAATAACAAAAAATACAACAAAAACAAAAAGTACAATCAATGGGCGTCGCGTCGCTCGGGTAAAAGTTCAACAGAAAACGGAAAAACAAATAAATAAATAATAATAATAAGCTAAAACACACTAATAAAAAAGAGATTAGTAAATTGAATTATCAACATAAATTGTCTATGTCACCATAGACAATTATGCTCAAAATTACATTTTTATCTGAAACCGGAACGCAGCTATTAACATGACATTTGACAGATGTCAAATGTCAGAAAAGCTTACGCGTGGAATGAACTGGAATGTAAACAAATACTAAAAAGTAATATTATCATGAAATATTAATCGCAACAAGGGTAGAAGTAAAAGATATTAAAAAGTAAAATAAGAAGGTAAAGAAACAATAACAAAAAGTAGTGAGACTGTTACCCGAACGACGCTGTGAACCATTCACTTCTTAGCTGCAGCACGCCTATTCCGCCTAGCTGGTGGCGTTGAAGCCGACTTATTGGTGTCCAGCTGACGTACCGGCTCATCGCAGTCCAGCTCAACCGTAGCAATAGCATTGAGTTCACTAAGGGTGACGACTCGATGCTTGGTTCCATCAGCCCCCAGAACATAAACACTGCCCTGCTTCGTCCAGCAGCCGTTGACGCCAAATTTATCACGCGCCGCCATGAAGACTTGATGCCGAGATCTGGTCAAGAATTCAGACAAGGTTATACCGGAGCCCTTCAACTTCGTTTTTGCAAACCAGATCTTGTCCCGAACATCAACATCCTGGAACTTGACCATTATCGGTCTAGGCTTTCCAGCGCCGCCCTGATTGCCCATTCTGTGACACCGACGAATAGCAGCAACAGAGAATGAGTCCAAGTTAAGTCGATCACGTACCAACTCGGCAACCAAAACAGATGTGTCCTCTTTGTTGTCCTCCGCAACACCGTGAAATAGAAGTAACTTCCTGCGGCCCCTCATCTCCAACATATCAATGTCCTTAGCAAGGGCTTCCACCTGGCTTTGAAGACAATTCAGCGCCTCCATAACAAAGGTCTTGAACGCTGCATATTCTGCAGCAAGAACGAGTGAGCTGCTGCTACTGGCTGTGGTGTCAGATGACGTCTTGGAGAGTTCAGCTTCAAACTTAGACATTCTGTTGTTAAATTGTGTCAATAATTCGGACATTGATCCCTTTAGTGACTCCATTCTTGACTGAAGATTGTTGTTTTTATTATGTGTTAAATAAAGTGAGTGCAATTGAAGAATAACACACAACTGGCAGGTAGTTATCGTTAGCAATTAAAATACATTAAGTATATTGTATAAATACTATTAAATTTAATTATTTATGAGAGCAAAAAAATTTCGTGCCTATTTATTGAACTACCCACGTACAAAAAAAAAGCAATAAGAGAGGTTATCAATAAGAGAGGGAGTTACTGTTGTCTTAAGAGAAAGTGAACTAACAATCGTTATTTTATCATTCAAATGAAGTTTTATTGAACAATACATTATTACGAGAGAGTATTTGTTAACAAGTCTCACGATTATTAGCAGTTTCAAGAGAAACCCATCAAAATCAGTTCTCATTTCGAAACTATTATTAATACACCTATTACAGAGCTAATTTAATACGTGCGCAAATCTGTTCCTGTATAATAATTCAATTATTATAATAAACTTTATAGCTCGTGTTTTATTAACGTTATATCTATTAAAGAGTCACGTAAAGGCGTTAAAACTTAATACAAGTTGTGAAACTCATGAATGAATTATTATCGTATAGTCGGTTCATTGACAAATCTGTTACGATAACCTTCCGTGTTTGGTGTCCCAAATATCGATAATATAAGTAATTACTCTGTTAGGAGTGCGAAATTCCTTTATAATTGTTGCAATGACGTTGAAAACATGGGAGACGGATGTCAGTTAAGATTGTAAGGTCAAAATGGCAGTTCCGTGGAAAAATATAATCGCCCGAGTAAACTTCCTTTTGCCATTGATGACGCAAAATTAGTAAAGCAAACCACTTGATATTATCTAACTGGATGCGTCTTTGAATTCTTTAGTAAATCGGAAATCGCTGAATATGGCTGAATACAGTGTAGCAGTTAGATGCCCACCAAGAACATTAAAATAAATACTACAGCGGATATGCATGATGATAAAGTAGAGAAAACTCATGTGCAGTTGAAATTATAAGTAATTTGAAGTGCTGAACTGTGTTAAATAAAAAGGCACAATTATTAAAATTCTATTGGAGTCCGAAATCTCATAAATTTGTAATTTGCGGATACCTTTTTACCGAGCAATAACCAAAACCATAGAAACTACGATACGATTGTCGTTGTGGTCTGTCGCAGCGGTTGGGTTTTCCTTGTAAAGTTTGCGGTTGTAGTCATTTGAGAAGATACCTTAATCGAGAAGAGTAGGTATCTTTTTAAATTAGCCATAAGTGTGATGTTAACATCTTCAAGACTTATAAAGAGTTTAATATCTTCTGTTGTCGTCTGTCCCTTTCCTTTTATATCGTGCGTAAATCTTTATGTGGTATGAAGACTCAAAGCGTTGGCACCATTAGAAACCACGCATGGAGCTCAAAGGTCATAATCGTGCGTAAGTATTGACATAATAGCCCATCTTTTATTGGTATCTGATAACCCATTTCCTTGTATGCCTTCTATAGCATTTGTGAGATAGTGAACAACTGCATTGTTGGAAGTCCTATTTCTCTTTGGTTCCGGGTTTCTTAATTTGCTTTCATATTTATTATATTGTCATGGTACCCTTCCTTTGGAGCCTTGACTTTGTCCCCAAATCACCGGCAATATTATAGAACAGTATGGAGAACTACTTACTTTTGCTCTTTGGATATAAAATGCTATTTTGTGGCATTTTAGTGAGAGGATCATTTGATAAATAATAAACAGTCAAGAAACTATCTTGATGATTGACCAAATCTTCATAACTGTTAAATTTTGCTGAGGGTAGTAAACTAAGATGCTCAGAAATAATTTACAAAAAAAGAAATAAAAGTAAATATTTGTATGACCTACGAATAGTTTTTCCGGGCCTGGGTGTTTGTGTGTGTGAGTTTCCATGTTTGCAAACGACACAGGAGAAATTCCTAGGGGGGGGGGGGGGAGGGGTAAAGCAGGCAACGTTGTTTTTTTTAATTAACTTACGAATTTATTTAAGCGCTGTACTAAACTATTCGGAAGAACATCATCAAATAGCTTACTCACTAAAATAGGCGAATAAAAGTTGCTGAAGCACATTATGAGAAGCCCTATTAAAAAAAATGCAACTATACGAAACAGGTTCCTCATTGTTGGTCTCGAAAACAATGGTCTATCAATCTATGGGTACAAAGGCTGACCAGGAACACTTATTACAAGAGAATTCTCTTTAACAGGTTTAGGTATACAGTATTCTTGAATGGGATTTCAAATTCGTAATGAACCACAAACAGTTGACTTCGTGATTGCTTGCATTTTGTTAGGTCGTTAATCAGTTGTCACTACGTCGTAAAAACAATAAGGTTTATTTGACTGGTCATTGTGACAGCAACATAAGGTACCTAACTGTCATTTCACAGTTAAGAAGGTGAAGAAAAGCTAACAACAGTCTTATTGCAGTATTTTTTAAAGATTACTTCGAATTTGAAAAAAGCTTCTCAGTGGCAGCAAACTTGCTGAAACATAAGTGAAGACCACCAAATTTGACAGTAATGCAAAAGCAGAGAAAATAAACTGCAGAAAGTTTGTAGGGAGGTTAAAATTTACTGTGAATTGTTGCCAAAAGTTGTTAAGCAATTATAGGTTAGCTAAGCTGCGATGTATCTATACCTCTAGATCCATTATCCAGTACACTTGTAAACTTGAAATATTTACCTGTAACAAAAATAAATAAACAATTAAACACAGACCTCGTTATCGTACAAGATTTGATAGCAATGCTAAACGAGAACAAATTATTACGTCAACAAAGAAATATTTATTCGCTGACATCAGTGTGTCTACATGGTGTTTATTTTTATAGGTACGCAGTAAATCAGTTTTAGAAAGGTTGTTGCTAGAACATGCGGAAAACTTAGGGCTAAGACTTGTGGCATTACTTAGTAGAAGTTTGTTTTGATAGACTTCGTAACGAAGTATTATTTAAATCTAAATTCAATTTGTTTATTTTTTTAAGATTTCTTATTAGGGAAGGAAGAAAAATGATAGACGTTACGTGTTAAAGCAATCTCTTATTTGTTGAACAAATAATTTCATTTCATTTCAAAACTTGACTTAACCAATAGATGTTGTGTAACATACAAATTTTTAGCTAATGAGGCTTGAAAACCCAATATTTAACTCAAAATCAACAGAACAAGTCCAATATTGACCGATATAAAAACAAATACAGCCTGTATATAAAACAGAATATTCTTGCGTAGGCGCAAAGTGCTTTAATGAATGAAAGAATGAGAGAATGAATCGATTTTTTTATTGAGGACTTGTCAATGACATATTCATTCATGTTTTTTTAAAGTGCCTATATGTTTTGGGTGCGGTTAACGGTTCAGATATTTATATTGAAGAAAAAAAAATACTTTGCGTTGGCAATTTGACCCATACTTGGAAATGTTGAATGAATATTCGTATGCTGTTAAAACCTACATGGAAATAAACACATGATTGTATCGTATTTAAAAGATCATGTTGTTGACACTTTAGAATTGTGTTCCATATTGGATTTGGATTTCCTATAAACCTTGTATGTGAATAATGAGAATTTTATTTTAAATAATTATTTGCTATCGTTATTATCTTGTTCATGTTATTTTGATTATTATTTATTTAAGAGCGTGAGTGTTAGAAAAACGTGAATGATTTCACAATATGGTGCCATCTCAAAGTTTCACCCTTTTCTGGTCCTATTGTATTTTCAATAGTCGGCACAAATACTAAAGAAGACGTAAGAAGCTGACCTTAAACGTATTGGCGTATATTATAAAGACAGAAAAGTCTAGGTCCTTATACCTCCTGTTACCAATAGTATTCCTTGATAGAATCAAAAGCTGACTATAAAATGTGAATATTTCTTTTACTTAACTACAGTGAGTATTTCATAACAAGACGCTTCATATCAAACAGCTGTTCCAATGTTATTGTTTCGCGTGAAACGTGGAAAAATAATGTAGGTAGGTACACTTGTTTATTTTTATTTCAAGTACAACAAAAGCTTTGAAATGAAAAATATACTTTTTTAATAGTTTTGCTATGTGAATCCACGTGTTGAATTCAGGGTCAGATGTTAAAAAACTATTGAGTAAGCAATTTGATGTTAATGACAAGAAGATAAATATAAGTTTAATTAATAGACTCAAACGTCCGGTCCACAAAACTGGTCCAAAAAATATTCTCCAGTAAAGCGTTTGACTCTCTTATTTTTGCGTTGTAAAATCATCAAATGATTCCTCCTGCCCTGAGTGGAGCAGAAGGGACCGTCGGACTCTTACTGACTATAAGTCCATCCTCTTCTCTTAGATACCCTCCCCTTCCCTTTCCCTTCCTTCCCTTTCCCTTACTTCCCTTTCCCTACCTTCCCTTTCCCTACCTTTCCTTTCCCTACCTTCCCTTTCCCTACCTTCCCTTTCCCTACCTTCCCTTTCCCTTCCTTCCCTTTCCCTTACTTCCCTTTCCCTTCCTTCCCTTTCCCTTCCTTCCCTTTCCCTTACTTCCCTTTCCCTTCCCTCCCTTTCCCTACCTTCCCTTTCCCTTATTTCCCTTTCCCTTACTTCCCTTTCCCTACCTTCCCTTTCCCTTACTTCCCTTTCCCTACCTTCCCTTTCCCTACCTTCCCTTTCCCTACCTTCCCTTTCCCTACCTTCCCTTTCCCTACCTTCCCTTTCCCTACCTTCCCTTTCCCTACCTTCCCTTTCCCTACCTTCCCTTTCCCTACCTTCCCTTTCCCTACCTTCCCTTTCCCTACCTTCCCTTTCCCTACCTTCCCTTTCCCATCCTTCCCTATCCCTTCCTTCCCTTTCCCACAGAGCCAGTGTATCCTTTTAAACTGTCCAGTTTGGCCCTGTGTAAGCAGCATCAGTTTGCTAACAGCTCCTTAAGGCGTCTGGGGCCGTCTTTAAATAGACGGCGAGCTACCCACTGACCGCAAGGCCGCCTACGATGGCATTTTAACGTTTGAATTTTCGGGATCATATAAAATGGGTGCCATCATCATCATCATCAGCCTATAATTGTTCCCACTGCTGGGACACAAACCTCCTCTCTGAGAGAGGGGGGGTGCCAGAAGTCACAAAATACATACATCACAAAAGGCACTGCGCGTATGTTAGGAATTCGCTTTTGTCTTTTTGTCTTTATTTAGACCAACTAAAGTTATAATTGGTCTAAATTTTTCAATTAGTAGATAGTCATTAAAATTCTTCTAAGATAGAATTTTTGATTAAAAAATATTGTGATGATGTAACATTTGGATTTATTGACATTATTGTCAAATAGCTGCTGGAGTTGAGAAATAAAAAATACAAAGTCTTACATTGATAACTAGATAATTATTATTAAATTAACACAATAAACTTTTACATCACGTTGTTACTGTTATAAGTAAATCTTCATTCAAGCACCAAGTAAAGAAAATAAATTGACGTGTGATGTTTTTTTTTTATTCAAGGAATTTGTAACCTAAACTACATAAATAAAAATAAAAGATGGCCCTAACAAAGAACCTTGATTTAATACAACTATTACCAAACAACGCGAACAGATTCCTGTTAAAAGTATCTCCACATAAGATAATAACACAGTTCACACAAATCTTGTTATATTTCTTCATATAATCTATTCTATTACAGTACACGGGCAATGGAATAATTCAATGATGCATAATTATGCGAGAACAGCAATTTAAAGCGATAAAGTTTATCTCGTTAGAAGCCTAGATACTGACGTAATCGGCTAATGCGTCTTTGTCAGCAGATGGTAGGAAATTAACGGTTTTAGTAGATATTTCATTTGTATTATTATTTTATGGCTCTTTAGCCTCTTGACCTTATGGCAGATGTTTAAGTTCAGTATCTGATTCGCTAATCAGTTTTTTGCCGATGTCGTTTTTCAATAAGCCGAAGTCATTGTCTACTTTCTTTGAATTGGCTATTTATTGGTTGCTCAGTGGAAGTCTAGAGACTAAAAAATTTACTGTTTCTTTGGCATTACAGGTTTATTAATATTCCATTTATTTTATAGTTCTTTAGCCTCTTGACCTAATGGCAGATGTTCAGTTCATTATCTGATTGGTTTGTTAGTTTTTTGTCGAAGTAATTTTTCAATAAGAAGAAGTCATTGTCCACTTTCTTTGAGTTGGCTTTTGATAAGTTATTTGGTGTGACTTGGTTTACGGATTGTATTTTTTACGTTTTTGATTTCATTCATAGCTTATGGTCGTGCAGTGAGGAAATTAGAGACAGATTATGCTCATTGATTGATTCTAACTACATTAATGTTGATTTGAAAAGTGTTCTGAATTCATAGATAATGGAGGTCTCCACTTTTTGATGCGCAGCATCTGTTTTTTCAAATTTATGTGTGCGTACTTGCCTACAACTCGATAAATTGTTTAAATTACTTGGTAAGTATTAGGAATACAAGAAATTCTCTAAATAATAAATGAGTGCCACAAACGTCAGTATAATATTATCCTGTCAGATCAATCACGAAATCGCAACAGAAAATTGGTACATTACCTGTCCCCACTAAAATACTAGAATTACCGCTGCTTTTAAATAATTCATATCTCAATTGAAAACTAAATAATATTGAGCAACATGATCGAAGTTGCTGCGTTCCTTCATTATAGCGTTATGACTTTATTTATGTTTAAGCGAAACGGAGAAATGGCGATGCATAATCTAAGATCACCTTTAAAGTCTTTAACTTTTGAAAGTCAAAAGCTCCATTCAGGAAGCCGTTATTTTGAAATTGTGTTTTACTACTTATCTTGTTACAGGTATATTTGATAGTATTAAACTTGATAAATCTTTAAAGTACGTCATCTAGTACCTACTTTTTATGGATTTGATTGGGGATTGACCGTTGCTGCTATGTTTCATAGGTATTATTCAGGAGCCACTGTTGGATAGTTATATAGAATCAGTAGTCATTAAACTTAAAATAATTATTGTCTCCTCATTATAGAGATTTTGATCTGGTGTTATAATATGTTCCATACGAAAGTTGCGCGAAGAAGCGAAGAAAATATAACACTTAGATTAATGATAATGACGAGCAAGAAGCACTACTTAAAATAATAGTCAACGAAAAAAGTCAGCAACCGGATCAGCTGATGCATCAGAAACAATTTTTATAGAAAGTAGGATCAATATTTCGCTGTCTAACGATACACAAGTACTTAGTAAAACTAATATACAAACATAATGGAACAACGAGCAGAAACCAAACCCAACAGATCATGTAGCTCATAAAACTTGGTCCCAGTAATGGCTGTATCAATCAATTGAACAATTACTGTGATGCAAACACCAGGTGGTCACTTTTACGTAATAACAATTGTTCCCATTAATATTAATGATACGCAGACTATGTTAAAGTTGCTGTTTAAATATACAGCCGGTGTTTTCTTAAATATGCAAGGCATTGTTTGTTGTAGAAGCTAATTGGATTTAACGGAAACTTTTGATTAATGAGCAAACCAAGAGAGAGTATAAACCTAAGCAAATTTTGGGTGGGTTGCTTAACCACTACTTCACAACCCCTTTTATCTTCAAATAAGTCCTCTCTCCCTATGTGAAGCGGAAGGGACTGAATCTTATAACTTAAAACAGTCCTTCCTTCATTTACGCCCTTTGCGGTCCAGGGCTGATGTCTATCCTGCGACAGTATTCATCACTCTAAGGTTGAAAGACACTTACACGTTCTATGTACAGCAAAGTAGAGGAGGTCCAAAAGGAGGAGGTTCTCAATTCGGATTTTTATATTATTTTTTTATGTTTGTTCGGGCATAACTCCGTTCCTTACCAACCGATTTTAAAAATTATTGTTTTGTTGGTTAGGTTATACTTCCCGAATGGACCCATTAAAGTTTTATTGAAATCGGACGAGAGCTTTTTGAAAAATCAACAAAAACCTACAAAGTTATCAACATTGTCTACACCGATTACAACGAGGTTTCTGGCCCGATTTCGATGATTCTTTTTTGTTTGATACAGTATTCCTGCATTTGATCCCATACAATTTTCATTTAGTTTGGTTCTGTAGTTTTTATTTTTAGCTCACTTTTATTTATTTATTATTTATTGTGTACAAACATGGGTGATGTTATTACCGGTGCTATGGATTACAAAATTCTAGTGCACATGTAAGGAAATTATGTATTTGACAATAATTTGGGTTGCACATTTAAAATAAAAATGATAAAATAATTCTATGGGCGAAAGTAGCCTGAGAATAAATAAATAAAATAAAATAAAAAAAACTTAAAAAAAAATTAACCGACTTCAAAAAGAACCACAAAAAAGTTTAAAACAACTTTTCTTTCGAAAGTCGGTGGCAATACTGTCAATGAAATAAAAAACAAAGTCCCCGACTTTCGAAAGAAAAGTTATTTTAAACTTTTTTTGTGGTTGTTTTTGAAATCGGTTACTTACTTTTTTTTTTTTTTATTAATGAGTAGGGTCACTAACACAGTCATTCACTGGAAACATCATTGATTACTATATTTCTTATAATTATGTTTTGTGTAGTGTGAAAATTCTAATGTGTCAAGTTGAATGTGTATTTCTCTATGTAATATTTCAACCGTATAATTCCAGTTTACAAGAAAATTGCTGTCGAAAATGGGAAAAGCAATTAGGCGCCTACCTTACCTACATATTTCTCCAAATATAAGTAGGAGTACAACCATAAAATTTGTGATGCCACTCCCATTCATAAAGAAGCTATTACCTCCAAATACGATAAAAAACGAGCAGAAAAAAGAATTTATCAACATATACGCAGCTTATCACGCAATGTTAGTTGTAAGGCTAGTCAGGGTCAGTCGGTCGAAAAGAGGTCATAAAGGTTAACTTGGAGTGACTTCTAAACGAAGTACTGGCTTCCTGCCAAGCATCCTGCTTTTGTGCTGATGTAATTGTTTTTAATTGTTCTTAGACCAAAATTGAGCGGTAGATTTTGGCTAAAGTTGATAATGTGTTTGGTATTTTGAACCTGGATTGTTTTTTTTTCTTTTTGCACGATTCAAATTATGAATGGACGGTCGAATTATTAATAACCCAACTAAGAAAACTCCAATAGATATTAAAAAGCTGTTTCTGAAAGAAGAATTGTTTTGAAACGATTATTTCAAGTAAGACAATAATATCTCGTCTATTTAGTTCAACCTCATATACTAGGGACGTTGAACTGTGGCGTAAACTATGGTCTACCTCGAATCACGTCTATGCTTCAAATGATGCAGTAAATGAAATATCTCTGTTGCTAATGACGATTCCGTGGAAGTGGAAGTACCGAAGTTTTGGACAAACAAAAGTTTGAATACTGTCTTAGCAGTGACGAGAAAAAGATAAAGAAGACGTTGATAAAAATAAAGCATTTCAAATGTTTGATTGTAAGTAAAATTTTAAACAACATAATAATGATTAGTAAATTCGTGCCGCTTTAGATCACGAAGCACCACAACACAGAGTCATAGACATTGACACAGTTTGATCCGGTAGAGATACTGATAAGAGAGCAATATAAAAAATGATGGATGGCTATGAGAAATGTGGGGTCTATAGAGACGGCGGGGTAAGAGTGGGTATTGTAAATCTTATTGAATTTTGTGAGAGAGATAATGTTGGGTACGAAGATGAGGATGCATTGTGTTGCGTTATGGGAGAACGGTACTGTTGAATAATGCAACTAAAATTTTTATTCGTTTTTATGAAGCTTCGGATGGATTCGTGAATGAAAAAAAAAAATAGGTACTCATGAATCCTAAATTGAAATAGTTGAAAATCCAATGACGATGATTTATGATTTCACCATCTTCACAATAACGATGTAGTGATTTCTGATTTTATTCTCGTCAGTCTAAGACAAAATTACAAAACAATGCAAGCCCACTTCAAAACCAACAATATTGCAACACATTACCCAACAGCCATCTTCAATTTTGTCCAACTATCTGTTCACATCAATTCGCGTTTTGCTTTAGAAACTGGATCGTAATACCATGTAGGGCTTGAACCGTTTGGTATCACTTTCTGCTAACCATTTATGGGTAAGAATGCCTCATGAATTATCCCCAATGGTAATTTGCTTTTGAATTTTTTAACCACAATGCTTGAAGTAGCGAATTTCGTTAAGGAACTGGTTGGTATGCTATTCAAGCTTTTCTGTTTTGTTACTATTATAAAAGGGATTGCTGAGGCTTTTATTTTTGTTTTATGTCTGATGACATCATTTATTTTGTCGCAATGTTGTTTAATCGTGTTGCTTCGTGGGTTGGTTTAATGGGAATCCTTGTTAGTTGTTCTTTGTCCATAAAATAGTCCGAAAACTAAAGAAAACGAGTCAAAGTATAAATACAAAATATTTGTTATAGGTTGAGGTTTTTATGAAGTCGACACGGATGCAGCATTGCCAAAAATACGAAAGTGTTGGTTTAAGATAAGAAAGGTTGTATAGGTAATAGTCTATGGGCGCGGTGTCTTCACTTTTTAAGTTTCAAGCCTTATTAGCGATTATCACATAACACACATTTCAAACACTATTTGCTTTGAAAGTGAAATTGGTATGACGCATGCTGATGTAATCACCATTGTAACAACACATCTAGTATTATAATTTATCCTTATCTATCTTTATCTGGCTAACGCTGAGAAATCTACCAAGAATTGCGAAGCCAGTTTGCAATTTGATGTCAAAAATATAAAAGAAAATGAAGCTTTGTGCAATAAAGAGTTGGAAAGGTCACGATGTTAGACGTGTGGAATATTTCTGGAGAATTGAAACTTATATGACGAGTAGACAATCGTGGGAAAGCAGTGATACACATCAAACATAACCTACAGTGCCATCAGAAGTTTAGAAAAAATATCTATAATTTCTAAGAAAATAAGCTTGCGCTAGAAGTTATTCTTCAATGTTTGTCTGTATTATATTATCATGTAATATCTTTATTTCATCATGTACACTGTCTTTATTGCCTTTCTTAGAATTATTGAAGTAATAATTTCATAGTGAATTGAATGATGGTAACAAATTACATTTTCTTTGTCACTCGCCGATTATATTGTCGCGACATTGATATTGTTATGTCTGTAATATTCATATAAGAGTAGGTGTTAGTCATAAGATTGTAAAGTAGTTTCTATGCTTGCAAGTCAGGAAATAATCAAATACATTGTAAAGTCGTATTGCTATTATAAACGCGAATGTTTATGAGGAATTGAGGATGTAAAGATAGACATTGTTTACTCTTACACGCTAGAAACAACTGAACAGATTTGGATATTTAAATTGAACACACTTTTTTTTTGCCGGTTGTACGAGCCTGGAATTCATAAGAGACATTTCGATATCGCATGTGATATCAATAATTGTTGATGGATGTTGATGGATGGAGAGGACGAGGAAGGCCAAAGAAAAGATGGATGGATTGTCTTAGGAGTGATATGAAAGAAAAAGGAGTAAATGACACTGTGACGTGTGATAGGGGAGAATGGAAGAAGAAAACGTGTTGCGCCGACCCCAAATAGAATGGGATAAGGGCAGGAAGAAGAAGAAGATGTGATATCAATAATCATATCCCAATTACACTCGTATGTACTTATACTATGTTTCCACACGGGCAAAACAACGCGTTAGTAGTTTGCCATACGCGTTTAATGTTTTTATTAAGTTTAACAGTAATAAAAACAAGTAGCTTTGCGATAATAATACATTTGCTGATCTTTTAACTCCTGTTTCCATTCAAGCAGAATTCATTAGTTTAAATCCATCCAGGCTAATCTCAAGCATCTATGTAAGACGACTTCATTCCCACGAAAGATTTTATCTGGACCACAGCATTCAATATAATTAGCTTGCTCAATTAAATCTAGATTCTCGAGATTCAATGGTCCGTGGGTCTAACGTCTTTACGATTAGAAAATAAGCTTTCGATTTACTCTAGCGAGTGGAAGAAACAGACGGAAATTAGATAAGATTTGTATTACTCTTTAAAATATTTTCAATAAAGTGATGATTTTGAAACCAGTAACATTGTTCTGCGGATTTAAATGTTCGACATGGATACAGACAAAAATAAGTTAAAATAACTAAAACCCGACTACGAAAAAATCGCGCACTAAAAAGTATAAAACAAGAACAATCCGTGTTACAGAAATTTTTAATTAATAGCCGTGGTCGTATGCCACCTAGCCAATAAAGATTGTGTGAAACAACCGCAGGTGGCATACGACCACGGCTATTATTTAAAAATTTCTGTAACACGGATTGTTCTTGTTTTATACTTTTTAGTGCGCGATTTTTTCGTAGTCGGGTTTTAGTTATTTTAACTTATTTTTTATTTACACTATTTTGGGGTTATTTGATATAATAAGCAAAGCAGCGAGTGAATTTAAAATGTACTCATTAAGCCTTTTCATTTGATACCCATGTTGACACTGTTAGAAACAGGCAAAGTAGCTAGTAAAAGCTATATAATGTATATATATTTCAAATGTGCTCATCAAGCCCTTTAATTTGATACCCATGTCGATACTGTGCGAAAATATATTTTTTTTCGGTTACGACTTTTCATCCCCTAGAGGGCGCCATATTGGATTTGGTGACACGTCACCTACCCTATAACCAGCGGACAACTGAGACGCTTCTAACGACACCTCATTTGTCAAGTAGTGATAAGTAGTTCAGAAGTTATGAGGGAACAGATGAACATACATACATACATACCGGTCAAAATCATAACCCTCCTTTTTGCTTCGCCGTAGTCGGGTAATAACCCTCCTTTTTGCTTCGCCGTAGTCGGGTAAAAAGAGTATTCAAATAATAAGAAAACAGTTATAAATTCGACTACATTTACGAATGATAATATTGATACGGTGCGCAAAAAAAAAACACGACAAGAAAATACACAAAAAAAAGAATCTTCCACTTCATTTTTTAAATGGAGGTGATGAAGATATTGAAAACGGTAAAAAAGTTTTGCCTGATTCAACAGATGTGGACGCACAAAAGAGTATTGATACTGGTCAAAGTGACGTTGTAGATAGTGCTGGGTTAGAGGTCAACGCTGAGCATGTAAAAAAGGTAACTGACCCACCGCCCACTGGCATGGCGGCAATACATTTCCCTTAGTTGACTTCGACATCTTGCGTAGGAAGTGAAGCAGATGAGATAAATCTACGGATAATGTACCAAATTACTTCTTTATTATCTTATAATTCTTTCCGAAGATCGACCGATTCTTGTGGTCTTTCAGTGAAGGTTTATTTAAACAGTAATTTGTTTAAAGAGAACTTAGAGTATAGTTTGCTAACTCAATAACGAAATAGGTACTATTTTTCACATAACATGGACGATTATAAAATGGAAAAATCCATTTGAAACTTTATACCAACTGATTCCAATATTATTATGAGGAGATAAACTTTTTCGATTCTACTGTATTTTAATAAGGTCCATTATCGCGTTCCAATTCAATCAATCAAGCCGTACCTAATGCTTGCTGGCAATCTAGTTTGCTCTCTCGTAAATCATGGAAATGTTGAAATATTTACGCTTTTTCGTCATAAATATTGGAAAAGTGTCACGAAGTATTTCAATTGAGGGAATGAATAAGTTATGACTGACCTTATTTTGCAAGTAATACTTTTTTATTTACTTAGTGATGAATGATGATTTACCAGATGGCTAGAGACAAAAGTATTCTATAAACAATAGCTTTAATGGCAAAACATTGATTGACAGAAAATACCGAAAAACTAAAACCAATTATATGTAACAACTAATTGGGATCTGAAAATGATCATGGGGTCATAAATCTATAGAACATGTTCCAACTGCTTCTTAATAAGATGACTAGCCAGCTACAATTTGAAATTCGAGAGTTACAAGAAGCGTAAAGCCATACACTTAATTTCCAAACACATAAATCAAGATCCATATCCGAAATAAAAAATGCTAAATAGCCATCGGATAATTGAATACCAATTTGTTTATTTTAAGGAAAACAAATTGCTGTATCAACATGGTAAGGCCATCAAGGCATTTTAAAAATTAGAATCTTGAGTCACATATTATGGAAATTAGTTGGATTATTGTTTTTCGTTTTGAGGACCTTGATAAGAGCTAAATTTAAAGCCTACATTAACCCATCGTTCATCATCGTTTTTATCGGTTTAGCAAAGTGCTCAGGTATTATCCCAACAAAATTACTGATACCCATTCCACTGAGATCATGAATCACTGATAATAATAGAAGAAGATAATACGCTACATCGTCTTCAAAAGTGACGATGCTGAATAACTACAAATATTGCCTAATCCACTCATAATGCATTTAGGGTCAGACAAACTAGACATAACGGAGGTGACGAATAACCTTAGGAATGTTCAAGCAGATGCTTTACCTACTCTAGCATATCTGTTTGTAATACCTTAAAGAAAGTCGAACTGCACAAAATACCAAACAAAATACTTCTAAGCCTCGCCTTCCTTGAATGCAAGCGAATATTGCTATCGCTTCTCATACTTCAATCGAAGCGAAAACAGGCTTCTAACATTCAGGTACTACCCACCTGATATTTCAATTTCGCGATAGCTCATCTTACCTATCTTTACTTACAATCTAGACACAACTAGGCAATGTTAATTGGTGCCTAGAAAGTCAGGGACGAAGATTACTGTGACCATCAACGTTTCACTTTAATTGATTATAATGACAGTTTTTGTTTAGTGAAATTGTTAGTATCATGTGCACAAGTTTTTGTAGAGGCATTACAATTAAGCTCATTATCTAAACATTTTCGAACTTGGTAAGACCATTGCTATTAAAAGATTTTTAGTTAATTTGTTGACTTTCTATGTCATTATCATTATCTTTATCACTTCGTCTTGCTGATCCAAGTTTTGAATCTATGCAGTAATTTTACAGATTAAAGTCATCAACTACTTTCTCTGATCGATCCTGGTTCATTTGGTCATAAGTTTTTAGTCATTGATTGCAATTTCTAGACCAGTAACTGTTATTCATTGAATAAATATACCTATTAGTCACTAAATCAATTGTTATCAATCATTTTAACGAATGTTTGTTTGAATTTAACCGGTGTTCTACGTGACTTTAATAGTTATTAACACGGCTTGAAATAGTACTGTTTATATATTGAATGAGCACAGAATGCACATAAGTCTGGTTATTGTGGTAAAATCAAAAGAGGTCTAAATATATCCGGCATTGGATTATGTTCCATTGAATATTGAAAGACGAGTGAATTGGACTCTAACTGCTTGTCCTTGCCTAAAATAGCACAACAATTTGAATGACCATTGAAATATACCAGTCCCATAACAGTAATGTTAAAATTGGCTCATTTCACAGCTGTTTTATGTATGACACTTATAATAAAATCAACATTCTTGGTTTAATGAATTATCTACTTAAAGGTTAGTTTGGTAAGAGAATTTCCGAACCTTTACTGATGGTGATAAAATTGGGAAACTTTGTTGGATGTAATATCCTGTCGAACATTAATTTATTGGCGATAATAAAGACTTAGGCATGCTAAGAGGTTAGCATAAATCTCGTTTTAATAATGAATTTGCTGCTGTATATAGCTGTAAAAAAAACAACAAAGAGTACAAAGAGTTAGCTATAGAGGTTATCAAAAACACGAAATTATACGCATAAAAAAAAACAACTGCTAAGACGAAGTACGGACATGTTCTTACAAGTCCTAAATACATTCTGGAAGCAGATAAGCGCAGGAAATAAAACATCAAAGTGCTGATAAGAAGTCTAGTAGTTAGGCACGTAACGTTTCTATTTGTAGAAGTTACGAAATCAATTTGTAAGTGCATGTAAGCTTGATCGATAGAGATTATGCGACTATCTGTTGCTTTACTGATTTTGTAACTTGATAACTGATATGTTTACAACCTGTTGATTAAAGACTGTGGTGAATATGATTTCATACTGTCAAGCAATAAGGAAGTAATTGTGAATTTTGCAATTATCACAACAGCTAACAATAATGATCAGAAAGAAATTAAAACTGAACTTACTTACTTAACATAGAAGAATTTAGAGATAAAGAGGATGAAGTAGGTACCATTTATGAAAACAAAACAAACACAGCAACGACAACCAATGAATCTATCAAAACAACTAAAATCAATGCCAAAGTTCTCAAAAACATTACATCTAGCCCTTTACCAACTACATTCTGAGAAAAGCTTGCAAGTTTTCAATTCCACAAAATACTTCAACAAGCAATATTATGGGTCTATAATAAGCACCAGACAGAAATAGGTATTTAGCTGTAGCTCTATGCAATATGATAGTGAAAGCCAGCAAAATTGAAGGGTGTAAGGCATGGAAGCTTTATTTTATACTTATTGCTGGATTTCTCTACTAAAGGTCTTAGAAAATAATTTATATTTCGATATTGCGTTAGATGGTTTATATACAGGTTTTAATGCAGTAGCGGTCATAAGAATACACACAAGTAATGAGAAAGGCAATGATAATGATCCATGTTGCACAATAGTAAAATAAAAAAGATAAAACTAGCAATGAGTGTATATTTTATTTAATGGTTGCGTTAGCTTTTTAAATGCCGCTGGAGCATTAATCGTAGCTCAAAGTGTTGTTGATAAAGATATGTTTGAGGTAATTAAGAAATTCATTATCAAACCAAACAACATAATTACACGTAACTGACGCAATCACGCAATACTTAACAATGACAGCGATATACTGACGGTCTTATTAAAATAACCAAATAAATCGTTCTTTAACAGAAGCTTTATTCAAATAAACATCACCCAATTAGCCCTCTAAAACAGCAATTTGAAAATTAATTACAACTATCGCTGCGACGATCCGTTTCGTGTGAAAGCCACTTTATCTATAACTCGTTAACGGTATGCATTCAGATAGTCAGCAGCCAATTTATTACGCTGCGTATCGTTCGTTCCATCTGGGATGTATTGATAGCATTGGAAGACACGACTTTGTTACAATGAGAAATTATTTCAAATAACGGACGCTGGGCTGACTTAATGGTTGACAGAAGATTTGCATGATGGGAATCGAGTTGTTTTTAATGCTGTCCTGTGTTTGATTGTCTATCATACATAGGCTTTAAACGTGACGTTAGAAAATGGTTGCTCAAGAAATAGCAGAAATCAAGAGTTGAAGTATTTGCCATATTGTTTTTGTTTCCATATAACTGCATCATTGCATGGGTTACTAATAGTGTTACAGTTTGTTCAAGGGTATTGTCCGAAGCCGTACATTGTAATATTGTTGGTGACGTGTTGATATTATTACAGTTCTCATTGGTCTTTTTTTAATTTACATATTGATTATTGGTGTCTTCAGTTTCTTGATAAATGTTTTTCGATTTCAACTTACTTCGAATGTTTGTTCTTGTTAAATAGTATTTATATCAGTACTTTCAAGAGACGACTAGGTAAGTTCCAACATAATATAGCTGTCTACTTTAACATCTTCATTACAGGTTTATACATTTGCAACTGCACGAGATTCAACCTCCACGCTCACACTAATACACTTAAAACCAAATGGCCAATTAGAAACCTCAGAACTACCTCCTGCTGCGATGAAACTAAAGCCAATGGAACTATCAGACAGCCATGGCCAATATTTAAAATAAGACCGAGTAATACGATCGCAGAGAATGAACACAAAGCATAATCTGGCTAGCGTTGACAATGACGATTAAATTGCCTTTTGAGGTAGTGCTGCTCCAGAGTGGAGAGATGGAACAAATCATAATATTATAGCAAAGGATAATAGAAGCCTGTATACAAAATCAGTATAAGTTTATTAGAAACTTCTCGAAATAATGGGTCTGTATCTACTGAACATTAATTCAATTAAATTTCAATTAACTACAATACAAGCGACCGATGCACTGATCCCAGGATCATCATCATTATTGTCATCATCAGCCTGTATTCATCCATAGCTGGACATAGGCCTCTCCCAATGAGCTAAGTTGTCTAACATAAATTATGAGTTGAGTTTTTTTTTTGTGCTTTCACCAAATTACGTATCACTAGGTCAATTGATGAAACTTTGTTTAAATGAAGATGTAGCAAGTGGACTTCGATGCGTCTTTGATGTTTAACACAGACTTAAGAAAACTGTCTTTGCTTTGTATACTCTCAGCCTCAACTGAAACTTTCTTCTACTATCAAAACTAACCCCACCATATATTTTATTTAAATCTCTGTTCTCCATTACGTCTAAGAAAAAATAGAATCTCATCAGTTGATCTTCCCGTTTAAAGTCGTAAATGTCACTGAGTGATGGATGACCATCGAATTAACCCATATTCCTAATAGGCTGATAGACTGACAAGGAGATGCTACTAGGCACAATTGATATTGTGGTTGACATGACAACTAAATGAAGAAGATTTTTTCCGTAAATCAAATAATCAATAAAATATAGATACGTCGAACCAGATATAGGCAAGTCCCCATTTGAAAATAATTTACAATGTAAATACAAATTAATTAATATAGTTTCACTTTATGTGCATAACGCTCGTGGTTCTTCACCCAAGAAAGGAAAGCAAGCAAGTAACGCTTGTTATAAACATTAATAAACTTAACGCAGACTTGTTGCAGAGAAATTTATTAACAATAATGTTACATTAATACTTTAAGCCGTTGAAATGAAATATTATTCGTTGGCACGATTGTTGAAACTTACGTTGTGGTTGGTACATCGTGCGTGTCAACTGAATACGATAATATGTAGACATCTTTTGTTGAAGGTAAAACTACCACATGCAGTGGTGTAAAGACAAAGTTGTTGGTACAGTTGGTCGAAAGATTGGAAACATGATCAAGATAAAAAGATTTATAGATTAAAACTACAGACTGAAAAGGAGAATATTATAATACTTTTACTACAGCTGAGAAAACTGAAGAGTATGCAGCTGAATCATAAAAAATATGTTTATTTGATAGCGTAATTTATCAGGAAGGTTATAGGCTACTTGACACCGCGTCATGAACGACATAGTTAAATCCAATCATTGGCATTTCATATACCTTCTTAAAGCTTTTGAAAATTGCAGGCACTGTTCACTTTTACGGCACGTTAAGTTTCTGAAATTAGCGACTTAAAGCGAAATATCGAAGATGACACATTTCCATGCAAGATTTTCTATTCAAAGTATTTTACGAACGTTTAGCTGCTAAACTTTTGCTCATAAAATTTTCAACTTTTCACAAAAACATGTCATTTACGAGTATCGCAATTGGTTTTGAAATGCAATAGCTACGATTCTTCAATGTTTTGAGAACCTTTTTATCATTCCAGCTTAATTTCTTTTTTTATGAAGCACATGTTAATTTATTTAAATTGCATAGAATTGAATTAAACAAGTGAAGTATAAAAAAGAAAGAATTATAAAGTCACAAAGCCGTAGCCGTAGGTAGAACCAAACGAGGAAACGTCAATCAATTCAACCAAGATAAACAACACAAATCAATCAGTTTTAAAACAAACCTAATTTGGACTTTAAATGCACCTTCCCACTTTTACTAAATTCAATCCCACACCCACTTACGCCCCACACTTATATTGCATTGTAAACTAAACAAGAAAGCATTCGTTTGTACAAAATGTTTTAAGGTAATCTTACAAAGGTCATACATGTGTTTCTTGAACATGCATCCTTCCCTTTTAAGGCACACTGACCTCAAAATTGTATAAATACACTGTGTGTCAGAACTTTACAAGATACTTAAATCAATTATGTGTTAACCAATAACGAGGATTGGTTAAGTCCTAGAATAGTGTCATGTTTCTAAAGAAAGGCTGTTTTCATTTTACTTGTCAAGTTTTAACAAAAATGGCGATGGATGCTAAAAGAAATAAGAAAAAAAAAACATGAAATACATTTAAGTTAAAACTGCGAACGTGTGTGGCATAGAGGTGAACATCTTCCATCAAGATGGACTGACGGCGATGAGTTTAAAAAGATGACTGGGACAAAATGACACAGAAAACAAGTCTATTCTGCATAATTATGATAGGTATTTGTCCAACAAATATATGACAGAGATAATTGGAAGAAGAAATGGAGGGCTTTGGACATTAGCACGTTATGGGTTATGAAAAGATAGACTCTAAAATAAACCACTGAACGTCCAATTCTTTATTACAATCACACCAAGTGGAGCTTTACGCCACAAAGTACTCTCAACAAGGGCTATTGAACTTAAATGATAGTAGGCAAGTAGGCACGCAGAAAAAAATAAAATAAATCTTTATAATAATACTTATTGGAGCACGATCGACCTCTTTGCGTTTGCGCAGCCCGAGGGTGTAGAATATGATGAAGTGCGTACACATGCGTCGAGTAATATCGGGTTGTGAGAAATTCTGCCTTTAGTTTAATTTATTGCTCTTACTTGGTTAAGTAATATAAGTTTTTTTTTTTATCGTCGTGTGTATTAATTTCTGCTGTTTTGTTAGAAACTTTGCCAACTTTTTTCTTTTATATCAAATTTGATGTTTTTACATTTCAGTATTTTATTGCTCTGCAGTGTACAATTTTCTACATTTTCATCTGCCTTGCTCTGTAAATCAACGTAATTCTCAATTAAAAAAATATATATTTTACGTTTTAATTTATTTTAACTGCCTAAGCTATAAGGCAGTTAAATGGAACTTCCAAATAATCGACACTTCATCTTTGCCTAAAGAGGGACCTTGCCTTTTCATATCTATGTAATATTGATTGATGAGTTATTTATAAATAAGTCTCTTTATTTCATTGACCCTTTTATTTATCAGTAATACTTTAGTTATCATCAATAGAAGAGGAAATGTGGTCATTATGGCTGTCTATAAGCCGGTATGAAATCACATTGTGTTTTTTTTTCTATCCAATTTTGCGAGAGCATAGAAAATTAACAATTTTTGCGAACACCATCATCATTCTGGCTTTTAGATGATTAGCAGATTTTTTTCTTAGAAAATTGTAGTCATTCAATAATGTGAATAAAATTGTGACAACGGGGGATTAACGGTTCATCAAAAAAATTATGGTGAGGTCACATTTAATTTTTCTTTTTTGTGCGAGGGCGGTGTGAACCTGCTTTTTTGGAGTTAGTGCTTTGGAAAGTATCTTTTTTTTATGGCTTGATTAACATATTATATTTGCAATAAAATAAAAAATAAAATAAGATTATAAAAAAAAGCTAAGAAATAAGGCATATTTACTGCATAATGCATAAATGAGATAAAAGGAACTTTAGATAAGTATATTAATATTACACTATAGCAGTTACCTACTTATAATGACTTACTCCAGTTTCTACGTTGCGTAACATCTTAATCAAATAAGAAAAAAATTGTCTTAATTTGACACGGGTGTTACTGAAGGCAATTAGTTTATTTTTAACAACAATGACATTGTAGTAAAAAGCATGATTGCCCTTCGCGAACTTAATGAAGTTGTTGATGCAGAAAAGTATTACAACGCTATCAAAAGTTAATGAAACTATTATTTTGTTAATTAGTAATTAAGTTTTTTCACACAAATAAGTTTTATGTTTTCAATACAGTGTTGAAGGTTTTCTGATCGATTTGATTCGATTTTGTAAATACCGTATCCAGTGAAAAAGAAATTACTTGAAAACTGTAGAGAATACTTGAGAATAGTGTTTAAAATAATTGCAAACTTCAGATAAAGGATAGGTAAGCAAGAGGCAAGTCAGTAAGGCACAATTGAATAGCTTTGACTTGATCAAACAAAAAAAATCAAAGCAACTTGCTCTAAACTCACAAAATATGGATGCGCTACTAGTAAAGGAAAACAATATTAAAAAAAAAACAAATACAGAAGACGCAAGTAAAACCTTCAATTCAAAAGACAATCTTAACATATAAAGTAAAAGCTTTCAAGAATAAATCAACGGATAACTAAAGCCTACTATTAAAAATATTTCCATTAATAGAGCAGTCATACAAAACCAAGATAGTTCATTATAAATTGTTAGTTTAAACGCAAACCATTCCTGGTAATCAATAGTTAATTCTAAGTAATAAATTTCGTTACTACAGGACTTCGATGAGACAAATTGCTTTCGAATTTAAACTGAAAATCTACCTTGTGCTCCCCGTTCTACGGTTGGTTGTCGATTGTCTTGTCTTCGTTGTTTTACAAGCCTTAATCTGTAGATTTTAATGCTTTCTAAATTATATTCTCCCATGGTAATGAAAGGTGCATGTATCTGATGGTTTAATTTGGGTCAGCAGACTCTGTGGTGGCCAGTGGTTAGGTTTGTCGGAAATTAAGTAAAAATATCCAACTTTATGGAATATTACTTCATATTCTTTGTTTAAATGTTCACTTTCTTCTTTAGACACTCCCTTTTCCGCCTCATTAGTTTTACCAACTTCACTTTAATGAGGAGGTGCGTCAAAGCAAACTTGACGAATGTAAAAACAAAGTCAGAATATAATAATTTGGATATCTAGGACAGGTCGGTCACCAGACAGACTAATTCTGCTGCACTTTGGACCAAAAAGCCAATTGGTATGAACAATGAAATGAAACTGTCTGTAGCTTCACTTCATTTATTAGTACCATCAAAATAAATAACATTAACCTGTAAAGCACATTAAATCCAAATAAAAATTACATACTAACCAACACTAGAACCAAATGTTATTGATATAAAACTCACAATCAAAGTGATAATTACAATTTCTCAAGTTCAAAAGATCCCTTTTCAATTAGCTGTGTTTGGAACACAAAACTGGAGGCAGATGGTATACGAGTATGTCGATCCTTTTTTTATTTTGCTTTTTATGGTTTCCATCGAGAGGTAATGTAAGACTTGTCTTTTTGGTAAAAAATATTGATATAGAAACCAAGCTCTGAGTTCTGATAAAGTTATATTTGATAGTATGTACAGACGTGGTTGGTTATTAAAGCAGAAGTGGTCCAGTAGCTTTGGCAACTTTATTGCTTATCCTTAAAAAAAACAGTTTAATCGCAATCAACATAAATGATTCATCCTATGAAGGATTTCCACCTTGGCAATACAGATTTTTGTAACCTATCAAGCCTCTTCAAATCTGATCACTCTATTCTAATCATAGACGACAAACATAACGAAAGAAGTAATAAATATGCCACATAAAACATGGCGACAAAAGAACCTTACCGGGCCCTTACTTATGTCGCTACACCCAGTAAACAGGCGGTGTAAGGCATCCTGGTTTGGGTGACCATGTTTAGGAAAAAGATGTTAGGGATATCAATGGAGAAAAAGAGAGATAGAAAGTAGGTGTTATTCGTTGAATAACAGAGGTTATTGAAGAACGCAGAACTGATTTTGTTAAAGATGATTTTTGTCTAAAGAGCAAAGATATTGTTGATTCGTTGTTTGGATTGTTGAAGAATGAAAAATTTAATTGTTGTTGATGATATGGATTGTCTCTAAGGTGAGGATTTTGAAAAGCGAGTCAATAGTTTTAGTTAATATGAAGACTATACTAATGATGTTTTTGAAAATTTCTTAATTTAACTCAAATAAAAAAATAGTAGGAGAATTAAAAAAAATCAAAGTTATAAATAAATTTAAACGGCATTTATGACTATTAAAAGTTACACCACGCAGGAAGCTTTTGAGTGCCCTAAACCACTTCACTTTTTACAACTATCGATTCAAAGACCATACACTAACATGGCTACCCTTATCCAAACCTGCTGCCGTCCCTAACAATAAAAGACCCTATTGCCTTCTCATTTACACGATACACGAGTGAAAGGGATAAAATATCAATTCCGTACGCCCACGGGACTCCTGTGGCTCCAAAGATCTCGATTCAATTAGCTTTGCTGTTAATGCTATGTTAACTGTTAAACTTTATTTTTAACTGTTAAACTTTTTGTGATTTCGTATTGATTGGAAATGTTGATCATGGATTTTAGTTTTAATGTTGAATTAATAATTTTGAGTTTTTTTTTTGTTTTATAAGTTGGTCAACATTATTTTCAGGTGTTCTTTCCTTTTACACCTTCCGCAGTTAAACCGGTTATATCTGCATCCTTCACTCTGGTGATCATCAACACAAGCCGAATTTTCTTCTTAATGTTTCACCGTTGCGTTGTAATGATTACCTTTATTTTCTAAGCTCTTAAGTACAACAATATCCTTTTAAGTTATATTTTTTTTAATCTACAAACCAAATCCTGCGGCCAGCTTATGTAAATAACATTCCGCCAGTTTTTTTTTAAATTTGTTTAGTTCTCCTAACTTAAAATGTATTTATTTACAGACGTTTTTAATGAAAACAAATATTGGACTAAAAAAAATAGACTTGAGTTTGTTAACTCTAATGAACATTTTCGTATTGCATGTGTTACTTGAAAATTGCGATTTGGCCGTTAGGACTTCTGACTTAGAGTTTAAAATTGAAATCAAAATGAAAAATTCGATTGCATTTTACTCTAAGTACCTTCTGGCCGGTACCGAAATAAATCGTGATACATAAAAAGTTTATTGGAATACAATTTGTATTAGCTTTTTGCAACAATTAATAGCAAAAAGTGTATTACCATTGACAGTTGATTTGTTAAACAAACTGAAACGTGAGTTGTATCTAATGCTGGCTTCACACGGCGCATAATTACGAGTACCGGGCGGCACCTCGATGATCAGTAAATGACGGATTGCACTCGTGAAGACGCGGGAGCATGCGAAAGTCTCCGCGGCTCGCGACATGACGCGTCGTGACAAGCTAGCTTAAGAAAACAAAATAGGTATCTAAATCTAAAAAAAAACTCCAAAGTTAGGTATGCATTTAGCATCAACAGTATCATACAAATAGACATTCCATTCAAGTAGAACCACTTTAAGGCTCAAAGTATTGGCACTGAAGAAAGCTTTGATAAAGCTAATATGAATAAAATATTTCAATTAAAGCAAGGTGAGACAGGTTAGCACTCTCGTCTGGCATCTTATGACTCATAACTTTCGCAGAATGATAAGTATTACTCGACGTTTTTCTATCCTAGTCCAGCATGGAAATAAAGTTAAACATGGATTGAGAAACCTCTCAGAAAACTGGTTGGTCCCCCTGTATGACAACCAGTTAAAATAGACCTTTCATCAACCAATAACCAACCAGTCTATACCTACATGAAAACTAAGTAATACTGCATAAAAAAAATGTAAGGAACGATTGTCTATTGACGTAAAAAAACTTTTTTAACCCCTATGCAAGAGTGGAGCCGTTCTAAGTTTGATCGCTATGTGATTGTCTGTTTTATGGCATCGGAGTTTTAAACGGGTCAACCGATATAAAGCAGGTTTTCTATTTTAGACGCGTGTAATCAACATCATCAGTCACCAGCTCCATTGTTATGATTAAAGGGTTTTTATTATTTTATTCGACTTCTTAAGGGTAGCTCTTTGGTTTACGGATGCATTCAAAACATGCTCATGGATGCATTAAATTCGCCATTTTTGTTAATGTATACCACACCTATAAATTATGTCATTTTTTGTGATACGCCCTGTATAACGGTCCATCTCCAACTGAGAGTAAAAAATTAGAACTTTGATTGAAATCGTAACTTGCCAACAAGTATCTTTAAGTTGCCTTTTAAATAATAAGTAGAAAATTTCAATTGAAGGCTTTCAACGAGAACGTGATCAAGCATACACTAGGGAATTTCATAGCTTTTTATAAGTTTTAAGTGTAATGCATTGCGGTCCATACAAATGCTAATACAAAAAGCAAACGAATTTCAAAGTAAGGCGTTTATTTCATTTTTGGGACCTTAAAGCGTCACGTAGGCATGTTTGTATAGGTGTCTTCATGATGTACCGTCTGCCTATTTGGGTCAGTTGACCAAATGAAATGTTTGAGCTCCAAAATGTGTTACTTTGTTGATGACAATATTATTTATGCTTTTATTTGTGTTAGTACAGTAGCGTCACGATTTCCCTTAGGCTGGTACTCTGTTGGGTTATTAGATCGTTGAATGTTTTGCTTCTGACTAGACGGTTATTTCAATGTTAGGACTTTATACGTAATTAAGTACTGAAACTTGAAGTTGAAAATTAAAAAAAGTACTATACTAGAATTTGGCTATAAATTGTTTATAGATTCAGAGAACAAAAAATAACTTCAGAACTAGAAAACACATTAAATAAAGATGTCAATGGAAAAACCAAATATTAAAACTGTTTATCGACGCATAAGTGCATCCATATATAATTTACAGACTTAAACAAAGCAGAATTAATGAATATTAACGACTATTAAAATATGTATAGATCCGGATCTAAACCCAAATAGATATAAACCAACTACATAATATAACTGTAACAGAAATCAATATCAAAGCACTAAATGATATTATAAATTATAAAAATGTTTTTGAATAAAATTTTGTAACAGTATTTCTCATGGTTAATAAGAAATAAAATAAACAGTATGATGACCTTCTTCTGGAGAAGCAGGAAAAAACTACCTAAAACAACAAAGTAAAAACTGATTATTGCGGTGTTTGTAATCGATGATATAACTTTAGCACGACGGCACATGTCAGTATTTATGCAACAAGCATTAACCGTTATACCAGATAGGTCTTTTGGAAAGATGATATTAACTTCAACGCTAGTGTGACTTGTAGACACATTAATGTCTTCAGACTTCATACTCATAAACGTAATACGATTATAATAACACCTAGACATTTTCAAAACTTGTGTAATAAACAAAGAGAATGCGAAGCCACCAACGGAGTCGAAGATAATATTACAAGCTAGAAGAATGAATAATTATGTTAAAAGATAATGTAAAAATATATGCCTTCTCAATTGCCTTATTAGTAACAAAATTTCCGTAACACAATCCTATTTCTAATACCATATATTTACTGTCAACCTTCGATTAACTTTCTATTTGCATTTGTTGAGGTCAGCGCTGGGACCCCAACATGACTACCTGTCCTTAGGTCCGTGCCTTGTACGGCGTCTTTATCAGTTATTTTGCAGCAGAAATTATTATCACTACTAGCTATTTTATTGGCTTCCTTTTCATTAGATTAATTTTATAGTTTAATTACTTTGAGCTCGTTTAGATCTGAATCGTTTAAGATGGCTCCGTTATCGCCACCAGTTTATGATTAAGGACATGATTTTGAATGGTTTCGTGCGATTTTATCTTGTTTTCTGTATCTTGTACATATTTATGATTAATGTCAACATTTTGAACAGGTTAGCTTTCTTGACAAAATATAATATATTAGAATCAATAAAATTAAAATGTTATATTTCTGTTTTAGGCAATCTTAGCGTTCTTTGATTAATTCATGTTTCATCTAAAATAGAAACCTTACCGAAAAAAAATCTCATTTTCTCTCAACTGTTTATCATAACATTTTTATCACACAAAAAGCAGCCTTTCTAAAACCCATTATCTATTTTAGGAAGCGTAAAAGTAAAGTTGGACAAATATTAACCGAACAAATTAGAGGGACCCGCCAGCATTTGTTTAGGTACGATACCCTCTTTTGTTTTACCCCTATAAGTTAGCATAGCTATCAGAATTGATGGAATATTAACAGCAGGTTATACGGAGTCCAGAGAAACCATTTACAGACTGGTTAGACGGCTTTTGCAGGTAGGTCTGGTAAAATAAGAACTAAACGCAGAATCCTTAAGGGTATTAATTACATTGTATTTTATTATAGTTTTATTGGTTGTAAAAGAAATTATCGCTGAATTAATGATCATGGTCATGAAATGTAGTGCTTTTAAGAAATGAATACGATAAGCATGCTTTTTCATAATTATTGCATTTAAGTATGTTATTACAAATGTAATGGCCGATTATTTTTCAAATGAGGTAATGAATAAAACTCCAGGCAACGGCGGTAGATATTTTTCTCGTACAAAATATCTGTCTCCACTGGGAATCTTTCTTGTATTCTGGGTGCATTTATAATCTTTTAAACTCATATGAACAAACGGCCAGACTCGGAACTCGGACTTGTAGATAGTACCAAAATTTATTCCGTGCAGCAATTAGACGTATGACACGCAGCGCTACAAACAACCATTCAACCAATATGCCAGCCGTGCCGTCAATTGATAACACCCAAATTGAAGAAAAAACCGCAGACAGAAAATTTTGGGAAAAGATTTTCGGGAAAAGCAAATGCAATCATTTTGTTCAGATTTCCGAAATACTTTACCACAGCACTAAAAGATACACCAGTCACTCTAATACAATACGACAGTAAGCATTATCTACCGTCCGCGTCGTCAAGACCAAAAAGTAAGAGGAGCAGTATATTTGCATTATCGTAATACTAGGTTAGGTAAGTCTAGTGCAATGTTGACATTACACAGTTAATGTCAACAATACCTACAGTTCTGTAGCGTATTAACATTTGAAATATCGTTGAGTCAATTGAGAGAGCTTTTAGTGCTAATAAGAATTTATTGGATGATTTTGAGACTGATAATAATAATAATATAATAATATAATATTCCACAACTATCACACAACGCCATCTAGTCCCAAGCTAAGCAGAGCTTGTGTTATGGGTACTAGACAACTGATAAACATACTTATATATTTCTAAATACATACATATTATAGATAAACAATAATGATAACAATGCAGTTGAAGATACAATAGGCAATGATAATGAAGTTGACTCTGATCTTGTTTATAGAGATGAATTGAATATTTCCGAAACTAAACTAGATTAATTACCAAGAGATTTAAATGTGAAAGCAAAACGTGTCGAAGAAATTACTTTTGAAACAGAAAATCAAATTATACGTCCAACATTTTTTTATTGAATAGCTTTATATCCATGGTAAAGCAATTATTTAAATGCTGACATAAATTTAAACAAACATCCAAATGTCCAGTTTTGTATTCCAATTTAAATATTTGATTAAGGCTCTAAATGTTTGAATTTTAATGAGTTAAATTAAGAAGTGTAATGGTATCTTTGGTAGTTATAAATCAGTGATTTGACCGGAGGCAATATTGGGAACAGGATTCCCATATCCCTATTGAATTCCAAAATAACTATTGTAATCGGGTTCAATGCATTAATTTCATCTGGCATAGAATTATTTGCTAATCGAATATTACCAACCAAATGCCTAAGTGGCTTTGGCCAACTAGGTATTATTATTATAACCAACCAACCAATTGCTTTTAAAGAAATGATCAAAGGAAAAACACAATTCCATTAAAGCTACGTCCAGGTAGAAAAATCAGAGTTAACGCCACTTCATTAAGGGCGTGAAAAAAATCTTAAAGGGTACCGGTCCCACGGGCACACGTCCCAATGGCCCCTTTGTTGATAACCCAATGGACCACACTGGCTGCTCATGCACCGATGTGTTACTGGCTTTATGTGTTCACGGATTACGAAAGATTAAGAAGGCTTAACGGGATATAGGGGTTAAATATGGGGACAAATTGAGTATCGCTCATGGTGATATGACAGATGGTGCAGTAAATTTCGAGGATATAGAACCCAATATTTGAAGGAGAAGTTATAAAGTACGCAACAGAAGCGAAGTAATAAAAATAAATAGTCGTGTCTATAACAGAAACTGCAAATAGAAAGCTGAAAGTCCGAATTTTCAACCTTTTCTCAATTATTGAAGGATTATTTTTATTTCCCAAGATTCTCTCACACTGCAATTTTTATACTCATAGCAATCCGTGAGTTTATCAGATTCTCTTTTAAATCCTCTTTAATATGCCGTATAAAATTTTTAATCAGGCTAATCTTCTATGGATGAAATAAACCGTTAATTAAATGACTGTGAAACTTGGTTTAAAGCTCTAGCGTAACAACCACATCCATAACTATTTTGAGATTGAAATTTACAAGGCTATTCAAGTTAACATTCCAAGAGAACACTTCCTTGACAAACTGTAGACAGAATAGAACAATACCAACCTAAGCGTTAATCTCTTAGTGACTAAAGGCCTTTCATAAATACCTCTCAGGTCCTTTGTAAATCTCCGTTAACGGAGCAACACAGTGGCTCATTTCATCAGTAAACTGTTACACTATACACATGCACAGTGAGAAACCTTTCATACAAGTATCCTAACAACTTTTATCCAATGACAATGTAGCGTGAAGTTTCTCTTAACGAACTGTTAGCATACGTATTTAACCTTGGTTTAGTAAAAAGCTTTTGATTAACAATCAACAAGAAAGTTGTGAAAGTAAATAGGGCTTGAACGAACGTAATAGGGTTTTAATTGGTTTCGGAAATACTAGAAAGCAGTAAAGAATTTTATAATGAATTCTATACCTGACTAAAAGTACACCAGAAGAGAATATAATGCTACTGAGCTATATAAAAGTCAAGATGGTTAAATTTTAGTATATTAACTATTATTAAATGACTGGCCTGTTGGTCTAGTGGTTAGTGACCCTGACTGCTATGCCGAAGGTCGTGGGTTCGATTCCCACCCAGGACAAATGTTGTGTGATGCGCACGATCATTTGTTCTGTGTCTGGGTGTAATTTATCTATAATATTTATGTGTATGTATTTAGAAATATATAAGTATGTTTATCAGTTGTCTAGTACCCATAACACAAGCTCTGCTTAGCTTGGGACTAGATGGCGTTGTGTGATAGTTGTGGAATATTATTATTATTATAATTGATGAACAATAAAACTACTAAAGAAGCCCTCAACAAAAGATTAACCGTTTTTTATTCGTGTTTAATTTGAACAAAAGACAATAAAAACACGACAACGCCAATGCCACGCAAACATAAAAACGTATAAGACGAAATAATAACTGCCCACAATATTAGTACCGTGGGTAAAGCCGTTTCAAACGATTACACCAAAAGTATTACATTAGATTATCTAGTAAAGAATCTGTCAAACGTAAGGGAATTAAAGATCTTATTATAAAACGATACACGTTTTGGTATTAAAGAAATATTATTCGATTCGACTGAATCGATTATCGGAAATAAGATTTGGTTATCGATTTTTGTTGTGTTAGAATTCATGGTGAGAATTTAAACAGTGCGTAAAAGTAATATTTTGTGAAGGCTGCAGAGAAATTGAATTATGTTAGCTTTATCTTGACTAGGTATTTAATTTTCTTTTAGGCGACAAGGTTTAAAGCAAAGTAAGTACGAGAGCACTAGCCAATTTATGATCAAGCTCTTTAATAGCCAATTTCCTAAAGGTGACTTTTACAACTGGTGCAATAAGATTGAACATTTTTAACATTATATTACAGAATTCAATTTAAATAGGCTTTCACAGGGTTTTAGATAATTATTGTTGCACAAAATGTTATTGCACAGTTGATAGCCCTATAAATGTGCCAAGTCCTTGTGCTCAAAAGGGTTTACAGAGTAAGAGTAGATATTAAGAAGGTTCCTATAAATCCAAAACCCTTTAATTAATAACCGACAAGTTCGGTCCAACCAATCAATAAACCAATTAATACCCTTTCCAATGAATGTGAAATCTTAACAGATATCAAAAGTGAATTCAATTGGTCCAAAGTCCTACGCAACGCAGCAATTAAAACTGCAGATTTATTTCCTCTGACCGTTCACTCACCCCTCAATGGACCAAACTTTCACCCTCTACATGCATATCTCAGCACGTCAAACCATGACAGAGATACGTAGAGAGAGTGGACGTCCAAGTATCGTAGTATTTAAACTAGCCACCGCTATCTACACTAGCCGTTTCTAGCTTTGAGGGCCGCCGACAGGGTCTATCTCAGGCCCCCTTGAATTTGACTGATAATAATGTTTAGAAAGGGGTTTGAAGATTTTACTATGGAGCGTGGCATACCTACAGCCGCCATTTTGATTTTTTTTTCAAAATCGCGGCCAGCCATGAAACCTTTATAAATCGATAGCTGGCATCAATAACAACAAAAAATATTATGACACCAACCCTCGTAAAGTGTCCGGTTTCTGAGATAATAACCGTGAAAGTTGATCACGTGACATTAACAATTCTAAGCTAGTGTATGTGTTCGAATGTATCAAGATGTTAAAAATAATAACTTTTTGAACGTAATATGTATGTTGCATTATATCTGGATCTTATTTAAACATTATACGTCTGACATAATCTACTTTTTTAACTTAATAACTTATTTTTAGTAAAGTAAAGTGTAATTCTCCCTCGTAAAGTGTCCAGTTTCTGAGATATAAAGTGTTAAAGTTGACCACATTAATTCGGAATAACAACTGGCTTAATATTTTTTTTACAAAATATTTTAGTAATTGATAATCCTGGTCTGGGAGAAAAAGAAAAACGTAGAATATGCCAGCTGCTTCTCTTCCCGGGCAGACCGTAAAAGTCGGTCGAGGGATAGGGCAAAATGTAAGATCCATAGCCCCTCAGCTTAAAACTCTTTCAATGGGCAGCAGCGTTTTTAAGATTAATAAGCTGAAATAAATGTGCTCGCCAACCCGCCTGCCAAGCGTGGCGAGTATGGCAATAACCATCCAATGGAAAATCCTTGGGTGAGGCCTTAGTCCAGTAGTGGACTTTCTACGGCTGTTGTGATGATGATATGCCTCATGATATTTCTGCTTACTGTGGCCATCACACCAATATATCTGGATAGAAGCAATATGTTCTTCAATTTGTATCGAGACGAGCGTGTCATATTTTGCATAGATATTTTGATGATACAACTGTAATTTAGTATACAAACTTCGTCATAGTCGTCCCACTTCTTGTGTATTGTTTCTACAACTCAATACGGCACAATTAGGCATTTTTTACTTTTTGTATTACCTCTGACTGCGAGAATATTCGAGCGCGGACTCATTAAAAGAAATCAAAATATCTCCTTTTTTTACACGCGAAGTAAATACACTTCCGGTACAAGCCAATCCAAGTCTGTAGTGGTCATAATTGTTGATGATAGGGATACAATGTAACGGCTAAGTTATGGCTTCAGGTACAAACAAGAAAATTCGATATTTAAATGTGGCAAAATCTAACCATCCCTACCGAAATTGCAAAAAGTAAAGGTGACATGCCATGGTTATATTTATCAAATAAAAACATGACGCCTAAAATTGTTTGATAGGCAATAAAGTGTTCTTAAAACGGATTTTTAATTTTTCTATCCCTATTTGTGCCATTATATTAGAAAGAGAGACAGGTTTATGCAACCAATAGAAGACAATTTTCGCGAGTTGACGTCAGTTTATTACGTTATAATGCTTAAAATTAGAAATTGTAGTAACCACAGAACCATCACACAATATAAATGTAACGAGTACTGTCAGTTATATTTTAGACTAAATGTTTAAACCTGTCTCATGTATTACATTTACCTACATAACATTTATCGTATAACTATCGTATTGATAGGATATTACATTCAAACAAGTGTAGACGGTCTAAAAATAAGTCATTAAGTTCAAAAAGTAGATTACGTCAGACGTAAAATGTTTAAATAACATCCAGATATAATGCAACATACATATTACGTTCAAAAAGTTATTATTTTTAACATCTTGATACATTCGAACACATACACTTTACGAGGGAGAATTACATTTACTTTACTAAAAATAAGTTATTAAGTTAAAAAAGTAGATTATGTCAGACGTATAATGTTTAAATAACATCCAGATATAATGCAACATACATAATGCGTTCAAAAAGTTATTATTTTTAACATCTTGATACATTCGAACACATACACTAGCTTAGAATTGTGAATGTCACGTGATCAACTTTCACGGTTATTATCTCAGAAACCGGACACTTTACGAGGGTTGGTGTCATAATATTTTTTGTTGTTATTGATGTCAGCTATCGATTTATAAAGGTTCCATGGCTGGCCGCGATTTTGAAAAAAAATCAAAATGGCGGCGGTAGGTATGCCACAAATCTTCAAACCCCTTTTAGGCTTCTGAGAAAGTTCTAAGAGCAGAAAAAAATGCTTTAATTGAATAGATTACTTACTATTTTGTATTATTTGCTGTCAAAACTTCTAGATATTAATTTAAAACTTTAATTTGTGATAGTGACAGTTCATCGTCCTAAAAGTTAATGATTCCCGTTGGATCTCACTTGACTATTTTTCCCGTTAGATCCCACGAAAAATTGTAATGTATTTCCGTTGAATCCCATCACAAAAGAAAAATGTTTCGTTCCCGATGAATCCCAAAAACTATTCCCGTTGGATCGTTGGAAAAATCTGAATGCGAGTACTTTTAGCGACAAAATTGCTTTTTCTTTATTTTAAAACTTTTTTAGTAAAATTTATAAATTAGTAACAGAGAATAAATCTTTAAAATAAAGGTAACATTATTTTTTTCTGATATGTTGTTGTCATAACGTGGGATTCAACGGGAATAAAAATGGGATTCATCGGGAATACCAAAAAAATGGGATCCAAAAGCGGTATTGAACGGGAATAAATCCTAAAAGTCAGTTATAGCACCGCTACCCTAGACTATCTTTTGTTTGTTATCTAAAAACATAATTGCAATTAGATCATAAATTAATAAAAGTTGTTGAACTTCGTCTGAACACTTCCGCACATTGTTAATCCAAGGTCATTGCAAAGTGACTCTACAATGAATATTACGTCATCTCCTCGTCTCAGACTGATCATGACAAATTACTTTTAGAAGTTTCGATCATCGAAATCTATTGTAACTGTTGTTTATATGCAAAAACATGTATAGGTGTTACAGCAAAACCTTTAGCCGCCATGTGCAGCAAAAAATGGGGCACCAAAATGTTGGTTTGACAGCACAATAGAATTCGAAACCTATTTTGAAAAAGCTAAGGTTGAAAATGAAAGTAATGGTGTTGATAACTCTGATAAAGCACTATATGCTTCAAACAACGAGTCAGAAACCAAAATAGATTTTGATTTGCATAACACTAATGAAATGCACTATGGGACTCGTTTTGTAGAACCATTCCTATAGCAAGCAGGGAAAAATACCTCATATAGGTATCTTAACTAGCCCGACACGAAACGATAAGCTAAACCCATGATATTGTTTTTATCTAAATCGGTTAAATCATTAGTCTAATAGATGACAATATACGTTAGCTTCGTAAGCTTGTATGTAATTTTAACAAAATAAGGTCATTTTGAACAAAACAACATGTTTTGAAGCCTATAGTTTTCAATTGTTTTGAATTTGAATATTATCCTCGTCTTTTATGGAAGTGTTCTAGTTCAAGCTTTTGTGATTATAATTTGATTTCGAAACTTGTTTCGCGGATTAGCATTTGACCTGGTTTTTAATATTTTTGTTTATATTCTGTTACACCTGTTTATTTCTTTATTTGTTCTCTTATTTGATCACACAAGTAGAAATCTATATCAACATATTTTCATAATTAATGTCAGCACTCTCATATATTTCATCGTAACTAACAACATGGATAATAAAATCAGTTTGATTAATTTACATACTGACGCTATGGAACAAAGAATCGCCTAAGGACCGACCAAGTACCGTAAATAAAACTTTATTACCACCTCATTGATAATTACAATTTACAGTTAAGTTAGTCAGTACGAACCCATGACTATACGTTAATTAAATTAATCGCCAATAGCTAAACCAGTTAAATTGTCTGTAAAACAAGAAGATCCAGTTTTATTTTAATTGGTCCCATGTTATGGTACAAATTGGATCACTTGACCGTAGTTGACACTAGACAAATTTACTTGTTTTTAAAGATATATAAAAAGTAAATAAAATTTGGCTTTATTTTAGGTAATTAATCCACAACTATGGAATAGGTTAGAAGAAAAAGCCGCTGTTGAAATAAACAACGATATTTTTTAAAATCTGACCAAAGAAGCGATTGATGTACTCTGTGAAAAATGACGCGATTAATGAGAAGGTAAGACATGATAACGACATGTATAATAATATGAGAAAAAGGCGTGCTAAATAACTAGATCAGAATAACAGCAGATTGATTTCCGAACATCGACTCCTTATCTTTCAGACACACAAAAACAGTTCTTGTTTACAAATTAACTCGAAACGAATAAAACATAAAATACATTATAAAGATAATCTTTGATTATAATAAGAATCAGATATAGCCGATAAATAAATCCCGGGTTCTATGAATTGATAAAACTAATCTATCAACCAACCTTGAAGATATAGTAGAAGCAATCCAGTACTTAATGATAACTCAGTGAAATAGTCGTAAAAACTGCTATAATATTGCATTATGCAGATTTTACGACTACTTTGCGATATTAATGGAGAGCTTTACATTTTTTTAAGGTCATCGACAATTCCAAAGATGAAATCATTAGGACATATTAACATTTCTCTAAATTTACTTTTTATAGTATGTATTGATTTCGAAAGACAGATGCTTATTGTAGAAGTTTTAATGGAAGCAGAACAGAATCATGAAAAAGTAAAGTAATGAAAGTGAATCTTTCAAAATACAAAAAAACTACTTTTGATTATTATTTCTATGTAAGCAGCCTGTGACTTGGTTTTGTTCTTGAATAACAATAACGTAAATGATAATCCAAATAGAGACGTGATAGATGCCCTAAGGGTAATAATTGGGTGGCGTCACGCCACCCAATTATAATTTCGTATTCCTAATTATCTTAATAGGTTACATGACCCTGGGACGTAAGGGGTAATCGAAGGAACACGGTGGATTTTAGTTCTCCACCCTGGACGGGAGGACTCCTTTGATGATGTGCTGGCTTCTGTTTTTTTTTTTGTTTCTGGCTACTTGAGATTATCCTGATAGAAATGATATTGAAACGACACGATTACATTTTACGTGAGCAAAAACAGCGAAACGCGAGATTAAAGTGCAGACAGACAAACTACTTAAAAAGCAATCAAAATCTATACACCAAAGATTTCACTTTGAAATTGTAAACCTCCTTTCGCATTACAATTTCTTTTAACCATATTAATTTCAGGTCGCATATTATTTTATTTTTAAGTCCTTTATGTTGAAGCAGCCACAGTTTCTTGTTGGCAAGGAATATTGGATTTCACTTGCACTACCTACATCAACTCTTCAATCTGCCGACAGGCATAGTTACGGGCGTGGGTTATGAACCTTCGGTGGACCTGACTCATACCAGGATACGTGGCTTCATTTGTCTATGAGTCAATACACCCCCACAGAATCCAGATTTAGATGACATTGTGAAATGTATGGAAATCATTGGGCAATTTCTTTTAAGGAGATCTCCATAATGATGAATCAGATTGTCTAGCAATCAAAGTCGTGATTTGAATGCCAAAGTAGAAGATTCCTATACAATTCCATTACAAAACAGTTATACAAATCTAAATTGATAAAAAAACCTTAATGATACATAATGGATGTAAGCAAAAACTGGGACGTTTCCTTAAACCTCTGTAGTCTTTGTGAATAAAAACTTATTTTTAAATAATAAAAACAGCAAGAACATGCAATGGAGGGGAATAATTACTGTAGTCGTTGGACACAGCGAAGGTTAATTGCGAGACACGATCTTTTTAGTATATCATTCGTGCAAGTATACACTATATGAAGTTGTTTTAACTCTTATAAAAGTTTAAACCGTTATTCATTTCATTAAGCTGTAGGTACCTTGGAGATATACAATTTCTTGCTCAATGATTATAAAGATCATACTGCCAAAATGTTGACGAAGGGAGACATTTTTGGCATTCCCTTTGATTTGAATCAAGTTCCATTTAAATTCAAATTAGAAACAGACAACACCCAATTATTATTATTCATAAATGGGTTTTCAAATTACTGATGTGGAAATCTAATCTAAAGATAATAATGTATATTACGGGGTCATGATTTCTGCAGTAAAGTTCACCAGATACGACGTTTACTAATAGCATTCCTAACCCCACACTTTATCTCTGACACACAATTTTCATGATATTCATATCAATAGTCAACCTCATAAATATCAGGAGCTATCAATGAAACTATTTCTGTGTACATAAAATATACTGTTGTCTTCATTTGTCTTTCACTTACCTAAAAAGCTGAGACTTGGCTTATCATCCACGGAATCATCGTCGTCAAAACATTCCAACTTCTTCGAATTCATATTCCCATCACTTTTGCATTCAAGTTTAAGAACAAACTCCTTTTTTACAACACAGAAGGTCACAACCACTTGTCTCTACATGCACACCAGTACGGGATCAACAATTTAAAATATTTCACTGAATTCACTCACAGAATCAATAAATGTTTTATGTTTATCACACACTTTGTTTCTTATATTTTTTTCTACAATGTCACGACTTTCTTCTGTTAACAGTTTGAAATTTGAATTTTAACGGTCACGGCGCGGGCGCTGACGTCCGTCGCGCGTCGTCTCACCAACGCGAATGACGCTGCGTGCGATGCAGACATGTGCGCCTAGATTCATGTTGAACGGACTGACCTGCATGATAATCTGATTATACATACTCTATATTGTTTTGTATGTTTTTGTTCCTTATATAGCCTTATCTTTTATTGACATTGAGTACCCCATATTTCTTAGTTTTAAAGACTGGTTTAATGTTAAAAGCGCAATTAATTATGCATTTCAATTTGTTTTATAAAATAAAACCAACATTCAAACAATCTGTGTGATAATGGTGTACCTACACTGTATACGTATTATTACTTGCGAAAGGGGTCGAAAGCCCCTCCCGAGAAGGGGCATTGTTCTGTCCGCGTGCGCCAAAACTATAGTAAAAATATAACCCTATGCTGTTAAAATTAACAATACAGTTTTTGTATTCAAATTACCAAGCGGGTGTTCCACCCGTTTCAAATTTCTTTTAAACTGTATCTAAACTCGAAAACTTATCAGCTTCCCTGATTGAAATTAAAACCATAAAATTGGTGAGTGGGTTATAAAAGTTTGATCAGAATCAGGCCGAGCGTGCTTCCTTACGATCGACCGATCGAAAAAAGGGCAAAAATCACGTAATGTATAAAAGGATGTTCCCACACCGTCTTTCTTTTTTATTTTTATGGTCCAAGGCCCTATGATTCCTCGACCAATTTCGACAGAGGCGAACACTGTATAATTTTGTGCACCATTAATCATCGAGAGTGATTCAAGAATGACAAACTGAGGTCCAACAGTGAAAGTACGAAACAGGTAAACAGCAATTTTGGGAGTTACTGCTTTTGGATTTTCAATCGTATTTAACAAGAGAATAGTGTTCAAAAGTATTTTGAAGAAACGCAAAATTATTTATGCACCAAAGTAATTTTAGACGTCAAAAATTGGAATAACCTCGAAGTAAATACATATTATCATTGGAGTCTTTAAGTTTATTTAATTTGCCAATTTATTTATTGAAGAAACTCTAAAAGAAGGTAATGAGCATATCAATCAGAATTGCAGAATATAATATGTATAACATAATGGTGATTAATAAACAACGTCAAACAACTTTTTCAAAATAACTAAAGAGTTAATGGTATTAGAAGCCACTACACATTTTGAATGTTTAATAATTTGTTACGTCTTGAACTGTCTGTTAAGAATTTTTAAATTCAAAAGTATCGGACGTAATCAGTAAGCTTTATGTGTTAATGCCATGTACTGTCCTCGACAAAATTCCTCCGTCAGTGAAGTCGCGAGTGTTTATTAATATTGGCCCACTTTCGTTGACAGGTGTACCATTGTTCATAATGTCAGGTTACATAACTTTAAAATTATCACGAAAGCGAAATTCACGTTTTTCAAAGAAATCCGAATCAATATTTATATTCAGTTCATTAAAGAGATCGTTTAACACTTCAGAACTATATCGATCCAGATTGGTTGTAAAGACTGAATTTTTATTTTAATGGTCTCAAAAAACTTGTCATTATACATCATTTACATAATGACCCATTCTTATACAGATGCTGGGCGTATCCTACGCAATAAAATTGATGATGGAAAACCTGAACAATTTATAAAAATTGCACATGATTTAAAATGCAAGTAGGCGCGAATTACCTCAGCATTATGCGTGTTTAAAAACGTTGTCTTTCAAGGGAATCTCTGTTCGGTGTTTTTGTACATAATTATGTCTTCATGGTGAAGAAAATTGTGTAAGATCAGATAAATGGTAACATGTTTAAACATTACCAGTGAAAATGTTAATTTTATAATATAAATGCAACATATTGATCCAGTTCTGTCAGTCCGAAATATGTCAGTAAGTAGAAGCAAATTAAAGATTTGAATCTGTAGGATTCTGAACGGTATTTGTGTTAACAAGATAAATATTAAGTTACAAATTATTTTATACGTTTTTAATTAGCTTGTTAGCAAGTGCTTTGACCGCTACTTTTTAATACACGGATTAATTTTGGCAAAAAATTAAGATCAAATTAATTTCTGTCTGGGTCCATCCGTACCGCCTGCCGTATCTAGTAATTTATCTGTTCTGCCTGAATGCAACGCTATATAGTTTGTCTTTTCTCTATTTATTATTTGTATATAAACTAATTGAATGAACAGCCACGCTTGTTATATTGTTGCTTGAGCTGAATTATTTGATCAAGTGCTTTGTCTTGATTTAAAATCTGTTCAGTGTTACTGAAGTGGTATTATTTATCGGAATCTAAAGCATTTCTTGCATGTCTTTCATAAAGTTGACTGGTGTTAAAGTAAGATAAAATGAACCTCTTTAAATCACTTGTCCACCTGCCTCTAAATCACCACAATATCTTCTACATCTACACATCTCTCTCTCATACCATCACGCCCATCTTTATTTATATCGAAAACAATAATTCCAGCAATTTTAAGGCCCAGACGTTCTGATTCACCGTCTGGATGTTTTTCATCAAAGCCTAAGGCATCCCTGACGTTCCCTTTAAGGATTCGCTGTTTAAAATTCCGCTCCCGTACCGGGTAGGACGCACTCCTAACATTTTTAGGCGTTCACGTTTGGGCACCGCTTCTTTCCCATAGATTTTTTTCGTTAACAAAAAGATCCTTTTGTTGTTTTTTTTTTGTCGGATTTATGCGACGAACTTGCAAGTTAAGATTTTGTTCGAGTTCATTATTAACGTTGTTGCTATTATTTCGCTTTTGGAGCTTTTGTGTGGCTATTGATGTTTTATCGACTGTATTAATAGTTTTGATCACGATGTATCAAAGGTCCTCCTGGGCTTCCTTTAAATACATCAATGGTTTGGTAGTTTATTTTTAACCAGAATTATGTAGTAATGATTTGTGTAGTTTTTGACCGTTATATTGTTGATTTTAGAATTCGATGCTTATTCAAATTACTATCTGCTCGAAAAAAAAAACTATTTAGGAACGTTGTTGCCATAAACGTATAAGTCAGTATTTTTAAATAGTGTGTTCATCAATTATGAAAATACATACAAGCGTCTCATCGAGCTTCCTAAATAAGACATCTATTAAATCAATCATTGTAATATTAAGTGTTGTGTCTTCGTCTTTAATATAGATCTCTCCAAAATTATTATTATCAATAGAACTATCTGCGTCGGCTTTGTCAAACAATAAATAGTCTCTAGTTGTTTTTTTATCTTTGATGATGAATGATTTCCTCGGGCATAGATCGATCCTTTTCATTTGAATAATTACACAACATTCCTATATTTTGCCTTTTGAAATGTTCTTATAACACGATTTCATAGAATTGTTCAATAGAAAATGTTCATATATTTTTATGCCCGATTATGTGTGGAAAACAAAAATATTTTTATGTTAATAATTCTGTCCGGACATCGCGTTCCCATAAAATAAATTAATCTCATTCTCACACACGTAGCAACTAAGAAAGTTCCAACAGTTAACTTTTAAACCCAAAAAGGGATTGAAAAATGCATGTGATTAAACAAAATGTAGACCAAGTTCGTGTGTTGAATCTAAATTACGTTTTTGATGGAAAATGGTTTTTGAAGTTTCTTACTTTGTCGTTAACAGACTTTTACATTTCTAAATTATGTTCGACAATATTTTTTCCTGTCATTTTGAGGTCCGGAGAATTGGCGTTATTTATTGGATCACTTGATTTTGATAGTAAATTAAATGGCTAGACACGTCCTACACTTCATCATTAAATCTTAGGATGGCTGATTGGCTTTTATGGGTTTTCAGCTCATAATGGAAATCCAATCAATTTATAATAGCGTGTTTTTATTAAAGCATTCATAATGATGTCGCTTATTTTAAAGTATAAACTGTAGAAACACAGTTGTTACTGAATTTTAACACTACATTCCACAAAACAAATTCGCCTTCAGTCGCGACTGTCTGTCTGTCTGAACTCTATATATTCAAAAACCACAAAACTAATTTTTGCACGATTGCACCAATAAAATCGGAGTGATTTATGAGGAAGGTTTAGGTGTACAATTCATAGAGTTTATTATATAGGTAAGTAAATGGTCAAAAATGACGGTCAAAATAAAATAGTAATTAAAAATAAGTAATAGTGGCGTACATTGGGAAAGGCCTGTGTCTAGCAGTGGATGAATACACGTTGATGATGATGACAAAAATTTCATGATTATTGTTGAAGTTGTCTGAAAAAACTCTTGCTGTTAGTTTCACTCTGCTGAAGCGAGTTTCAAGTTGTCTAAGAACGAAAACATTAACAAACAGTACCTATACGGCGTCGAAGTACTTTCTACTAATTATATTAACCGCAATTAAAAGCTTGCAGTGGTTAAACTAAATGATATTACTAGTTTCTGCAGTTCATGTTTGATAGTAAAATATATTTTATTCAGTTACCTGGTCCATTTAATTTATTCTATGGGTAACATCTGCGTCTATATTTAGATCTGCAGTAAGCATTGATCCGAGATATTTGAATCGGTCTACTATTAAGTCTAGACAAGTGGTAATCACATTCAATGTTGTTTTTATTACTACTTATTTTACGGTAGCATAATGTCTACTATGTCAAACCAATGTTTCTTTTTTTAAATTTTCGTTATAGTTTTCTTTGTTTTCTAGAATCACAAGTAAAACATAGATTAGTGACATGTGATCCCAAAGAGCATCAAATATTAACCCAAATACCGAAAAGCCCACCCAATAAATGACCCAATATCCCACAACTTTATTAAAACATAACCTTTATAGAAATCGAAACAGATCACAGTCATCAACACAGAAATAAAACTTGAAGAATTTATTAATGTAAATAATATAGAATTCATCTCGAATGGATAAGGTTTGCAAAAAAGGTTTAAAGTAAAAAGTATCATCAAAGGCGTGCGGTTGGGTTCCGTACATTGACTCTGTGACTCATCGGTTGGACGCAAAAACTTGCTCGCGGGTGTCTAAAATGCTGCAGAGTACAGGTAAGTACAGAAATTATTCAGAGGACTTTAATACTTGAACTGCGGGTCTTAAATAGCCACTTGATGTTTCTAATAATTCACTTCGTGTTTAAATAATAAAAGAATAGCCGTTTGCTAGAAATTCAAGAAATTCACAAAATCATTAGGAATATTGCTCTGGATTACAATTCAATTATGATTAAGAAGTACGAGTAGATTTACTAAGAAATCTTCAACCTTCATGTAGGATAGGTTACTACTGAAAAAGTAAGTGAAGTTTTCGACCTCATAAATATAATCAGAAGAAGAAAGAATGTCCATTGTCCATATTCAATGTAGAACTCTTTATTCTGAGCTATATTTGAAATGTTTGAAAGTAATTAAAAACAAAGGAGCAATAGTGAACAGAAAAAGCAGTATTCATTGTAAGACTACAGAATGATATTGAACAACATTAATTCGTAATAACTCAAACTATAAACTTCAAAATATCAGTATTTAAGCTAGTACTTTGCGCTTTCAAGTATATCGTATAAGCACCCGATTGCTTATTTTTTTTTATTAAAGCTAATTTTTGGATTCTTGGAATAATAATCCACGCATGAGCACATTTTAGCGGTACAATTTTTCTCTCGTCTAATAAGTAAATTGTTTGCTATAAACAGCGGCAACCTGTTCCATTGTTATGTTGCACCCTCAGACAAGTTCAGTAGCTATGTTTGAATGAATCACTCATGCGCTTGTGTGCTTTTCTCATAAGGGACTGAGCTAAATATCATTTTGTAAGGAGTCTGTCTGGATTGTGTGAAAACAGTAATGATTGTGAAGAATTTTAAAGTACTCTCTTTTGTGAAATTTTATTATTTTCCTTTGTAGCTTAAAATCATACATAAAGTAGGAGGTTTACTCGTAGTAGTAGATGAACTAATGTTTCCAGTGTTGATGGTGATATAATATAAAGTGAGGGACAGAAAATATTCGGCTATAAATACTAAATACTCGTAGTAGCAGATGAAATAATGTTGCCAGTATTGATGATGATGTAATTTTAAATTGAGGTGCAACGTAACATTAGGTTTATAAACACTCATGCAATTTATACAACCTTTGTAATTAGAGAAAAAAACTGAAACTAGCAAGGAAACAATACTTGGATATTTTGAAATCTACACATAATGAGGAAATATTTGATTGTTTGTTTGTATGGAATAGGCTCTGAAATTACTGGACCGATTTCAAAATTTCAAAGCAACTTTCAACTGGTGAAAACCAGTTTTGGTCCTGAGTGACATAGGCAATAAGGGGGACGGGGTGAGCGAAATATACAATAGCATTTATAACTAAGCAAGCTGCTGATAGAGATGTAAGAAGGAAGATAACGTAGGTGTAGCAATTTAATTGGTAGAAAAAGACTTGGAAAACAATAACGATGATAATCATTATATTAATAAAATCATTAAAGAAAACGATACTCCAAAAAAAAAACAACATTTACGAAAATCACGCTCAAAATGAATTTAAACCAACATAAGAATTTAAATAATAAAGAAATCCATCATCCTCCAGTCACCCAGCCCACTGCCAAAGTCCAGTAGGTCAGACACAAGCAACCTGTCAATATAATCCGTCATTGAGATATTCAATCACCAGTTATTAATCTACAAGCTTTCAAATTGAATCAATAGACTGATTTAACCTAATCAAAGTTTTTGCTCGCATTGACTGAACATATCTAGGTGCAAGTTTTATGAAAGCAAATGTCATGTCTATTTCGCTTGATTGATCTTTAGATGCGAAAGTTTTTGAAGATAGATGGGTGGATGTTTGTTGTTACTCTTTCACCCTAAACTATTGAACGGATTTGGATGAAATTTGGCACATACATAGATAGTTTATTTTTGAGAGCAGTGGTGGCCCAGTGGTATCGGCCTCGACTTACGAGTTGTAGGTCGTGGGTTCGAACCCCGTCAGGCGCATTACTTTGTGTAATTTATTTCAATACCACTGCTCTCAAAACGGTGAATGAAAACATCGTGAGGAAACCGGCATGTCCTAGAACCAAAAATTCGAAGACATGTGACACCTACCAATCCGCACTGGGCCCGCGTGGTAGATTACGGCCCACTCCCTCTTACTGAGAGGAGGCCTGTGTCCCAGCAGTGGGAACATTTATAGGCTGATGAGATGAGATAGATAGTTTATAAACTTAGTCTCAGCTAAAGCTTGCCGAGTTATCTTCAACTTATATCATATTAGAGTTATCGTCAACTTGCATACGAATGGGAACATTGAACATTAATTGTATGTCAGTAAGGTTTATTTCCAGGTGAAACGCGTCTGGACTAAGGTCAAGCTAAGTATAAGTTAAGCTGTAGGTTTGGGCCTAGAAGAGTTAGTCTTGAGGTTATTTATAGAAAGTCTCCTACTAATAAAAATCTATGCACTAATATATAAAGAGGAAAGATTTTTATTTTTGTGTTAGTGTGTGTGTGTGCGCATTATTATGTTTGTAATGAATAAAAATTAAAAACTACTGCGCCGATTTCAGACATTTTTCGTCATTAGAAAGCTACATTCACCCTGAGTAATATAAGTCACCCCGTCTGAAACCGGGCCGGCCCGCTAGTCAATTATAAAAAATCTAATAATGTTGTACTTACTATGTTTTCAGTATATGAAAAAGATCTGTCAATGTAATCCACAGGATGCTTACCTGTGAACAAAAAAAAAACAACATTAAATAAAACATAAACCACAGTTTCATAACGAAAAAAATACTCTACCAAGAAATCCAGTTTATTTAGTTTAAAGCATTTGGTCCCAGCTAGCACCAAGTTAAATATTTCAAAGGTTTCCTCATGCAACTTCATAAAGGTGGGATATTAAACAAATGTGCGTAAAAAGTAAACTATTTTTACTTTAATTATATTGCGGAAGCTGAAGAAAAAGTGTAAATATTTACGTCCGTTAGACGCGTGCGCATCTGGCTCGAACATTGCCTTTCCAATAACTGTGATGGGATTGTATAGTGACCATGAGAGAAAGGGTTAGAGAATATTCGGGATTTTGTGTTTGATTAGTACCTACTTCCTAGTTTTCAGTGTTTTTTTTTTTAAGTTTCAAACGTCCTCCATTACTTTCCGCGAAAAGAAAGTTGTTTGCCTGATTTTTTTTCTTCAGTGTAGATAAAACATCCGAATTTTTTTGGGATTCACAATTTAATCAATTTTGTTGGTCTCATGGCGAAAGGTTATCCTCAAGTTGTAACCTTACCACGTGATTAATCAGACCAGACCTTAAAAAGCTTTTGGCATCAATGCGCTATGCTTCAAACAAATTTCGACCACCTAACGATCATGTCAATGAACTTAAGAGCTGGTAAGATTAGCAGAGCAGCTGATACAAAATGCATTGAAATACAGATATTATCCTAAAGACTCTTTAATTGATTCTTACTCGCCTATTTTATTTATGCTTCAACAGGACTTTTGATTCTTCATGCTTGGGCTTTTGACATAGCCCAAGCATGAAGAATCAAAAGTCCTATTTCACCAACATTTTCAGCACAGTTACCCTAGTGAAGCCCTCAGGTACTCTCTCTGTATGGAACTCCCGTTTGATTCTGTTGAAACGTGTGTATGATTCGTTCAATAACAACCAGGTATAACGAGTAGGGCGTGTTGCTTCATTGTTTTAGTTACAGCTTTTCAAAAGCAAGCTTATGTTTTTGGAAATAGGTTATGTATTTCTTGAAGCAGTTTTAAGAGATTTGCTGTAACTCCATTTGCTATTTCTGCTAGCGGATGAAAGGAATCTGCTGTTTTGTTAATAGGTAAGTTATATCGATTAACAAGACAGCATTAAAATACTAACCAAAGTTTAAACTTTGTAAACTTTGGTTATTTAGTTAGTGTTTTAATGCACTATTAACACGACTTTAGAGATTTTTTGTGAAAATTAATGTTCTGAATTGAGGACCACTCCTGTTTGAAGTCGGTTAAAACATTTAATTTTAGCAACTTCACGACTTTTTGCTAACTTTACATAAAGTGAATTCGTTACAGAACATTTTCGCTCATTTATTCTAGACACTTGTACATTGGATTAAGTATTCTGTGATTGGGGAAATCTTGTAATAAAATATTGTAAGGATCTTGTATTGTCTGATTCAATTAGTGTGGAAACTGAATAAATGTTTTCAAAAAGTATAGCTTTTGCGGTCAAAAATTTATGATGGAAGTAGAAATTGTTTAATTTCAAACTAAAGTTAGCAAGAGAGGGCTATGTGCGGAGTTTCTGCGTGATCGAATTAGAAATGAGGAGATTCTTAGACGAACTAAATTTGCCGACATAGCCCAGTGAATTAGCAAGTTGAAGTGGCAGTGGGCAGGCCACATAGCACACAGAACTGATGGCCGATGGTGCCGTAAGGTTCTCGAATGGGGACCACGCACCGGCAAGCGCAGAGCAAGGTGGACAGACGATCTGATGAGAATCACAGGATCGCGCTGGAAGCAAGCCGCTTCGTACCGGTTCTATTGGAAATCTATGGGTGAGGCCTATGTTCAGCAGTGGACGTCCTACGGCTGATATTATTATGATGAAACTAAAGTTAGAGTGAATATTAAATTGTCTCTGTCACCCTGTGACCTAAACTTTCGGATATTCCGAAAGTTTCGATCATCATCATCAGCCTTTAAATGTTCCCACTGCTGGGACACAGGCCTCCTCTCTGTGAGAGGGAGTGGGCCGTAATCTACCACGCGGGCCCAGTGCGGATTGGTAGATGTCACATGTCTTCGAATTTTTGGTTCTAGGACATGCCGGTTTCCTCACGATGTTTTCCTTCACCGTTTTGATAGCAGTGGTGTTGAAATAAATTACACAAAGTAATGCGCCTGACTGGGTTCGAACCCACGACCTACAACTCGTAAGTCGAGGCCAATACCACTGGGCCACCACTGCTCAAAGTTTCGATACAAAAACTAAATCCTAAATAGCTAGTTCCCTTAAAATTGTTTGACGGATTTTCCGCAAGCATCTTTTATTTTATGGCTACAGCAAATCAAGACACAACATGTAAAAGCGTTAAACAATTCATTCAATTCACGGTCTATGCACGTGTTTATTATATTAAGACAAACAATTGTCTTGCACAATGTCTACTAATAGAGACGAGCAAACAATGAAATTTTGTCAATTACAACGCTGGAATTAAATTGTATGGGTTTGTTATGTTGTGCAATCGGTTTTGATGGCTATGAAGCACCTATACACAAATGTATTTCAAGGAAGTGTACATGTATCCATATTCACACTAAACTGTTCCATGTGGTTTCATTTTGGTCGTAGCGTGGTTTCATATAGCTTTTAGACTTTTTTTATTGTGGTAAAAACATCAAATGAGTCCTCTTACCCATGCCAGGCCGGGACAGGAGGGACTGTCAGACTTGTACTGACTAAACGCAATTTCATGACAAAATGATCCTTGGTATGAACATACATTGTATACGACTACGTATAGTCACGTAATAAGCCACTTGGCGCAGCTTGAAAAACATAAGTTAAACATAAATATTTTGTTACCAGTTAATTGCGTACGTAATTACATTAATATCTCAGCAGGCCACCGAGTAAACACAACATTACTTCAAGTTATATCAGAAGTAAACTTAAAAGCTTTACTCCATCAATGTCATCATTCAGCTGCCTTTTTATTTTTCATCAATTTATTTGGAGTAAAAATATAGTACGGACAGACGTGCTCATAAAGGTACGGACAGACGTGCTCATTACTAGCACGAAAGCATGCTTTTATTGAGCAAGGGGCAATTTTATTGAGGGAGAGGGAGAGGGAGGAGAACGTTTCTTGACGTTTCACTTGATTGACGTGGCTGACCATAGCCTAATTAGTACAGTAATAAATATAATAAATAAATATTTATAATTGCATAAGTTGATAAAAAATGCTATGCAATAGCTTTACCGCGGCAGTCCCCGAGTGCCACACGTATTTTTTTTATTTTATATTTACATTATTCATACACATGACATGAGCAATGTTGAAAGATAAGTGCGGGTTGGCTGTTTGTTGGTCGGTCCATCATGTCTTTCCCTTCCATACTACTCTAGTAATCGTCATCTTATAGCTACGCGGAGCACGGTTGGCGCAGTGGCTAAGTGACCGACTGCTGCGCAGTTTGTCGCGAGTTCGATCTTTCGAATATTTGTAAGATCTGAAAGTAGTTGTTCCGGGTCTGGGTGTTTGTGTGAGTTGCCAATATTTGTAAACGCACCCATGAGACAGGAGAAATTCCTAGAGTGGGGCAACGTTATTAACAAAATAGCTACACTCAAGCTTGATCTGTTTTTTCTTTTATAAATGGTGCTGCAGGCTACCTGTAACCTGCAGTGACGGCGCTGCGGACCTACCATTTCACTGGCCATACCCCTTTTTTTTAGGGTGGTAAAATCATCAAATGAGTCCTCCCACCCAGGGCAGGGCGGGAGGGACTGCCAGACTTGTACTGACTAAAATCCACGGTGTCCTTCATTAGCCCTTAGTTCCAGGGTCACGATCATGGAATAAGTCCCGCGACCCCGGCAGGCATTGGCACTCTAGAGGGGGCCCCGTCATCTTGCTGACGCTCTTTGAGACGCACGTGGAACACAACGCGCCGTCGACCGAGGCATGGTCCATGGTCGGGCGGCGAGTTGCCCATTACTCGCCGCCCGCATGTCCGCGTGGCCATACCCCTGGTGGTATGGTGGGTTTGAAACCACACTACTGAGAAAATAGGGTTTTAGACTACGAGATTATTGAGATGATATTATGCTCCCGTAGTCTACAACCTTATTTTACTGATTAGTCAGACCCCTTATGCCTATACATATTATATTTTAAAACAATTAAATGTGTAAATAAGTATGTCGAGAGAAATTATGATGTAAATGGCGGACTGCGTACTAGGAGTATGTAGGTAAGTATGTGATGTGCGATTTTAGACCCACCATACTCGTACCACCACGGGCATAGGCCAGTGGTATGGTGGATCTGCACTCTAAATATAAACAAAATAACTTTCTTCACGACATTTTAATAATAAAGTAGCTCTAAAATTAAGTAAAAATAATTGATTCGCGATTATGTGAAAGCAATGCGAAAGTCACTTGATTAAACTTTGAGGTTGATTATAATTATTATTGTGGTTGTTTTCATTTTTTGTGTGAGGTAGATGTGCCAGTTGTCAGTCGTAATGTTATTTTGGTTTTTCAAATTATTATTAACATAAAAAAAAATGGCCGATGGGGTCGAAAAGTGCTAGAGTGGAGACCGCGGTCTAGCAAGCGCAGCGTAGGACGTCCACCAACGAGGTGGACAGACGACCTTGTAAAGGTCGCCGGAAGACGCTGGATGCAGGTCGCTTCCAACCGGTATATGTGGAGATCTAAAGGGGAGGCCTATGTTCAGCAGTGGACGTCCTATAGCTGAGATGATGATGATGAAAAAAAAAAAATTTAAAAATAAGAAAATTATATTGGCATTATAAATAATATGCAATGTGAAATACGTTATTTCACAGTAGTAGTTTATAAGATTTTTTTTTGTAGTTTATATGAGGTATGTTGTGACCTGCATGTTTGAAATTGTAGGTACTTAACTTATAATTTATTTTAAGTCTTAACAACACTCGGTACTCTACTTTTGTTAATGTTGTTTTCTTTACAAACATCACAACGTTGTAAGTAACGCAATCTATACCGACAATTTAAGATTGCGCGAGAAGAAGTGAAAACATACACTTAGTTCTTTTGTCTAACTCAAAAGACACTTTGGTCAAAATAATGTTTTGACCAAAGACCTGCATTTGCACTGTGGCATTCTCTTCCAAATTTTATCATTTTCGTAAACGTACTGACTGCAAGCCTATTTCGTTTAAAAATGTTGCCTAGTAAAATACGTACTTTAAAAAAGCTGGCAGGAATTTAATAAATACAAATACATAGTTATTATTTTCCAATAAAGAATCAGTTAATATCACGAAAAATGTATTATTATTCGTCAAAGACTGCAACTGTCCCCTTCACCGTAATTACAGCCACTCAGATTGAATCAACTTATTTGTCTTACACAACGGTAGTCATTTTTTGTGCCTTCCTTGTCTCACTGCCTGATATATTAATGTCTCTGTTAATTTGTCTACCTGTACATATATTTTACCTGAAAGTAAATCATGTGTTTTTATGAGTTGGCGTAAGTAATAAATTATGTAATATTTATTTATTTTGTTTTCAGTCACATTATTTTAGTATTTTTTCAGACTTTTTTCTCAAATGTGGGTTACCCACTTAAAAACAGATTGTAAGAGGTGTTGGTAGGGGTTTCACACTCGAAGGAAACACACACGAAGTTTTCAGGAGATGTATTTCAACGAACACAGTTACAGTTGATGAGGTGATGAGGTGATACAGAATTTATATGTTTAAGCGATGATGGATGGTTTTGGATGTAAATATAGGGATATTCCCGTCGACCAAGACCTTAGGACGAAGGTCGGGAAATGAGGTCCCTCTATCCAAAAACTCCTTACGGATAATATTTAGCAACAGCTATCAGAGGTGTCCCTGGTAACCTTTCCAAGTAGGACGAAATTCCAGAATGCACTCTCTAGGTAGCTGTGAACTGAAGAAATTTATTGATCCAGTGAGGGTCATTAAGTCACGGAGAATCTTAACGTGGGAGAGCTGTAAAAATGCAATTGGAGTTTTCTGTGATTTATCTAAAGCCTTTGACTGCGTACACCATGGCACACTATTGCGAAAATTGCGTCATTATGGAGTCCAAAATGAAGCTCTAAATGTAATAGATTCATACTTACAAAATAGACTCCAATGTGTAGATATAAATGGTTCCAAATCTTACGGTCAACATGTTCAGCTAGGCGTGCCTCAAGGCTCTATTCTGGGTCCGTTTTTATTTTTGGTCTATATCAATGACTTGCCATATCTTTTAAAGGGTATTTGTGATGTTGTTTTATTTGCAGATGATACTTCTCTTATATTTAAAGTAGATAGAAATAGACAAGATTTTGACGATGTAAATACAGCATTAATATTGGTCACGGATTGGTTTACAGCTAACAATCTGGTTCTTAACGCCAAAAAAACTAAATGTATAAAGTTCGCCTTGCCAAATGTTAGAAATTTAGGACCTAACATTGTCCTAAGTAATGAACAGCTTGAAACTGTTGATTCAGCGGTGTTTTTGGGTATTCAAGTCGATTCGAAAATTCAATGGGGTCCGCATATAACACGCTTGGCGGGAAGGCTCAGCTCGGCCGCCTATGCTGTCCGAAAAGTAAGACAATTCACGGACGTTGATACAGCTCGACTAGTTTATTTTAGTTATTTTCACAGCGTTATGTCCTACGGAATTTTATTGTGGGGAAAAGCCGCTGACATTCAAAATATATTTGTTTTGCAAAAACGAGCTGTTCGGGCAATTTACCAGCTGGGTTCTAGGGTTTCTCTAAGAGATTTGTTTAAAGAGATTGGCATCCTTACGGTGGCATCTCAATTCATCTTTGCCAACATTATGTATATTAGGCAGAATTTACATTTGTATACTAAAAACAGTGATATTCACAATTTTAATACTAGAAATAAGCACCATCTACGTGTTCCCTTTCATCGGCTTCATAAAGTTCATAGCTCATTTGTAGGGCTCGGTATAGTTTTTTATAATAAACTGCCTTCATCTTTGTTAGACTTGCCTTTTAATGCCTTTAAATCTAAAATCAAATCCATCCTTTGTTCTAAGGCATATTATTCGATAAATGACTACCTTGACGATAAGAGCAGTTGGTCGCTCGATTGAAATAATGACTGCGTTCATGCTCTTTCTCCAGATTAATTTATTTTCCGACAGGTTATATGAATTCATATAATTGTTTATTTTTTTACTTTTGACTTAGTTAAGTCATTTTAGTTTTATTTTATGTATATTTTGTGTTTTTGTGTTTTTTTATGTCTGTGTTTGTTTTATATTAATCTTCATTTTCTATTTTTTTTTTTTTAAACAGTTTTAGTTTATCTTTTTGTGCCTTCTAGTCACGGTTGGGATGTAATTTCGAATTGATGTATGATGTGAATGTTCTATTAAATTGTATAATATCTTGGTTCTTCTAACCGTACAGACAGATGTGTTGCTGGGGAGTTTGTTCCGCCACTTCTTCTTCCCAGCCAAAACACTAGGAAGTGTCGAAGGGGGGGCGCTTTGGGGGACTGTCTTATGTAAAAAATTGACCTTCAAAAAGTGCTGATAAATCAGCCTAATTTGAATAAATGACTTTTGATTTTGATTTTGATTTTGACAGAGATAATTAGGTATGTAGTTTCTGATAAAATGATATTATTTTATATATTGACAGACAGCAGTTTAAAGGCGGGACAGGACAAGACAGGACAGGGTGCAATTCTACTGAATTAACTCGGTTCCTAGGTATATACCTAGGAACCGAGTTAATTGCCTACCAAAAAGATGTTCTAGTTTCAGACAAATGTGTTGCTGTATAATTTGTGGTGAAAGTGGACGTCTTGGAAACTATACTTTGAAATTTTGATGATCAAAGAATTTTTAGAAAGAACTTTTGTATTTTTAGAAACTTCATTACAGTTTTTCAGCGTATATTAGGGATTGAAGTTCTTACTCAGATAAAGTCGCAGGCAAAATCTAGTTCGACATAATTACACAAAGAAAGAGCTGCTTCATTACAAACACGGAACCAACTCACATCCATTCCTTACAAGTACCAGCAAATAAACTGCGAGAAAACTTAATTACGAATTCCCCATTCCTATAATGTCTAGCGGTAATTAGGAATAACTTCAAGTAATAAATATATGACGCCGAGAGAACTATGTTTCTAATGTCATCAAACGTGTTACATGAGAGAGTAGAGCGTAAATACTTCTGTAATTTCTGCGCAGAACTAGTGAAGGGACACAAGGCGCGATCCCTGATAAATCGAGTCTGTCATAATCGATAAAACACATAGATAGAGTCGTTACCCGTGATCGATGATTAGCCAGCGATTAAGTCGATTTCAATTTTCTCGATATGGCACACCATGTTATATATAGCTATCAATAATCGCGGTGATTGATCAGAAAATGTTGTGTAGAAAACGTTTTTGAAGTGTGGAAGTGGGTTGGGAAAATATAGGCTGAATGCAAAGCGGTTTCATACGATTTAGAATATAAACAAGTCGATATTGATGGGGTTTTACAGATTACTTGCTTTTAATAATGGGTTTTACTTGCGTAAAACGTAGTTTACGAAATAACGACGCGTCTGATGGGGAAAGCAGAAATCAGTCATCTTATTTTCGTACCTATTGTTATCCTGGCCTACTTTTCAAATCCGCATTTCGTCTGCGTCTTTGATAATGCAGACCATGTTTCAAATTATTTCTTGCTTATCAAAACAACTTCTAAATTATATTCGAGTTCAAATTATTTTAATTTCAACAAAAAAAGAAATAACAATCGATTCCAACGTAATTCTAAATTCAAATTAGACGATTCCGAAATCGATTTATATCAAGAATCGATTTAAAAATAGAATCAACCCAATCCCTAGTGTTGTGCCCGGGAAAGTTGATACGTATTTATTTAAATACGTGTACCGTGTGAATGTTATTATTTATAGCCGTGGTCGTTGGAAAGCGGACACGAAAGCTACTGGCGGCGACGGCTCTTGAGATCAACTTGATGCTGTTATATTGTACTAGGGTTTATTGCTGAAGAAAAACGAAATCTATACAAATATAAAAATGTTGACTATGAAACTATGTAAATTAGATAAGTTGGACATAATAGACTTATATTGTTGATGATTTTACTATAAATAATATACTGAACTGAAAACTCAACTACCTACATCTAAGGTACCAGGTCGCGAGAGCATCATAAAAGGACACTGTGGCTCTGGAGTAAAAACGGCAACTGAATATGAATGAATCATTGTTCGTATTAATGAAAAACAGCAATTCTATGCTCGTTAAACTCCTAGCCTCTCATTTGCAGTTTACAAACATTCATTTAATCGAAAACCTCATTAATAAAATGAAAATAATTAAAATTACATTATTTTTATGTTATTTTCAGCACTTAAAATAAATCATCTTTAATCGAGTGATTCCATTTTTGAGCGTGGAAAGCGACGCGTAAATCGGTGTGAAAATCGTGATTAGTTTTATCAGCTTCGACGAATGCTAATATATTATATCGCAAACTCCACAGTTGAAGTAAAGGTCCTTTCATATGCTAACCACCTCGTTGGCTAAGCCTTTGTCTACATTATCCGTAGATGCCGGAAGCTTTAACATAAGAGAATCTATTTATTATTTTACTTGACTTTCGACCTCTTTAACAACATTTGTGGTTGTAAAATACTAAGTTTTCCTTTGTACAAAAATGGGCATGAAATCGTTAAGTACGTATAAAATAGGCACAATGTTTGTTTCAGGAACATGTTGCGAAAAGCGTGGTGGAAAGTCTTGTTGAGTTAAATTTTGTTGAAAAGGATTTTTGAAGTATGAAAGGAAAGATTTTATTTTGAAAGAAGCCGCTTGAACGTTTGGTATGATAATCAAAAATATTGAAAATATACATATACGAGTATGATCCATTGGCACATCTAAACAGTACACAGTACAGAATTTTACGAGTACTAAATAAGTTGTAGAAAATACGATTACGAGAATAACACAATCAGATGATAAAATAAGGACACAACTTGAAAAATGTGGAAGCAAAAAAAAAAGATTTAAAAGAAAGATAATATCGGTCTGAGGCATATATTATTTTTATTAGGGTTGTTATTGATGACTGACTCATACAAGTGAGGGAGGTATACAATAAATAAATCTTAGTACAGAAATAGAATGAGCGTTCGCGATTCACGATTTTGATACAAGTTTTGAGATTATCATTGTTTTGTTTTCAATTCTATACCGAATGCAGTATTGAGTTGGCAGATTGATATTTTTGGTCAGGAGCATTTTCGCAGGATTGTAATAGACTCTCGGGACACCAAAAACAATGATCTTGCTACACAAAAGCCAACTGATGGAACAGTGTGGATTATTAGTTCCGCTCCACCTAGGAAGGGAGTACTCATGCTGATTGTGGCAGGTGGTACCCCAAATACCAAAAAGGATTCGTTGAGAATTAAATTTAAACAATCAACTAAACAAAATTATTTTCAGCCTCAAGTTACCTAAATATGTTTAACAAAGGAATGAAAGATACGACTGATGGAAAAATGTGTGTATGCCGTGGCAGGGACTACTACAGCTTAGTTGGGCAAGTGCCAGGAGTTAAGGAAAAGAATAAGGTTATAAGAAGTTCGAGCTTGCAGTCAAATTTTTCTTTCCACAAAAAGCATTATCATCAGCCTCATCTGCAGGCGTCTTTTCAATGACAAATTATCGAGAAACCCTACATTCACACCTCTCCCGAGCTTATCAAATTGAACCTAACATTTTACAGCCTCGTCCTCTAGGTCAATGAGACACTGAAGATAAGCAAAACTAATGTAAGCATATTCAGGTCACAACGGTTACAGCCAGTGCACTTAATCAAAGGGTAAACTGTGCTATTAGCGACATCATTTTCTCCTGATTTGCATATATAGTGCCGTGTGTGGTTATAATAACTGGATGGTTCAAGTAAACGTTCTGGATGATTGGAAGCATCGATTTTAGTTGGTATGTGAAAGCTTGCATGTGTAGCAGTTTACTTTCTTATAGGTAAGCTTCGTTTTAATTTTGAATTTTCCCATGGTTGGCTTTGGTGCATGATTTGTTTTTGCGAATCTATTTATACCTATGGGAACTAGAGTTCATGTTTGCAATAATTACATAAGAGAGATAGTACAGGAGAAGGGAAATAAAAATAATCTAAAAAAATGAAGGCGACCTTGAAAGTACCTATAACATACATACCCAAAGATATGAAGGAAGAGAGAAAATGCTAGAAACATGAAAGTATAGAAGAATACGGAAAGTGATAAATCTCATAAACAAGCGAAACATTTGTGAGAGACTTGTAACCGAAAAAGGGCATAGAAAGAAAAGAAACAGGAACGGCATCGTCAGTTCAAGACCTCTTTTTATAAATTCAGACTAATTTAGATAGAGTTAGTTTGAATGACACATAAGCAGAAATTGAGATAATTTCTAAAATTCCACATAATTAAGTGCATTGAATAAATCTACGCCAGCTGGTGTAAAAACAATCTTTAATTCATCCAAAACGACTGCCGCCAGTGCCGCCTGACCTTTCAAACAAGAAGGGGATACAATTTCAGCACCACATAAATAAGAATTAAAAACACAAGTTCCCAACGAATCCAGATATTCATCTTCCAAGCAATCATGTTTTCTTATTTTGGCAAACCAATCTCGGATTACTGTTTGTTCAGTCTTTATCGTGTTTTGTAGTCTATTGCACAAATCGGCTAAGTGCGAGTTGGGCTGGTTTATGAAGCGTTCCGTACTACCGTAAAATATTAAATAACTAGCGGCGTGTCCTGGCTTCGCACGGGAATATAACCTGTGTTACTCAGGGTGAGTGTAACTTTCTAATGGTAAAAACATTTTTGAAATCGGCAAAGTAGTATTTGAGTTTATTCATTACAAGCATACACACACACACACACACACAAAAAAATACTTCCTCTTTATAATATTAGAGTAAGCTGTTATACCCTGATGTTTTTTTATATTGTATATGTATGTATAGTGGTAATGGTGACTATAATACCAGTGAAAATTGCAAATGTCTACCTGTCTAGGTCTACCTATTATACTCCAAAGAGAGCCTTCCTATGACAGACGAACAGAGAGATAGTAGAATCTTTGTAATGAAAGAGCTAGGACTAGGACACTAGGAACCGTGGGTAAGGATCCCCAAAAAGTATTTTATTGCACCGATTTAAAGATTTCTTTTGGTTTAATTAACACTTTAAATGGAATCCGAAATTATGTGCTGTAAATACGAATTCGGATGTGGCAACTTTACTTGTAAGTTGCGTTAAATAAATATGGATTTGTGTAGAGTTATGTGTTTTGTATAATTAGTTTGGCTTATTATTTTGTTGCGTTTTCTCTGGAAATTACTGTTCGTTCATGAATTTACATTAATGTTCCTTAACTCTTTATGTTCTACAGTGTTTATTTCATCAGGTATGGCATATGGCATATTTTCTGAATATGGTTTTATGAGGGAGGAATTCTTTTTCTTTTTTTTTAATTATACATTTCATGAGTTGTTTATAAATTTTTAAATTTCATAGGTTACAAAATATAGTGCTCTCTCAACACCAGTGGTATGGAGGAGGATCCAAACTACCAGTGGTTATAGCTCCAGAGACAGGAACCTCTTCACAAATGATCATAGTCTCAAGAAATACCACCTGAATCAGGCCCTTGATCCAGCCTGATCCTATCTTTATTATTATCAACATCTGTTATAAAATTCTTGTAAATGTCTTTTATCTAAAACGTTTCATTTTGTTTATTGTTGGTGAAGTCACAGATCAAATAACTTAGTTTTTTTCTCACTTACATTACTTAGCATAATAATAAGGTTCTTAGTTTAGCACCAAGTTACTGCTTATCGCTGTTAACTTGAGACTTGTAATAGTAAGTGTCTAGACAAGATAATATGTACCTAGCCTACTTGCGAGCACTGCTGCTGCTCAGATGCACAACTATGTATAATTTATGCATCGATATGATGTATCACCTATAGCTAGAATATGCCTTATTCCCTTATTGATGATGGTGTTTTGATAAAATTAAAAAACTTAAACGTGCTGTTTGTTGTCTTTATTAGACGACTGTATCTAAGATTGGGTCACACACCCTTCAAGAGAAAACAGTTTAAATGCAGGAAAGTGCTTACCATAAAATTTATCACCCAAGTTACGTTCGATACCATTTTATAGTTCCTTTTACTTTAATAACGCAATCAGTCGCCTCGCTGATAGTGTTTAGTTTATCAATCACACTTAACTGAAACATTAAGGAATTTAAAAGAAAGATAAAAGATTATTTTGTTTGCGGAAATTATTGAGTAATTAATTGGTTTTTGCTATATTGCAAGGCTGGTTGGGCCATATTGCAAGGCAAGGATGATGGGGGCTATTGTGAAATTACTTATTTTATTTCCTCTGTTAACTTTATGATGACTAAAGATTCACCGTCGTACCACAAAAACTTTTAAACGTCTGTTGAACACTTGTCTAAAAAACTGACAGATTATGACGTTGAAATAAGGTCCGTTTTGCCGTCACACTTTTTTTAGACAAGTGTTCAACAGATGTTTAAGTTTTTGTAGTAAGGCTGTTTAAGTTTGGTGGTTTTGCCGATTTCATCTGTGTGGTCGTTAACTCAGACATTTTTGTTTATAGGTCTATCCTGTATCTTTAAGATGTAGATAAAGATAAGTAAGAGTTTAGTTGTAGCATTCAAATAGTAAACTCTTTTACTATTTGAAATTTACAACTAAACTCTAAAAGATCTTAAAAATAATGGAGATACGCTACAGTCCCAAATACTGTAGTTGCCTAGATTATACTCTTGTAATCTAGGCAACTACAGTATTTGGGACTGTAGCGTATCTCCATTATTTTTAAGATCTTTTGGTCTTTTAACAATTCAAAGGTGCCTGAAACTGGCGTGCTCGAAATTAATGCTTTCATTTTGATTTCAACATTCTTCTGCAGTATTAATGTGCACTCTTTTAGGTACGTCTTATCACATTACACGATTATGATTATATTTTACACATTAGGTCAGGTACGTACTTACAACTGTCCTTTATGAAAGACAGCACCAACGAGATCAGTGCTAGCCTTTTTGCCACCGTCTTATCCCGTTTTAACTTGATCCCTACCTATATTATCATCTACAGTCATAAGGAAAAAGTCTTAAAACTTGAAGCTTTTCTCTAATTTCCCTCCAACTAGTCACTTTCCTTATTAACGACGGACACAATTACACCGCAATTTTCTCCACTAAGTGGGCAATCCGAACAACGTTCAATTAACTCCCAATGAACGTATTAATTCCGATTTATCTGTCAAGTCTTAGACGCACTCTCTTGTGCCAATTAGATGTCTATTGCTTGTGAGTTTACTATGTGAATCTAGATAGTAAATAAATTATAGAAGCTAGTTCGAGATTTTCTCGTCATCTTTATCATTATAGTCTTTTAACTCTTCATTTCAATAAATTCTCAGTAATATAGTTAATTTCAAAGCGACACTAAAAAGAATTGTAAAATAGGAAAAAAAAAAGAAAAGTTTAATGTGGCTGCGGTATTGTGCAGGCCATGAAAATGAATTAATTTGGCGAAAAATGTTAAGATTGCAAAGGCTCTGAATATCTACAAGAGTTCCATACAGGTGCTCATAAAAGATGATTGGCTGTTTCTTTCGTGTGCGAAATGAAAGGAATTGAACCTTTTACAAAATACTCGTATTTTGGAAACCAAAAAAAGGCCTGTTATTAATTTCCTGTCCTTTGGATGAGGACAAGGAGGAAGGGAGGACAGGGTGATGTGGAGCGGCCTGGGAGAGACCTATATCTAGCAGTAGACTCAGTGGACTGTGATAGGCTTAGCTGATTGAATGTCACTTTACCGTAGAAGTGTCGGTGCTAAAATTATAAGCCTGCAAGTATGTGTATCTTTATAGGCAAAATAAAAATCGCACCCATTTTTCCTTAATTTTATCACACATAAACCCCCTTTTACGAGCAAATGGTAGCGGTTCTGTGCCCATTACTTTTTCTACGTTACTGGTCAAGACTAGCACATTTAACTTGTAACTAGCAGTTAATTCATATGCTAGTTTTTAGTGTCCTATTACTTATAGGGTGAGTTTTTATCAGCTATTTATTGAGACCACCCGCAGTTAGTTGGACTTTATGTTGCTGTATGAGATTTCTTATTGTTCAAATTAGCTTGGATTGGGAGTAGTTGGAAATTATTGAGGTATTACCTTCGAATGGGTCGTTTAGAGCCTTGGGCTCGTTTGTCAATTGTGGGTTTGCTCTTGGATTCTATGAGAGCTTCGATGAAGTTGCATTTAAAGCCAATCCATAAGACAAATGTATTGAAAGACTCATACGGATGATGTTGGAGTTTGATAGTCCTACTTTTCGAGATATTTGTAAATGATTAGCTACTTGTTTATTGACGTATTTTAAGACTAAACTTGGAAGCTTATATTTTTATGAATAAGCACAACGTATAAACTGCAATGGTTTTGAGGATAAGACAAATTACATAACATGATTACATTTTTAATGGTGACTGGGTACTGAACTCGAAGACGAATTTTGGGTTAAAATAATTTAGCTTGCTTATAGTCTTGTTAAGAAGAAAGATATGGATGTATTCTAAGCTCTTCAGTCAACTTTTGAGGATAACTACTGGCGTCGTTATATGTATAATTAGGTTGTTTTAGGAAACTAAGTAGCCTTTTCTTGTCAAGAACGGCGGTAGATAATAAGACTTTCATGTTTAAATTTCACACTTTATCAAGGTAACTTACACCTCCCGGGTCGACGGCGCATTGTGTTCCACGCGCGCCTCAAAGAGCGTCAGCATAATGACGGGCCCCCCTCTAAAGGGCCAAAGCCTGCCGGGGTCGCGGGACTTATCTCATTACCGTGACCCCGGATCATAAAGGGCTATTGAAGGACACCGTGGATTTTAGTCAGTACAAGTCTGACAGTCCCTCCCGCCCTGCCCGGGGTGTCAGGACTCATTTGATGATTTTACCACGCTAAAAAAAAAGGTATAACTTACACCTGACTTACACATTTAACCCCAAACATCTTTTATCTCTCAACATCAAATCACTAAGGGAAATTAATATCATTCTGTTACAAAAAGGCTCATGTGAACAAGAAAGTCGATTCAGCACGGTAGTCTCATTACCAGGTCCTCAATTAGTGGCTGTCTCGCGACTCTGTTCATCGATCAAGATGCAATCTGCAGGAAGCGGGGTTGTTTATAGAGCTTTATGTATGTTGCCTAGAAAGGCTATCGCAGGGTAGCAGGTTTGCTACGCATTTAATTGTTTTTGTTTAAAATGTTTGCTGGTTGGTAAGGTGATGTGTTTTTTTGACAAATGAATCTTTATAGAGTATTTAAGAATATTTAGGCAACTACTTTATCTTTTTGATTGGAATATCTGTTGTTATGATCAGACCAATGTAAGGAGTGATGCTCTAAAGTTTTTGTGTAGGTACCTCCATGTGAAAAGGCATGATTTTTTAAAATGTTTTTATGAAATGTCATGAGCAGTGGTGGCCCAGTGGTACCGGGCCCGACTTACGAGTTGTAGGTCATGAGTTCGAACCCTGCCTGGCGCATTACTTTGTATAATTTATTTCATGACCACTGCTCTCAAAACGGTGAAGGAAAACATCGTGAGGAAACCGGTATGTCCTAGAACTATCAAATTCGAAGACATGTGACTACCAAGCTGCACTGGGCCCGTGTGGTGGATTATGGGCTACTCCCTCTCACAGAGAGAAGGCCTGTGTCCCAGCAGTGGGAACATTATAGGCTGATGATGATGATGAAATGTCATAAATGTAATGTTTCAGAAGTAATGATTGATAACCGTTGAAACTATATTATCATCCGCACTTTTATCACAGGATTCTCGTTCTTATGAATTGAAAATGCCTTTTGAGAGCAAAATTATAACAGTATTAATAATAAATATATACCTACTGACTTCCAGGAAATCGTTTATTTAATTATGACTCATTAACATCTTTAATATTCCATAGATCTTATCTTCGTTCATAAAATCTTACTAATGATCCAAGAAGGCTTTGAACAGATTAATATCCAGACTCAAGATACTTCCTGAAACCTCTTTTCGCGAAATATTGTGAATCTTATCTCATTTTTACGTCTAACCGTATCTGTGGCAAATTCTTGATTTTATTGAGATTATTACGAGGTTGAAAAGAATTTTATGCAGGATTCTTTTGATTTTTAATTGATCGTAAAATTTGTTATAGGTTCACCTTTTTTCTCATCTGCATCTTCCGTTTTCTGATTCATGATAAGCATACTTTCATATACGGGAAGAATAGGACTGAATGCGCTACTCTAAGTGGTTGTCTATTTTGATTCTAAAGTGTATCAATTATAATTGTCTAATTTACATTAGCTGATAGTTTCGTAATCATCAGTATTAAATATATTGACTAGGTATTATTTGAAAGACTAGCATTCAGAAACGGTAGACTCTGCCCTGATATTTAACTCGAAAATGTTATATCCAAGCAACAGTTTGTAGCCAAAGTCCTGGCTTACCGATGACCTAAAAGTTACTTCAAGATAAATAAACAAAACGAAACAGGTTTTATAATCGGAGGCACTTAAACATGCCGAAATATACTCTTGCTTTATTCGGAAGAGCCGAACGTGGCTAACGCCGCGCGGTATAATTTGGTTAAAACACCATGCAGAATCGCAAAATGATAGCCCGATGCGCAGGAGTCGGTTTGGAGACGTGTTTTGGTGGGAACCCATATTTTCGTCATCCTCTTTATTATATTTTTACATTTTGTTGTGGATAATAAGCATTATTAGTGGATTAGCGACCCTGCAGGCCTTGTTTTGCTGTGTTATAAGTTGAAAGTTATACAATCTGTAATGACCTTTTTAAAATAAGCTCAGACATGGATAATTGGATGAAGGAGTTGAAATTTTCATATTTAGAGGCTGTGCAACTTGAATTTTAAAGTTCCTGTGAGGACAAGTGCAAAAATATTATGTGAGAGGCTTGATTCTGCTCCAATCTGCCCTAATACTATGAAAATTGTGGCAATAAAGTTCACACATGCGACAAACCGTAAAACAGCTCGCAGGTGAACAGAGTTTGTAGATGTCGATTTTTACATTGTTTTTTGGATTAACACATACCGATTCATTGTCCTACGATGTTTTTCTCTACAGTTTTGACAACAGCTGCATGTACGTATTCCATCTTGATAGGGTTCTAATTCGAACTTACAACCTTCAATTCTTCAATCACGACTGTTTCCACTGAGACACTACTATTTTCTCCTATATTTATAGTTGTAACTAGTACTGCTCAAGTCAAACTTGGTATGGTGTAATACTACGAGTAACTCAAAGGATATTCTCCCCCTATTTTTGTTTTCATTGCTTTTACGCCTCAAAAATATTCCAATACAATTACAGTATCTCTCGCTTCAATAATACTGTACCCACGTACCAATGTGGTCATCATTAAGGTCGGAAGTCAAACAAAAAGCATCATCAGAAATCGAATACAAAAACTAGTGTTACTCATTACGTTTATAATTTTCAAAGGAAAAAGGATGGGGCTTTCTTTTAAATTATGGTGCTTTCATCCGTTACTTAGTGGTGAAGGCTGGTTGTATCTGATATGAAATCAATAAGATCTTCTTTGGTGTGTATGTTTTGATTTTTGCCAGTACGAAGAATATTCTGACCTTAAAATAATGTTAACCTAAAATTGATTTACTTTTCTTCTAGCTAGGTTTTGTTCTTGAATTTTATTTGTAAGGATATTATAATTATTTCTATAAATATCCTCGTACCTTTTTGTACAGGATCTTTTATATTACATAATGCAAATATTACCTACATGTTTTAAATCATTTTCGACAAATATTTGTACAGTTTGTATATTAGCTAACAGTTTTCAATTATTAATACTTATGTTTTCCTCTTATAAATCAAGTTGCTCAAATCACCACATTGTTTTTTTTTCGCTCATATGTTACCTAATTAGTAATCCTACTGTCTTATTAAATTTACTTAATCATTACCTGCTACGACTGTTTCTTCGTACTGAGTTAGTATTCCCAATAAGAACCATGTACCAAATCAACGTCCAGTATCATTTCAAACCAAATGTTTGCTAACATTGCTATAATATTTCTGTACCAAATGCATTACCATCCATAATTAGGTATGGTAATGTAGGACATTGATCACCGATCTCGAGGGTCAGTGAACTTGAAGGTATAATGATCGGGAATCTTGTGTGTGGTATTTTTGGAACTTCCTTATAGTTCTGTGTCTGAACGAATTTGCGTTGTGTTGCTGTCGATTGTTGATTTAGATGTTTTTGAAAAGTTATTTTTGATGCTATTCTGTTGGTAGCTACAAATACATGAAGATTGGGGACTAAATGTATGTGTAGAAAGATGTTTCAGGAGAGTTTCATGTTCAAAAGTCCTTTAAGAAGTTACGACGAATCGATAGTCTTTGTCAAAAATAAATGCTCTTTAAATTGAGTAATCATGACAGTTAAAGATGATGATGTTATTCTATTTTGGCTTAAAACTAATTAAATTGTTTTATGGTTCATAAACAAGCACACGGGCAACCTGATGGTGAAAAAAAAACTTAAAAAAAAATGTAACCGCCTTCAAAAACCACCACAAAAAAATGTAAAATAACCTACAAAATAACTTTTCTTCCAGAAGTGCCACCGACTTCTGAAAGAAAAGTTATTTTGTAGGTTATTTTACATTTTTTTGTGGTTGTTTTTGAAGGCGGTTACATTTTTTTGAAAAAGTTTTTTATTTTACTCTTTTTAGTTTAAATATTCAACCTAAATTCTTGTCAAATAAATTATTCTCTTACATGTGCACTAAAATTTTGTAATCCGTAGCACCGGTAACAACATCGCTCAAGTGCACAATAAACTAATAGAATTCCCTATCTCAAAAACTACTGAACCGATTTTGATGAAACTTGCAGTATTCCGTAAGTTAAACAATACTTAGTACAACAAAAAAGAATTACTTAAATCGGACTTGTAGTTCCGGAGATATGCGAACACAAACTAAATCAGTCGATGCCTACTCCAAGCCGTTGAGGAGTTGTACCTTCCATCATCAGCTCATCCACCTGAGATGATGATTATCAGATGCAAATACATGAACAGCTTTAGAAAATATATGAAAATGGTACTATGTGCCTATAAAATTTGAAGGTTGCCCTCTATTTCCCTGGGATCCCATCATCAGATCCTGACCTGATGATCATGGGACCACTTGGGAAGTATACCCTTTTAAACAAAAGAAAAAAATTCCAAATCGGTCCAGGCGTCTTCGAGAAATCGGGGAACATACATAAAAAAAAAGATTCCGACGAATTGAGAACCTCCTCCTTTTTTTGAAGTCGGTTAAAAATAGGTGGTTCGCGATCCAATATTTTTTAAGTCTGTAATTTTGTCTGGTGATGAAACAGAGAAGGAATAATAATTCTTAAAGTGAATGGAAAACAAAAATCAACTCACCTTCATTCCACGCCGAAGTAATGTTCTCATGGTAGAAATACTCCGTCTCCTCTTCATCAGACCACAGCACTCCTTCAATACTCGAAGTGATGCCCTGCCCATCAGGCCCTTCCACCAAAGACCTACGCGATAGCTGGTCATAACTAGGGGGCCTAGACAACGAATAGCCCGAAATATCAGCTAATGACGACCGAAAATTCTTGTAACTACGACTATCTATCGGTCGGTAACTACGAACCGATCGGGCATCTTCGGATTTTACCGAACGCAGCGACCGACAGTCGTAACTTGGACCTTCACATGAACTAAGATCGCCTAAGGAGACTTTGAAATTGTTCGACGAAATGTCGCCTAGTGGGACTTCGCAAGATCGACGTTTCATGCTCGTCTTTTGCGATGGCGTCTCCCCAGTCGCTTGCATGTGCCGGCTGACGCCAGCACTATGCAGGAATTCATTGGAATTGTACATTTTAAACTACACTAAACTATTAGGAACTTGATCTGACTAATTTTGAAGGAATTATTCGTTCGTTGGTCGAGGGCAATCTGGAACAAAAGAAAAACAATGTTTAGAAGAGCATAAAGAAGGTAATTATTTATTCATCAATAACATTTTCTTTTCTGATATACTAAAAATCATAAATAACCAGAAATTTAAAAAATATGTAGAACACTGAAGGACTAAAGTTTCCTTAATCGAAATTAAGCGCAGCGCCATCTATTAAACCTTAGTCGAACTTACAAGAGCAACACTACGTCACTGTACACGGATGCGCTTGCTATCGATGTTCTCCGCGTCACTGACTTTCTAAAGACTACGAAAGTTACGGTTATATTTCATAGATGGCGCTAATCACATTTATAAAAGAATTTAAAAAGTAAAATGTGAAAACACTGAACAGTAATTAAATGAGTAGGTATTCTAGTCTGTAATTGAAAGATAACATGAAGTACTGCAATATTATAATTTTAACAAAAAATCTTTATCATTTCGGCTAGTTAGCTAATTATTAAAATGTGGGTATGTATGGTTCGGTATATAGGTACCACGAGCGTAATCGCAATTATTATTTTAAGATTTTTTACCAATGCAGCTTCTCTAAAAAGTTTACACTTTAGCAGGCAAATAATATGAAAAATTTAGATAAAATTCTTAAAACAGAATAACATTCTGTTCTATTGCTCAAACATTAGAAAAACCTATCGTAATTTATAATTAGTACCTATGATAAAAGTGGCCTGTTTAGACCCCTATTTCAATCTTTAAATAGAATTTCTTAATCACAAACTCATGCAGCACTTTATCGGAATGAAATAGGTACAGACACATCCATAGTAAGTAGGTACCAGGTGTCACCTGGCAATATTACGCTATAAATAGACCCAAAACACCCTCATTCCGGGCCCCTAAGATAAATAAACTACCCACATTTATTAATATTTTTCTAGTTCATCGATCTTCGTCTATTTGGGTGCAAGGGGTCTTCGAACTGCGGTGTTATCAAGGTAGATACGATTTGTAGAATATTGGTAAAATTGCTTATGTATTTGAGTAGTTCTTCATTTATTTGTCACATTCTCATAGGTAGACCATGGCACCACGCATTATAATGCTTATCTGCCTTTTGCTACATTCATCATCTGTATTTATCATACATAGATAATAGGTTTCTTATTGTTTTTCTCTCTTTTTTGGCTAGTGAGCATCTAGGATGTGCGAATCGTTTCATTTGTATGGTTCATCATCATCAGCCTATAAATGTTCCCACTGCTGGGACACAGGCCTCCTCTCTGTGAGAGGGAGTGGGCCATAATCTACCACGCGGGCCCAGTGCGGATTGGTAGATGTCACATGTCTTCGAAATTTTGGTTCTAGGACATGCCGGTTTCCTCACGATGTTTTCCTTCACCGTTTTAAGAGCAGTGGTGTTGAAATAAATTACACAAAGTAATGCGCCTGACGGGGTTCGAACCCACGACCTACTACTCGTAAGTCGAGGCCGATACCACTGGGCAACCACTGCTCTTTTGTGTGGTTACTCAATTTAAAATGTTAAAATGTTGTAACGTTAAACTGCAGATAAAAGCAGTTCGATACTATTTTATGGGGTTTAAAAAATTATCAAATGAGTCCTCCAGGAACTGACAAAAAATTAACCCTGTTCTTTTACGTTCCAGAGCCACGGTGCCTTTTTAAGACCGCCCTGCGAGCCTTTCTTTGTCTAACATAATTGGCGTAAGGCCTTTTTAATGTTACAGTACTTTTTTTATCATGGTAAATCATCAAATGAGTCCTCCCACCCAACGCAGGGCGGGAGGGACTGTCAGACTCGTACTGACTAAAACCCATGGTGTCCTTCAATACCCCTTTATGTTCCAGGGTCACGATAATGAGATAAGTCCCGCGACCCCAGCAGGTTAGTTTCGTGTCAAGTTGTTTATTCAATTTATCTCGATACTTACTTAAAATAATAAAGAAATATAAATGTACGTCGTATAAGCAGTGGCGTCACTAGACGAGGGCGAAGCGGATTTTAGCCCCCAGACTCGCACATGAAGGGGCCTCGCGCTTCTTTTAAAAGGGGCCTCGAATCGCGCGAGCAGCGGATGCGAGTCATGAATTCTAAATATGTAGTATTAATAACTGGAACTCCCCATGCTTTACGCAATTATATTCGTTTTCCTATTTTCATTGAATTAAGGTAATTTTTTATATGTATATTGTTGGGACCTATTTTATATTGGTACCCCACTCGAGCGGCTTAAAAACAATCTAAAATCGGCGCGATATTTTTGGTCCCGAAAGAAAAGGGCCAGATGTGTCTTGCCCCTTCCTAGATTTGGTCCCGCTACGCCATTGCGTATATTTTAGGAACGTAGTCGCCTAGCTCAGAGAGATGTAAAAGTCGTGTATCACTTTTTAATAATTAAGAGCACAGCCTAACTACAGGCATTAGGCTTATACCGTAAGACTTAAGAGCATGTACGAGTAAGTCTTGCCACATTTTGTAGGAAGTCCTAATTTTAAACCGGTTTCAATGAAACTTAATACGGATAGGTAACTAGAATACATAGGTATAAAAACTTATCAGAGAACATTTGCGAAAAATAGCGGTGTAATAGACCTCTTTTAATTTAACCTAGAAACAAAATAAAAACAAAATACTTTATTACTGTGTGTGATGAAGACAGCAGCTGTTTGTGCGAAATTATGAATGGCGGATACGCTCGCCAGTGCAGCCTCGTAAAACACTAAGCTCAAGGCATAAAACATGGATCCTGAAGTCCTGACTAAAGATTTTCGAGGAGATAGTGACGAAAATCTAATTTAACCCTCCATGCCATAACTGGGGTTTGATGCGTGTTTAATTTGTAGGAGCGCACGGCACAAGCCCGCTTGAGATAAATGGGGTTATCCCAATCTTTTGTTCATAGTTAACACGTGCCGAAACCACTCACACGACCGCAGTAGGGATGGGGTTTGTGGGAAAGTTGGGGTGAGATATCGACAAAAAACTCTAGTCATTGTTTTAAAGGATAGAAGTTTGCCCGCCTAGTGTTCAGCCACGATTAAAATATTGTGATTGTCAAGACAGTTGCTCGTTAAATAGTCTATTAATGGTCATGATACAAGTTTAATAATAGGTATTCCTTAAGGGTTAGGCACAATGTTACTTGATAGTATATACAATTAAGCTTATTCAATATGTTTAAGTCTTATTTAGAGGGATGAGCATATTACCACTACAAATCTAGTCCAGGTTTGTGGTGCTAGGCTCGCGTTTTGGTTGCTAACGATTTATTGCTGATGGAAAATAACTCTGATGTCACTCATTCACAATTTTCCATTTAAAACGAATCGTACACATAAGTAGTATGTTACCAACATTCAAATGGAAAAACTTAATGACGTCTTTGCCAGGGGCGAAAGACATTTAGAAGAAAGCAAAAAATGTCACAGAGAAGAATCGAATCACAAATCAAGTAAATAAATTGACATCGATATTTCTAAACCGATCGACCATGTCCCAGCACTATTCTCTGATTAATTATACAAGGGCTAGACTGTGGCTTGTAATGAAACTGCTGTCGATCGTTCTCTCGTACAATAGCCACCTTTGAACCATCGATGAGAACGATTTCTTGCACAAATATATATCGAATGAACCCGGTTTTTGTTTGGCATATTGTAAAAGGTCAACTGGGTCGTAGAAAGGTCTATAAGTTATGATTAATTGGTGAATAATTGAGTTAGTGAATTAATTAGTTGAGAAGTTTCGGTTGTGCGTGATACTTTTCAACAAAGAGTGTCCAATAATATTCAATTTGGTAGAGTTTTTTGTAGTAAATTAGTAAAAATCTATAAAATAAAGTTTATAATAATACACACACATGTTTCTTTTTAGATATACGAAGAATAAGTACTTTTGAAAAGAAAAGCCTGGCTTTTTAAAGTTAGAAAATAATAAGACAAAGGCGAATAAGTACGTACGTAAGAAAACAGATAGCTTCAGATCTGGAAAAAAGGGATAAAATTTAGTACAGTTGAGCACTAAAGACACTTTTATATTAAGAGACTATTACTTCTTGAAAAATTAACCGATCAACACAAAATTACTTTCATCCTTCATGTCCAAAACACTCGCAGGTACCCGAAAGCCAGTCAAACAAAAAGTACGTGAAAAGAGAAAAAAAATACCGTATTTTCAGAATAATTCATACGCCTTAAGCCATATTGATTCTAACATGTCTGTGCCTCGGTCGACCAGACCATTTCATTTCCTGCGATGTCCCCTGCTAACATCGGTTTTTTTAGGGTTCCGCAAGTTACTGTTATGAGACTAGGTAGGTAGTTATTTTGGAATTGTAATTTTATATCCACTCAAATAAGCTTTAAATAGGAATGGAACTTTTAATGTCAGTATTAAAAATGCACATGAGGTACAAGACATAATATTATATAAATATTTTAGTCGGATTAAATACTGGCCAATGTTTACAACCCTAACTATTTAAGCTAGATACGGTGGCGGCAATATAATGGATACCAAAATACGAGTTTATAACTAAAATATGGTTTACTAGCACCAACTATTCAACGAGAATAATTAATTTTACCACGTGAATATAAAATCGGGATAAAACTATCCTTTGATTTAATTAACATCAAACATACGTGTTTCTCGAATTGTGTACAATAGCCTGCGGTAGGTAAATCGAATTGTTGAATATGAATAAATAATTATTTTTAAGTGTATTTATATAATAACAAAAATATAGGTACCTAGTTATGTCTGAAAAAAATATAAAAATATATACGGAATCTTGCCTTACACGTGCCGTTTCAAGCACTAAGCCACATTTTTTTTTTCAGCGGCTGCGTGCGATTGTCCGTGGTACGCGTTTTCAGGCTATTGGCTTTTAATTTCCGGCCTAAATCGTGATTTCTGTAATATAAAATTGTAAATTAATGTTCTATTTGGATTTGCACGATTTGATATTTAAATATTCAGTCGGTGTTATTATTAGATGGCAAGATTAATTCCTGATCTAAAATTCAATTTGTTATTTTTCAGGTTTTGGTTCGTATAGCCTTAGACCCATTACGCACTGTCGACTGGTCACCAGCGACTCAGTTCCTCGGCGACCGAAACATAGGTGAGCGACCGGCGACCAAGTGCGTAAACACCTATTTCAACTAATTAAAGTCACAGTCGATGTCGACCGAGTCGCCGGCGACCAGTCGACAGTGCGTTATGAGCCTTAGACTTGTATATACGAGTATGTACGTGGATAGGGGCCGGTCGTATGTATTACTGTCTTCCCTTAAGAACAAATGTTAGAAATTATTTTTATTAGTTAATTATTGAGGCAGGCCTAAGAAACAGCGAGAGTGTCGTATTGGACTCATTTCTAAAGAGATTACCCGGAAAAGATAAGAGATAAGAATTATTTGAAAGATACAAAAAATGGTGGACATGCTTTTGGTTTCTTACCAGAACTTTATTACTACCTAGATTTGTATATAAGGTAACAAACACTTTTTTTTTTATCGTGGTAAAATCATCAAATGAGTCCTCCCACCCCGGGCAGGGCGGGAGGGACTGTCAGACTTGTACTGACTAAAATCCACGGTGTCCTTCAATAGCCCTTTATGTTCCGGGGTCACGGTAATGAGATAAGTCCCGCGACCCCGGCAGGCTTTGACCCTCTAGAGAGGGGGCCCCGTCATTATGCTGACGCTCTTAAAGGCGCGCGTGGAACACAACGCGCCGTCGACCCGGGCATGGTCCATGGTCGGGCAGCGAGTTGCCCTTTACTCGCCGCCCGCATGCCCGCGCCTACGGTGGCCGGAGATCGTCTTGCGACGTCCGCCGCCGTGGGCGTCCACCACCGCGGGTGGGGCGGAAGGAGGACATTGTCCTCTCCCTCACGCGGCCCGCCTCCTCCTTCGCGAGCACGACTGCTTCGCAGAAGGAGGCGATCGCTTCCCACTCCGTCTCACCCCGCAGCATGGCCGCGACCAATGCCGGGTGCGAGAGGTCTCCGCCTATCGCCGCCGTGAGGACACGTCGGTGCTCTGCCCAAGCGGGGGGCAGTTCTGCACCGTATGCTCTACTGTGTCCTCCGGGCGATCTTCGCAGTGGTGACAAACACTTAGCAAAAGAATAAGAGTAATTAGTACCGTAGTAGTATATGAGTTTTAACCTAGTGTTTTAAATGACTCAAAACAGGGTATTACGAAAAAATGATAGGCATGAAATGTACACACATCTTACTAAAGGGCAATGGTCATTCCTCGTATTCAAAACCAACGTTTTTACGTAGTGTTTTTAGCGCACTACCCTCTTACGTTAAATAAAATGTGGTTACGTTTAACGAGCATGTTTTTTCCCGCACAGATGCTTGAACTGTTCAGAACGCTAAGTGAAAACGAAGCTTATACTCGCAGCTGCATGGGTAAATGATCTTTTATACTCAGCAATGGTAAGTATAATTCTAAGATATTACTTTGTAGTTATAGCTGTCTGTACTTTTTTTTTTGCGTGGTAAAATCATCAAATGAGTCTTCTCACCCAGGGCAGGGCGGGAGGGACTGTCAGACTTGAACTGACTAAAGTCCACGGTGTCCTTCATTAGCCCTTTATATTCCGGGGTCACAGTAATGGAAGAAGTCGGCACCCCGGCAGGCTTTGGCCCTCTAGAGGGGGGCCCCGTCACGTCATCTTGCTGACGCTCTTTGAGGCGCGCGTGGAACACAACGCGCCGTCGACCCGGGCATGGTCCGTGGTCGGGCGGCGAGTTGCCCATTAGGTACTCGCCGCCCATAGCTGTCTGTACTTAGAAAGAAAAGTACCTTAGTACATCTTACTAATATTATAAATGTGAAAGTTTGTGACGAGGGAAATCGGTGTTTGTTACTCTCTCACGCAACAACTACAACGACGAATTTGGATGCGATTTGGTATACAGTTAGTTTTGGATACTTTTAAAAACTACTTAATCAAACTGACATGTATGGGACCAAATGACAGATATGTTGCATCGATCAAAAAAAACATCATCATAATCGGTTCACCCAGTCGTAAGTTATGAGGCAATAAACATTAAAAAAATAGTCATATTGAGAACCTCCTCCCTTTTTGAAGTAGTCATAAATTACGTACATGAGTCGCCTATTGCAGTTGGACAACAGCCCCGCTTGCCTTAGCCTAGTTTATTAAAAAAAAAAACGATTATGAATATATACCAAACCGATGAAACAACACTCTCTTCCACTCCACCTTAAGATTCGTTTCGTTCAACAAACCGAAAGTTATTCGTAAACTCTTGAATGTTAACACAGTTGCAAACGAAAACATTTGAGCGAACTATTATGCAGTGCTAAAGCTTCAAAGTGTCCGTCATCCGCTCGGTTTCCAGTTGTAATTAAGCTAAAGTTAGTGCCGAGCTCAAACTAGTACCTAACTGTTGGAATACGAAAACAAACGGTATTTTTTTTTAAATCCTGTGGGGTTTATTCGGATTTGGAACTTATTTAGGTTTTTGCTTTAATGGAACTGAAGTTATAGTTGTGAGGGGTGGCGATCTCGTATTGGTAACTTTGGACTTAATTATTTTGAGACAAAAACTCTGTTCAACTTCTATGTTCTAACATAGAAGTATTTATTAATTTTTTATTGATGAAAATACTAAGTTTAATGATTGGTGTCCTGTTGCCTATCGACTGCCTCTCTGATCTCAACCCAGGACCGAAATGAGGCCTTAGAATCAAGGTAGCGGCAATGTTTTAAAGAGGTGACCGCGGCTGTAGAACGCAAAGGGCAAATGAAAAAAAAATAAAGAAAATAGTAGCCCTTTATCTATAAAGGGCTAATTTAAGTGAATATTTTCTTTAATTTATCTTGGCGATGGAATGTTATTAAATGGATCCTCCTACTCTGAGTGGAGCCGAAGGGACTGTTAGGCTTGCCTAACTGAAAACCACCCTGTGGATTGTGTGCGGTCACCTCTACCTTGATTCTAAGGCCCCATTTCGGTCCTGGGTTGAGATCAGAAAGGCAGTCGATAGGCAATAAGACACTAATCATTAAATTAACTAAGTTTGCTCATCAATAAGAGAAGGAAGGTATAACAGAAGCGAATTTTTAAAATTTGGCGAAAATAATAGAAAAATTTTAATGTAGTTTAAGTCCAAACGTGCACCTTTATTAAATGACAGATTAAGAAATTTCTTGACAAGAGATAGCCAGGGTAAAGAAAATGAGTGACAAGGGTCGTGGAAGGTTGGCTTCAGTTCAGTAGCCAAGTCATGTGGAAACCGTGTGTGAAAGCCGATCAACTAAAAAGGATTTACACTATAATGTGTTGTGACGTTGTGGCGGAAAAGGCACACGTTGTGTTTCTTTAATAGGGAATAGTGGAAGTGGGCCGGCCATGTTTGCGGAAGGACAGACGGTCGATGTAGCAGACTTAAGTCAGTGTGGAGACCGCGTATGGGCAAACGTAGTGCTGAACGATGGAACGATGATTTAAAGAAGTTGGTTGGCAGTGAAGAAAAGGACTGCCCAGAATCGGGATGGTTGGCGTTCTTTGGGGGCTGGTCCAGCAGTCGACGGCAATTGTCTGAAGAGAGAGAGGGATAATAAGATAAGACCTTTATTTATATCAATGGGGTTGTATCCTAGAAATTCCATGTAAGTAGGTAGTCAGAGGAAACGGTTTTGTAGTCCTAAATATCAAGTAGATAACTAAAGAAGAAACCAAAATACAAAACCCATATTAGCTATAACCTTGGGGTCTTAAAGTTAAGAATGAATAGGTTACTTCCTAGGGAAGCGTGTTTTACAGTTGACCACATCATCGCTTACCATAACGCGACATTTTTTTTTTATCGTGGCAAGATCATCAAATGAGTCCTCCCACCCAGGGCAAGGCGGGAGGGACTGTCAGACTTGTACTGACTAAAATCCACGGTGTCCTTCAGTAGCCCTTTGTATACCGGGGTCGTGGTATACGTGTGTCCCGCGACCCCGGCAGGCACCATCACGCGACATAGTGATAAAACTAAGATAATATTATTACTGTTAAAAAATTCTTTATTAATACATCGCATGAAAACGAGCAAGATAAAAATGATAAGTCTGCAGGCTCTGCCATCTTTATTTAATGTGATAATTTAAACTGCAGTATCATAAACTTACTTTATGAGTTTTACAGACGGAAAATTTGCTCAATTACCAACAAAACTACATTGTCTGTTTACTAGCATTTTTATTTTTTTCCGCATTATCTTTATGTCTTTGTTGTATTTGTGTAAAGCCTGCTCTCTTTTTTTTTGTTATTTTTACGCTGTTTTTTATGTATTTGTAATGTCCCACTGCTGGGCAAATGCCTCTGCTTTCTCCTTCCAAACCTCTCTGATTGGGACGCTGATTATTTATCAGCTTATAATGTTAATGTCTCCGTATATACGTAGTTCTCTACTCTATGAGATACGATGATCGTTAAATTTTTCCGGGTTGATCTTTTTATGGTATCCAGTAGCAAAAAGTTATGTGGCGTGCTATCGAAGAATGAGTTCATTTTTCTTAAAGTCTCTAACGTACTTGTCTCGTTTTTTTTCTAAAGTTAGCTTAGAACAAAGAGGTTGTTTTTGTGTACCTAAGTAGGTAAGGTAGACTTTAAATATGTCTAGTTGGCACAGTGACTGAGCGATGGGCTGCTGCGCACGCGCAGCTTGTGGTTAGTTCGATCCAGACACGGGACAAATACTTGTAAGATCGATAGAAAATGATAGTTGTTCCAGGTCTCTGTGTTTGTGTATGTGAGTTAAATGTTCGTAAACGCACCCACGATACATGAAAAATGCCTAATTCGGGAAATTATTAAAAAAATATGTAAAATCGAATGTCGGAATACGTTCAGTTTGAGAGACACTAAAACAAATATTTTGGCCAAATCACAAGAGACCAAATAAAATAAGTACTTTTACACAACAAATACTTTTATGTCACAAAGAAGAACAAACAGTCCCAATAAACCAACCAAAATGAAACAACTGAGCATAATTAAAGCTTCTAATATTAAAAACTACTCCAAATAGGTCCAAAAATACAAATCTTGCCCACTATCAACATCTGACAGCGTCTATTAAACTTGCCCAGATAAAGTTCGTAAAAACAGTGGCGCCTAAAGTCGTTAGCTCGGATATGGCTAAATTTATTCCACCCCGGGCTATGACGAGGCTATTTGTGGCGGGAGCTGGCCACCCCTTCCCGATGGGGTCGAATTTTGGGAAAGATGCATAGGGGATGTTTAATTGATGATGTTGATAGTTTTTTTTGGGTTTAAAAAGCTGTTATTTGTAGTTCACTACACTAAAAACTGCATTTCGAACTATAGGAACTTTTCACTGTCTTGGCAGGATACTGCGGACCTGAAATTTAAAGGCCGTAAGGAAAAGTGTGTATTTCAGTCACTAAGACACTCATAATTCCTTTCGCTCCACAAAGGGCGGGATGACATCTGATGTTTTTTTTGTAATTATTATTATTATTATTTGCTTCGCGCGGCAAATGCCTCGCGAAGATGCCTGCTCTGTTTGGACGCGCAATTGTTTCTCGACCGAGGCACGAAACAATATACGCGAGCAAAACAAAAGCCGACACTGGATGGCTCGGGCGCTTGGTCGATCGCCCACGGCAGCCCGCGCACTTTCCTCTGCCGAGACACGTCCACACTAACCGAGCTGCTTCGCGCAGCAAATGCCTCGCGAGGCTGCTCGCTCTGTGGGGACGCACCTAATCATTATTTCACTCTTTTTCTGTACTCAAGCAAAGACCTATTATAACAGCTGCTTTTAAATTAACAAAATGTATCTTAATGTTTATCCCGATTAGTGTACCCAATCAACGGCCGAATTTACCAATCAATCACAAAAAGTCGTCTAAGTACATGGGATCTAGGCGGAGACCTCTCGCGCCCGGCATAGGTCGCGGCCATGCTGCGGGGCGAGACGGAGTGGGAAGCGGTCGCCTCCTTCTGCGAAGAAGTCATGCTCGCGAAGGAGGAGGCGGGCCGCGTGAGAGAGAGGACAATGTCCTCCCTCCCGCCCTGCCCGGGGTGGGAGGACTCATTTGATGATTTTACAACGCAAAAAAAAGGTACATGGGATCAAGACTAGATTGAGACACAAAATTAATTACGGGCAAATAAAATCACAAAAAGGCCCAAAACTGTACAAGAAAGCCCTAAATAAACAGGACACCTCAAACACAAATCACAAAGTTAAGCGTTGGTTAAGCGTCCTGTCAAAACTACTGCAACATTACTAAGTTTAAACTCAGTTCCATTCTATGTAGCTTAAACTGTACTTTGAGTTCCGTTGCACCGGCATTTGAAATTAATTCCCTGGAGGAATGTCCACTGAGTTTTCATTAGTAAGTTAGTTTGACGTTTGGCAGTACCTATTTGATTGTTACGGCAGCTGCTGCCTGTTTTGAAGGTATAAATAGATTTGACTTTTTCTAAATACATGTTTTGATAAATACAATTAAAAGTCGTGATGGCTCGGAAATGAAAACATTACCTCTCATGCATGAGTATAGTTGACAGAATACAGTATGTAGAGGGTGTTAAAAAAATCACTGCAGGAATTTCGTGTGCGTACTCGGTATCAAAAACCAAGTGCATTCCAAAAAAAAACTTTTTTTCGAGAATTTTTTTGGCCTATTAATATGGCCAATAAAATAAGTTATTTGTAAGTATTTCGATTAATTGCCAGTCCAAAGTCTGCAAAATGTTATGGGAAAGTTGGAATCAGCTGTGAACGCTACACACGGGTGAACGACCACCAAGAGCAATCAAATTCATTAATATGGTCGAAAAAAAATGCTTGATTGATGATTATTTTTTTTATGCTCGTTTTTTTTTGTTTTGGAATATAGGTACTTGGTTTTGATACCATACATGCACGAAATTCCTTACTTCAATTCCACTTAGGAGTAGGTAGAACATGACGTATCAACATCAGCGACTATCGTGAAACACGAAAATCTCCAACAATTAACTCATAACCCTCCTGATAGCTGCCCCAGCTAAATGACAAGACCACAATCTACTCCCGTGGACAGGTCAGGGTTAATAGGTTAAGTACAAGTAAAACTGCTGGTATTATCTCGTTTGACAGTTAGCGGTGGGCAATCTCTGTCGTAACTTCGTCCTGACGCGGACGTGATGGTGGAATTAAGTAGGGTCTCTGTGTAAGCGGATAACGTACGTGGTAAATTACTAGCCTTCTCTTTTCTTACGAAGCTTTCTTTTCTTTCTAACAGTGAAGAAAAACATTGTAAGTAAATCGGCATGTTCTAAAACTTAAAATTCGAAGACAATTAAAGGATACGTAGCTTGAACGGATTATGAGCCGTTCGGCATAGATGCTGAACGGCTCTATCGATTTGTATAGGGTCCGCGTGGTGTGTTACCGCCCACTTCTTCTCATTAGCTGGGTACTCACTTAACATTGTTGCATGTAACCTTCAAGTGGGTACGCCTCGTCCACGGTCCACCGCGTATCTAGTTACGAGCTGCCGGATCTGCAGTGCTCGCGCCGACAACACGCTGACAACATTTTATCTCAAACCTTAATTAGATTTAATACTTTTTCTTCCGTTCGTAGCTCGCGCCTACGTACTCACTACAGTCGCTGTCGTGTTCCCCACGCAGAGAAAAGTCTGGCTACCTATACGAGGACTTCTGGTTGCAACCGTGACAGCAAGACTCACTAGTTGACTTTACAACATTTCTAGTAATAAATAATAAGTAAGTAGTAGAGATAACAAGGACTTTTTTTTTTTTTTTTATCGTGGTAAAATCATCAAATGAGTCCTCCCACCCCGGGCAGGGCGGGAGGGACTGTCAGACTTGTACTGACTAAAATCCACGGTGTCCTTCGATAGCCCTTTATGTTCCGGGGTCACGGTAATGAGATAAGTCCCGCGACCCCGAAAGATAACAAGGACTTAGTATTTATTACTAGAAATGTTGTAAAGTCAACTAGTGAGTCTTGCTGTCACGGTTGCAACCAGAAGTTCTCGTATACATTTATCTGCGTGCCGTCCACGAGCACTCTGCGAGCCGCCTTTGTGTTCGCGGTGATACCGCCACTCGGCGGGTCACTGCGAGCATTTTTTTTTATCGTGGTAAAATCATCAAATGAGTCCTCCCACCCCGGGCAGGGCGGGAGGGACTGTCAGACTTGTACTGACTAAAATCCACGGTGTCCTTCAATAGCCCTTTATGTTCCGGGGTCACGGTAATGAGATAAGTCCCGCGACCCCGGCAGGCTTTGGCCCTCTAGAGAGGGGGCGCCGTCATTATGCTGACGCTATTTGAGGCGCGCGTGGAACACAACGCGCCGTCGATCCGAGCATGGTCCATGGTCGGGCTGCGAGTTGCCCTTTACTCGCCGCACGCATGCCCGCGCCTACGGTGGCCGGAGATCGTCTTGCGACGTCCGTCGCCGTGGGCGTCCACCACCGCGGGTGGGGCGGAGGGAGGACATTGTCCTCTCCCTCACGCGGCCCGCTTCCTCCTTCGCGACCAATGCCGGGCGCGAGAGTTCTCCGCCTATCGCCGCCGTGAGGACACGTCGGTGCTCTGCCCAAGCGAGGCAGTCTTGCACCGTATGCTCTACTGTGTCCTCCGCCTTGCCTACCTATAATTTTAACCGCAAATAATAGATGAACTGAAATTTATGAATAATTAAAGATTGGTACGACAATAATAAGTGATTTACCATGTTATTTTAATATCATGGACTTCTTATAGGTTTTCCTATAATCTATAAGTTGAAAACGAATTTCTGTATTTTTTTTCAAAATTTTAGGTTCAGTAGTTTCGGAGGTAAGGGGGGGAATGGTCAATTTTCGTCTATTTTCTTGAATAACTTGCAAACTACTTATTTTAAAATTACAAAAAAGTACACTTAAGGCGCGGTCTTATCACAATATTCCCAAAAATTGGTTTCTTAGAACGTCGAGTATGACGTAATGTAATAAAAATAAGCAACGCGAAAAATACAGTGAACAGAGAAGGGTATAAAGAAGAATTTAAACCGAACAGAATAATAAATAAGAGTTTGATATTCCCAATAAAAATTGGGAAGTTGTAGCACAAAAATAAACTTTGACGTCGAAGATCTCTGTATTTCTAGCGATAACAACAGTTTTTTTTAAGAATTTAGTAGGTTTTCCATTTTTTTAAAACTTTAACCAAACCATTTTTAATTTTATGTCTATATTTTAAATAATCTAAAGAAAAGCAGTAAAATAAATGCCCATTCGCAGCTTACGTCACATTTCAACACAAATGTCATTTTTTCAATTTTCAATCTTATTGACGCTCCATAGTGGTGACAATAGTTTACGCGGTCATAAGCGATTAAAATCGTAGTCAGTCCGCGTCTTAAGATCTTCTCAACAACACCTTTCATTTGATATGTCACATGATGCAGTTTTCAATTGTTATTTCTTTTAATTTTCCCCTTCCCCCCCAAAAATTACCTGCCATATACAGATTTCATCTATTCACGTCACACCTCTGTGCTTGGGTCATAAGAATTGATATGTGTACCAAATTTCAACTTAATGGGTCTAGTAGATTCGGAGATAATTGACTGTAAGCGACAGACAGACGGACACACGAGTGATCCTATAAGGGTTCCGTTTTTGTATTCGGACGTACGGAACCCTAAAAACTAAGTTAAACTAGATCATTTAAAAAACTAAACTAAAATCTTGTCCGCCTACAGAAGCACCCGCTCCTAATACTTAGGTCAGCAAGAGTTCATTTACGGCACAAGTTGAGATGACAGATCACTTTCCACTTGATTAACCAATTAACTTAATCGTCACTTCCATGCTGACTTGACAGGGACGGAAATAAAACGTAATGTTGACGTTATTAGAAAAAAAATACGATGGAAATCGGAATTACTTACGGAAATAATACTACCTCCCTAACTGACGAGACTCGCGTTCATCTTATTCTAATATATAAAAATCAATGCCAGTTTTCGTTGTAATGAACTCAAGAACGAAGAACGGGCTCACCTATCCAAACCAAATGTTTAGGCTTTATTCGAACTATTTAGTAGATGCTTTATGTGAAGTTTGCACAAAATAGGACGAGCGGTTCTTAATATACCCGTGCGAAGCTGGGACGGGCCACTAGTCTTAATATATATAAATCTCGTGTCACAATGTTTGTCCTCAATGGACTCCTAAACCACTTAACCGATTATAATAAAATTCGCACACCATGTGCAGTTCGTTCCAACTTGAGAGATAGGATAGTTTAAATCTCAAATTATAGTCGCAATTTTAATTTATTGCTAATTATTCCTAATATAGTAGAGATTGTACCCGTGCGAAGCCGGGACGGGTCGCTAGTTTAGTATAGATTTGATACAAGGTGCGCACTGTGATGCTCGATTGTCTTCTGTCACTGATGAAATGTACGAATCTGTAACGTTACATCACGGTCAGTTCAGACCGAGACGTGACGCTGCGCGCACATATCAATAGAGCTATTCAAAATCTAACTCTTATTCCTACACGAAAAGATACACCCGCGGCGCCGCGCTGCGTTTTATTGGCGGCTCAAAATCTAACTTTATTCACTACAACATGATAAGATACACATTTGCAGTATCGTTGCGTCACGTCGCGTCGCTTCGCGTCTCGGTCTGAACTGACCCTTACAGGTGGATGCTCGCGGTGAGGGAGCGCCTTTAAAGAAAAACGAAAACGAAAATAATTTGAAATCACAGGAACCAACTTATTTTGCTACCACATTTTACTCCCGAAAAAACAATTCATCATAATTATCAGCCGTAAGACGTCCACTGCTGAACATAGGCCTCCCCTTTAAAAATCTTCATACCTAACCATTTACCTTACTCGTTAAAACTACATTTTTCAGTTTCCGAATTTTCCAGTTACTAGACGAAATTTTCGTCAAATTCTCGAAAGGTCTTAAGAGCCATCATAATATGGTGCGGGTCTGCGTAGCATCAAAGCACTTCGACTACTCGACCGACAATAGAACCTCGTTGCTATAGAAACTCATAGAAATTATAATATTTACGTACTCATTAGAATTTCTACCTTTTGTTATGGTTATTTTAATGTCGTAAATTGTATGGTTCAGAATGGAGGGTTGTGTTTATTATTAGATTGTTTGTGGTTGACTATTGTTGACGTTGCCATGCCTGTTTTCTTTGAAGTACATATTAGGCAGATATTATATTCCTTTTGTATCACTAACAAAAAGTCTGTCAGCAAGCTTTGCTTTTTAGGGATTTTTTTTAATAATTTATGAAACAAAAAAAAATATAATAATGTAGTTTTATAAAGTATTGTAATTTTTTCTTATCTTTAGATTCTTTATTTAAAAATAAAGATTTAAAACAGCTTAATTGCTTTTCCATAAAATGAAAAAAAAAAAACAGCTTAAGCTTAGTGATCATGATCACAAACTTTTTTGCTGTGTATATGTATTTGTTTGTCATTTTCCTGTTGACATGATTGAATTCTACCAAATCTAAAAACCCTTAATTTCTTAACCTCCAGAAGCTCATGGAAAATAAACAAAGACAAATAATTTCACCCCACACATTAATTACATAGAACCCCTCGAATAATTCTCACAATTCCAAAAACCAAACAGCGATATAATAAAATTCCCGAAACCAAGAAATAAATCAACCTGTTCACGTGGTATACGCTTGCCTTTAAATTGGAAACTTCTATAAATTAAAAGCAAACGAAATAATGAAGTGGTAACCCGAAAAGTTGGTATCCCCTGACTTATTGTCGGACATAAATTACGACAAGTTTTGACGATAACGTTCTAGAAGGTTGATCCCTGAGATATCGGTGCTTTATGGTTACCAGTGAGTTCACTCATATTTAAAAGTACTTATAAGATCTATCCCAGTAGGATAATTTTCGGAGTCGTGCCAGTCTAAGCTGTCTACCATGCCAGAAAGACAAAGCGAATGTGAAGGAACAGGGTAGTTTTTTGAAGTGAAAACTTCTTTTGTGGCGTTGTACACTTTTTTGTAATGGGTAAAAATCTCAAACACGAGTCAGGATCACGTGACCCTGATCGAAAATTCTTAAGACGCAGAGGCAAGCGGTAGCTTGCATTTTAATCGTGCAACGCCATCTATTGAGCATATATAAGGTGCTATATTATTATCTGCCACCGCTTTAATGGGAGATCGTATTGCGTGTATAGATTACAATAGTAAAGATAAATAATTGATTATTTGTCATATTTTTTTTTCATACAAAAATAATTACGTATAAAGACTGGATTTATTAGTATAAAACCATCCAGTACACTTAAGCTGTTGCCGCTCCGCACTGAATTCATTGAAATCATTTCGCAAAACGCCGGCGCGCCTTTCATACACTGTTGCCATACTTATTAAACGATACCGCTGCGCGCCGGCGACTCGTCGGTCGCCCCACGACACATCGCGCGTAATTTGTGAACCACGTTATGCAGAATAGAGCCAATGTTAATTTAACTTGTTTATTTTCTCAAATTGAATCAACTGTTCCAAGGTACCAAATTTCTTCACTATTGTAATCTTTTAACACAATACCACCCCCCATTAAAGCGGTGGCAGATAATAATATAGCACCTTACATGAAAAAAAATGTGATTAGATACCTGTACATACAACACTAACAAGATGTAACAAAATTCGTTAATAGTCATAATAATAATATCTATACCACTCCAGTTTTAAAATATAACACAGAAATAAAAAAGTTTTCACTTCTACCGGCACTCCCGGAGTGCAATCCGTCGTTTTTGTCAGTAACAGTCTGATAATCATTTCCCCTATCCCACTGCTGGAACACAGGCCTCCTTTCTATGAGAGGAAGTGGGCCATAATCCACCACGCGGACCCAATGTAGGTTGGTAATGTCACATATGTACCTATCTTCAAATTTTTGGTTCTACGACATGCTGTTTTCCTCACAAGGTTTTCCTTCACCGTTTTGTGGTGAAATAAATTACACAAAAGTGATGCGCCTGGCAGTTCGAACCCAAAACCTAAAACTAGTAAGTCGGGGCCAAAACGTAACGTAAAGTAAGAAAACAACAAACACACGAGCAAATTCCATTACACCAAACAATATTCGATTCGAAACGGCTCCCACAAAAAATTAATAAATTGAACAAGCTTTAAGCTTCGTTTAAGCCAAAGCCATACAAACAGGAAACGGAAACAGGCGTTTAGCCAATGAGAAATAATTGGGTTACCTCCGTGTGCGGAAAAGAGTTTGCCAAAGCTGATGGAGTGAGGGCGAACATGTGTTTAGGGTTCCTTAGTGCAAACAGAAAATGCATCTTCAAGCTTGCATAGGCAATGAATTTTGGTATTTTTGAACGGCACGAAAAATGACGCATCAGGAAGCATGCTTCTCGACCGTTGCTTTGTAAAAAGTGATAAGGTTATAATTGTATCTCAAAGTTGTATGTTTTAAAAGCTAAAGTGAAATGTATTGAAGCGTGTGGTGACCACTGGATCCGCGTGGTTATTCCCAGTCCAGCCCCTTCCAAAAGAGAGAAGGCATTTTAAGAATATTATGGATTAATTGTACGGAAGTCTTTCCTTTTCTAACTGTCAATTTATTATCATTTTAACATAATTAAAATCATAAAAGATACAGGCAGGATAATCTTGCCCGAGTTTTAAAAGATTAGGCTTTATTTAAGCAAACATAATATTTCAAACTGTAATTAAAATTAACAGTGTAGGTATATTTAAACACACAATACGAAGCCAACAAAGTTAGGACACAAAACACAAGTTAAATCTCACTTCAAAGACATTAAAATTTAAAGTCCAAATACGGAACCTTTTAGTGCTTCCACAAACTTTCTAACACCGACAAACTGTATCAAAGGAAAACTAAATTTCAAATAGATTTGTATTTTTACGAATTGAAAGCGTTTTACGTTCTTCGTTGCGTTTCTTTGAATGCACAGAGGTAATGAGGAGGGGTGTAATTCTAGTGTATGAAAGGGGGTTGAAAGAAAATGAGTTACGTGTGTGCAGGCTTTTAAATGTTGTTGAAAATGGGAATGAATATTTTGAAGGGATTTGTTTTGGGTTTGTTTTTGGAAAATAAATATGAAAAGGAATAAATTTGGGAGGTAGGAAACGTATTTCTGACTAATACATTTTACTTTACTGTTCTGCAGAGGATGCAATATGACGAATGCAGCATAAATAAAAAGGTTATAAAGCAAAAACTACTACTGCTTTTTAAGTTTTCTACATAAACGTTTACCAAACTCAGCTCTAAATAGGTGGGAAGGGATCGAGTAAAGGGCGACTCGCTGTTCGACCATGGACCATGCCCGGGTCGACGGCGCGTTGTGTTCCACGCGCGCCTCTAAGAGCGTCAGCAATAAATATGTCGGGGCCCCGCCTTAAGAGGGTCAAAGCCTGCCGGGGTCGCGGGACTTATCTCATTACCGTGACCCCGGAACATAAAGGGCTGTTGAAGGATCACCGTAGATTTTAGTCAGCATAAGTCTGACAGTATAGGGTAGGGGGAGTCATTTTACCACGATAAAAAAAATTGGTTGTAAAATCATAAATTCTGTTATTTATGTATTAAGTTGGCCAATCAAAAGTTAAAGTTTAGCCTATAATCCAAAAACAAAGAAGAACTCATACTGCAGATCCCTATATGTTAGCTTCAAGAATAAAATGATTTTATTGTGAGAAAATCCGACTGTTTACAATTTTTGCGATTAAATTCGTAACAGAGAGAACTATAGAACATAAAATTTTATTATTGTTATAGCAACTTTGCACAAAACAACAAACGCTGTGTGCTTTAGAATAACATTATTCCGATAAAATTATATTGGATCACGATCTAGAAAAAACGTAAAAGACTAGATACAACTGATATTAGTTTTTTTATTTATTTTTATTCACGTATAAATTTTCATAACACTGTGTTTTTTAACCTATTTTCTATACAAAATATTGAAAACATTTTGTAAAAATTTGAATATTAATAAATATTCAAGTTCGTAACATTTTTAAAAACCGGCCAAGTGCGAGTTGGACTCGCCCATGAAGGGTTCCGTAATAGTAGTTTAGTTTTATCATTCTCTTGTTTTAGAAGTTACAGGGGGGGGGGGGACATTTTACCACTTTGGAAGTGTCTCTCGTGCAAACTGTTCAGTTTAGAAAAAAATGATATTAGTAACATCAATATAATTTTTAAAGAGCTATCCATAGATACCCCACATGTATGGGTATCATGAAAAAAAAATTTTGAGTTTCAATTCTAAGTATGGGGGGCACCCCCAAAACTTGTTTTGTTTTTATTTTTGGGTGAAAATCCTAATGCGGTTCACATAATACATCTACCTACCAAGTTTCAACAGGATAGCTCTTATACTTTCGACAAAAAGTGGCTGTGACATACGGACGGACAGACAGACAGACATGACGAATCTATAAGGGTTCTTTTTTTGCCATTTGGCTACGGAACCCTGAAAACGAAAGTACAGTGCAGAATAATAATGTTTTAAATTTCAAATTTTATGACATGCGCTTTGTATTTTTTTTGACGCTTATTTTTTTAAACCTCTTTCTCTTGACTAGTTTAAAACGCATCAAAACTCGGGAGTGGAGGTTCATGATCTTTGACAAGTTTTTTATTTTATTTTGGTCTAATATATTGTGACAGTCTAACTGACAAACTCATATTATGATATTTTTGTCATCTTGCTTATTAAATTAACTTTAATTACAAAACTGACGTGAAAATGAATCGCACGTGCATAAATCAAGGTAATTAGATGACAAATCAATTGTGATTAGTGACTTAACAATGTAGATTAATCACTAATTACAATATTGTGCACTATAATGGACTGATCATTCGATTGTCTTACATCATTAATGAAGTGATGATTATGTGGTTTAATTATCTTTGTGTTAAGCTTAGTTTATTGGGTCGCGGGACTAAACAGCTACCGTGACCCCGGAATATAAAGGGCTATAAATTGAAGGACACCGTGGATTTTAGTCAGTACAAGTCTGACAGTCTCTCCTGCCCTGCCCTGGGTTGGAGGACTCATTTGATGATTAATATACTACGCTAAAGAAATAAAATGTTTATTAGGTGCGTCCCCCCCCCCATGGGGTGCTAAGACAGGAAACCTCCACGTGCGCCCGTGGACTGGAGTTCCCTCTCGGATACGTCCGGGGGGAAGACCAGTTTTTCGGGACGGTGCGCCCTGGGATGCGGGCAAAAACTCTCATTTTCCACGCGAAGCAGCTCGGTTGGTGTGGACGTGTCTCGGGCGAGGCAAATGACAGCGCTGCCGCGGTCGAGCGACCGAGCGCCCGAGCCATCCAGTGTCGGCTTTTGTTTTGCGCGTCCACACAGAGTAAGCCAGCCTCGCTTGTCAGTTTCCTCGCGCAGCAAATGCCTCGCGAGGCTACGCGCTCTGTGTGGACGCACCTAATGAATAATATCTATCTAAAGAGAAGTGTTCAATGTTAAACTAGCTTTGAACGCGATCAACACTATTAAATGCCCGTTCACGACTGGTCTAAGCAGTGAGCTGTGCGATGGGTGGACCGAATAATGCATTAATTACTTTGTAAGTACGCGAATTCGCCACTGGCCTCGTGGCATGTTTTAAACATTTCTATACATTTGATCTTACCGCTCGTCACCCCGCACTAAGTCACCGCTCACAACGGGAAGGTTAAGGCGGTCTCTCACCGCGAGCATTCACCTGTAATGTAACGTTACAGATTCGAACATTTCATCCAGTGACGGAAGACAATCAAGCATCACAATGCGCATATTAATGTTACGTACATTACACGCGAATGCTCCCGGTGAGGGAGTGCCTTTATGAACGGATTTTTTCACATTGAGTCACTTATCGATGAATAGGAGCGCTATTGTCAAAGGAAGAGGACTAATTTTGACATCTTTTTGTAGTAAAACTCCTATGGGTTTAAAACTGGATCGCTGGCTGTCTCATCAGATAACCGTAACCCTGGAACGTTAAGGGCTATTGAAGGATCACCGTGGATTTTAGTAAAAGTCTGACAGTCCCTCCCGCCCCACGCTAGGTAGGAAGACTCATTTGATGATTTTACCACGATAAAAAAAAAAAAACAAAAATGGCTAAAAAACAGCGAATAAATTGAAGCCAAATTAGAAATTAAAGAAAAAAATATCCTTACGAATACGCTATACGAATTTGAATGAAGATAATGGAAGACTTTTGTACATACGGTATATATGTCGCAGTAAGATAGTCAAAGCCGTAACATAGTTATATCCCTAGGGATATAATTATATACCGTAACATAGTTATACCGTTGTAGAAACGATTGGGGGCACCCCGACTCGGACAGGTTAGGTTAGAAGGGGATGGCGAGGTCTGCAAGACCCCGCCCATCCCCTTCGTGGTTATTTTTTTTTAAACCACTCAGAAGTAGGAGCACCGCCAAGCGGTGCTCCGTCGACACAGGTATAACTATGTTACGGTATATAATTATATCCCTAGGGATATAACTATGTTACGGTTTTTGTCTATCTTACTGCGACATATACACACAATGGCAGTCTTATCGTTAAAAACGATATTTTCAAGGAAACATTTGCAAGGATTATTGGAAGAAGCAAGGAAGATAAAAGGGGTTTTAAAAAATACTTTGTATAGCCCTTCACAGCATACTGACAAATTGATATCGGCAGTATACATTGCTATTGACAACGCCGTAAAACTGGCAAATAATTGAAATTCTGTGCTGCCTGTGACACAAAGAAAAATAAACTCAATTTTTCAGTAGGTTTAAAAAACTGAAGGCATTTTATTTTTCTAATTCTTAAACAAATGAATATTTAATATACACCAGCGATAATATTCAAACGGCTTCAAAATTGGAACTGAGGTGAATTCACGATAATTTATTTAAATAGTTAGCGTACAAATTATTCACGGTGAAACTATTTCTTTGGCAATGTCAAAATGAAAATTACAAAGTACCGCAAGTAATGCCGTGAAGAGGTCACGGCATTAATAAAATTATTGTAGGGAATTCTCTTTGAATATTTAACACTTCGCGTGAATCCAGGTCTAACCTCAAACTAGCAGAATAGGTTAGACCGCAATTAAGTAAAGACCTTTAGTAAATTTTGTTGGTTTAACGGCTTAATAAATAGAGTAGAGGTGGACTGAAATTATTGTAACGATTGTTTTTGGCCTTGGTTTGTATCTATACGCTAGAGGGCCTAGATAAGTGTTAAACAGTTATAAAACACTAGCGATCTACCCTGGTTTCGCCAAAGCCAACTCGACATAGACCTCTCCCAGACTGCGCCACTCTGTCCTCCGCCTTCCGCATCCAGTCTCTCCCACCCACTTTCTCAAGGTCGTCGGTCCATGTATCTGGGGGGCGTCCCACAATACGCTTAAAGTCTATATTACTCGCCAGTAATATTGTTTTAAATAGGTGAAAGAAATTTAAAAATTAGTTTTGCTGTTTTTCAGTATTTTCGTGACAAACGAAACACTAATCTTTTAACTTTTTATGTTGTTAGCACCATGATTAACGTAGCGCTAATATAGCGCTAAGATATTAGGTTTAATTTCTCAGTAACTAGCAGCCCTGAATATATTTAAATGTTGGCGGTATGATACCCCCGTGTTTCGCAAAGCAAACTAAGCGGTTGGTCCTGCGCCTGATCTATCTCCGGTCACGTCTGATTGCCGACACATCGAACTATGCGAGTAAAGGAACAGAACACCTGTGACTACGCAGACACTTGTGTACTAGAATATCTTCCGCACAGACGGCTAATCGAAAGAACCTGTCGGACCCTTATAGACTAAAATCCACGGTGTTTCTTCAATAGCCTCTTTACGTTCCAGGGTCAAGACGACGGCGACGTCCGATGCCATGGGCGTCTCCCGCGGCGGCTGCGTCGTGAGGTGGAGGCTGATCTCTCCCTCACGCATTCCGCTTCCTCCTTCGCTAGCAACACTGCTTCGCAGAAGGAGATGACTGCTTCCCATTTCGTCTCACACCGCTTGGCTTCAACCAGTAAACCAATAACGAGCGCGAGAGGTGGCTGCCGTCCATCACCTCCATATTAAAACACCTCCTTGGAGCAGCTTTAACACTGAAACCAGGTTGGATAGACTGGATTAAAGCCTCCTGCAGACACACGCGATTAATCGCGCTGCGACAACTAGCCAAGATAATTTCCACTCTAAAAATACTGCGAATGGACCGCGACATGTCGCCCCGCGCGATTAATCGCGTGTTTCTGCAGGAGGCTTAACAGCTGCGCAGCATGACGCGGGTGCAAATCTCACACGACACAAATATTTTTGTATAATCTATAAGTAATTTTTACATCTTCTAATGAACGACTCGATTAAAACCCTGTAACTTTAAAAATTGAGGTTATTGATAAAACTCTTACATTTAAATGTGCGTATCTATTATTTATTTCCGTTTTAATTTACGAAAACCGTCGTTTACATAGCAATAGGTTCAAATGTGTTAAAAATATAGATATACGGTAGTCATTTAAATCGTTATCATAGAAACTATTCATTACTTTGAAAAAAAAAATGTAAACTTCTTTTGTATATAAACTGCGTGTTTGGGAGAGTTGTACATACTTCGTTCTTGTTCAAATAACAGTCCGAAACTACAAAGAAAATAAAATGGAGTCATACTCTTCATACATATACTTGGTAAGAAAATTTCTTTCTAATAATACTTCTTAATAATACTTCTATATTCCTCCAAGTGTTGATCATTCTTGTGCATCATCTATTTTCTTAAAACACCGCAAACATCTGCAATAGCAACGACAGATTGCTAGAACAACACAACAAGCTCACCGTCCGATAAGGACCAGCATTGCTATTCTCTACAAGACAATTTCTAGGATATACACTCATCGTTGAGACAAACATTTTACTAATCTACTCACTAACGTCAGTTACTTAGTGAAAACGCACTGCGCTGTGTAAACGCTGCCGTGGTTAGTGGTTGAAGTTGCCTTCCGGATTGTTTCTTATTCCGTAGGGTTGTGCGTTTCTCATAGTATGGTCACTGTAAGGCTGGTGGCACACATTGAACAGTGAGCGCTACATGCAGTTTATGGAAGCAGCCATTCTTGCATTGAAATAAGCCTAAATGAACATTTGATTCTCGTCATATATTATTGTTTATTTGAATCCATTTATTGCTTTTTTTACTGATGTAACTAAATTGATTTATTATTCTGTCTTGACAGGTCGCTGCTGCTTTTGTCATGATACTGCAAAGTCTTGTTGGTGACGTTAATGTAGAAAAAATTACTGTAGGAGAGTAATGTAGTAAAATTGAAAATATATCTGTAACACAATTTGATTTTTGTTTTAATTCCACCACAACACAACGCCTGTTTTTTTTTTTCCGAAGAATAAGATAGAGGTGAAGGTACCTAGAGTTGTCTTGCGTGGAGGTGTATGGACGAGTCAATCGTCTCTAAACGGAGACAAATCTGTACTCCACGCCTTAAACTGAGCTATCCCTAAACACCCAATATTAGGTATTTCTCCCAATATAGTAGTATACAATTCGAAAGTAATGTAACGCAAACGGTAATCAAAATCCAGCATCGCATTATTTTTAAGCGACGTGTCCGCTGGTACACACGTGGAAATTGCAGCAAGTTCAGCAAGTCACTAAAACTTGCAGAATATTATTATTATTTAGATATTCAAGGACTCGCATACAAGTTTGACTACATTGCGATATTTGTTTGATCAACTGAATCCATTGTCCATTAATATTTCGCAATGTAGCTAATCTAGCATCGAAGTTCTTGCATGTCTAAATAAGGTTTTGACAAACAATGGAGTATTTCGGGAATTAACAACTGATGCATTAAATGTTACTGTAAAAGCTCGAACTACGGTAAATGTTGACATTTTCCAGTAAAACCTAAGATTTACCGACATGAGTTGGTAAATGTAAGTATTTATTATAAAAGGACGACTTTTTCGGACTTTTACCATTCCAATTCAGTACATGCTAGGTTTTACCAATGTGGACTGGTAAATGTTGGTTTTAGGATGAAAACAATGATTAATCAATTGTTACGGTTAAAGCCCGAAGTGCGGTTACACCTAGGTTTTATCCTTCCTTCACAGGAGCAAGTCGACGGAGCTATGGTTTTAAAAAAAATACCACAAAGAGGATGACGGGGCTGAAAGACCCCGACATCCTCTTCTAACCTAAATTGTCCGAGTCGCGGTGCCAGCAAGTCCCGAGGTTAGACCTAGTTCTAACCGGTTAAACTTAGTTCTAACCGAAGATAAGTAGGATACACCTAGGTTTAACCGCATGTGGTGGTTACACTTAGGTTTAGCCGGTTAAACCTAGGTGTAACCGCACTTCGGGCTATAACCGTAACAGATCGTGAGTAGCGGGGGCGGTTGAATGGCTGAACTTGCAGCAAGTTCAGCAAGTCACTAAAACTTGCAGAATATTATTATTATTATTATTTAGATATTCAAGGACTCGCATGCAAGTTTGACTACATTGCGATATTTGTTTGATCAACCGAATCCATTGTCCATTAATATTTCGCAATGTAGCTAATCTAGCATCGAAGTTCTTGCATGTCTAAATAAGGTTTTGACAAACATTGGAGTATTTCGGGAATTAACAACTGATGCATTAAATGTTACTGTAAAAGCTCGAACTACGGTAAATGTTGACATTTTCCAGTGAAACCTAAGATTTACCGACATGAGTTGGTAAATGTAAGTATATTATTATAAAAGGACGACTTGGACTTTTACCATTCCAATTCAGTACATGCTAGGTTTTACCAATGTGGACTGGTAAATGTTGGTTTTAGGATGAAAACAATGATTAATCAATTGTTACGGTTAAAGCCCGAAGTGCGGTTACACCTAGGTTTTATCCTTCCTTCACAGGAGCAAGTCGACGGAGCTATGGTTTTAAAAAAAATACCACAAAGAGGATGACGGGGCTGAAAGACCCCGACATCCTCTTCTAACCTAAATTGTCCGAGTCGCGGTGCCAGCAAGTCCCGAGGTTAGACCTAGTTCTATCCGGTTAATCTTAGTTCTAACCGAAGATAAGTAGGATACACCTAGGTTTAACCGCATGTGGTGGTTACACCTAGGTTTAGCCGGTTAAACCTAGGTGTAACCGCACTTCGGGCTATAACCGTAACAGATCGTGGGTAGCGGGGGCGGTTGACTACCCACGAGTACACGTCGATGCGCTGAACGAGTTACGACATGATTTTTTTCGACATTTACCGTTCCTTTAATGTAAATTCTAAGATTTACCAAGTGAATTATGGTAAAAGTTCGAATCGCAAACTTTTATGGACCATTCATAATCGGTAAATCTTAGGCTTTACTGGAAAATCTTAAGATTTACCGTAGTTCGAGCTTTTACAGTAACATATAATACCAAACAACTATCCGAAAGTAAAAGTCTGACAGTTGGAATACGAGTCTCATCGGAAAGTTTTTCCTTTTCAAATAGGGATAAGGTACTTACTTTTCTCCATGTTCCTCATATTCCAAAACCAAAAAAGAAATTGAAGAAATAAGGGCTAGCGTCCATTCACGTCACGTCACGGTGTACCACGACCACGCCACCTTGTTCTTTTATCATTTATTTAATGATAGGTTCGCGTTTGATCATTATTATTCTCGCCTGGTGGTAAGCGAAGAAGAAGAAGACGCGAACCTATTCACTCTTGACTTGAAGACCTCAAGGTATAGCTGTCGGGAAATACAGACCCCCGAAGGGAATTCCACTCCTTAGCTGTGCCCGAAACGGAGGGATGTAAGCCATAAATATATCGATGGCGCATTGTTGTACGTCGAGGCTTTGGAGCTTAGAATCGATCAGAGCATCGGTATGGATAAGCCTCTTTGCCCGTCTATCACTTGACTCAAGTGCATTGAGTTGGTATTCGGCAGACCCATTCCAGAGGTGAGAGCAGTACTCCTTGCATGACTGAATTTTCACTTTGTGCAAGTTAAGCAGCACTTCAGGCGTGATAATACCTTCTCACCTTGGAGAAGATCCCCAATGTTTTTCAGCCAACTGAGCCTTTGCCTCAATGATAGGTACGAAATGGAGGGTGTAAGATGGAGTCGTGATATGCCAGAATCTTGTGGATTTCCATGCAAAGACGAAAGCGGTCACGCTAGACAATGTTTTTATTTTTTAAGTTGCCCCACACTAGGAATTTCTACTGTATCGTGGGTGCGTTTACAAATTTAGAAACTGACATATACGAACACCCAGACGCGAAACAACTATTTGTAGGTCATACAAATGTTTGTTCCGTGCGGGGATCAAACCCGCGACACGCTGCGCAGTAGTCGATCGCTCAACCACTGCGCCAACCGTGCCGCCCCAACAGGCCAAATTCAATCATACTATAATAATATAGCACTCACACAGAGGAGGTACCCACACCGGAGCTCACAGCACTGGTGGCCTATTGCGAGAGGGAAGGACTGGAGCTTGTTATATCAGCCGACTCCAACGCGCACCATATCATTTGGGGCAGCGAGAAGTCGAACGCACGAGGTGAGGAACTTCTGAACTATCTCTTCACCACTAACTTAAGAATTATGAATCGGGGCTCTGAACCGACCTTTGTCACTAGACGAGCCCAAACCATCATTGATCTCACTCTTGCAACAGAGAATATTTCGCGGCACATCTTGAACTGGCATGTTTCCCAAGACTTATCTTGCTCTGACCACAGGTGGATCATATATACAATTAACATCATGGTAAATCCCGCGGAGCCGCGAAGGAATCCCCGGAAGATGGACCGCGTTAGGTACCTTGCCGAAACGGCGGAAAATCTGAAGGGACTTCCAATTCCTAGTTATGACAACGCCGCGGTGATTGACACCCACAACAATCAGCTTACCAAGACTCTACTGGACTGCTTTGAAAAAACATGCCCACTTGTGACGCCAAGAAGGGTCCCCGCAGGTGAGACCAGCTGGTGGGGCCCAGAACTGGAAAAACTACGTCGCAAGGTAAGAAAGCTGTTCAATAGAGCTAAAAACACCCGACAGGATAACGATTGGGACAAATTTAAAGAAGCCCAACATCAATACAAGAAGCGTATCCGTCTCAGGAAAAGCGAATGCTGGAAACGCTTCTGTTCAAACATAGAATCCAACAGCCATGCCACCAGAATAAAAAACATTCTGATCAGCGAACCTGAGCGCAGCATCGGTTCTTTAAAAAAACCGGATGGCACGTACACCAAGTCGGATGCGGAGACATGCGAACTGCTGCTCCAGACTCACTTCCCGGGTTGTGTTATTAACTCCTCAGGAAGCTGGGAAGCTGAAACCAGCAATTCAGCATCCAATACCGACTGGAACCAAGCCCAGAGAATTGTCACACACGATAAGGTGAAATGGGCTATCAACAGCTTCCTCCCATACAAATCAGCTGGCCTGGACGGTCTTTTTCCAGGACTACTGAAATGGAGCGATGACAGTCTGGTAGTGCATCTCGTGAACCTGTTCAGAGCATGCATTGCTTATGGTCACACTCCTCTCAAATGGAGGGAAGTAAAAATCATATTTATTCCCAAGCCCGGCAAAAGTGACTACACGCAGCCGAAGTCCTTCAGGCCAATCAGCCTCACATCCTTCCTACTTAAAACCCTAGAAAGGCTCTGTGAAAGGGATATTCGAACGCATGCTCTGTCGTGTAAGCCACTCAACGCTAACCAACATGCCTACAGTATGGGCAAATCAACAGAGTCCGCCTTACATAGCGTCGTATCACGAATTGAGAACGGACTATCATCTAAACAATCAACCTTAGGCGTCTTTATAGACGTTGAAGGCGCCTTTGACAAAACCACCTTTAACAGCATTAGCCGAGCCCTATCCAGGCATGGCGTCGAACCCACGACTGCCGGGTGGATAGACAATATGCTAAGACAAAGGGCTATTCAATTTACCGTAAATACCACGACCAGAGGTGTGGTAGCAAAAGGCTGTCCACAGGGAGGAGTTCTCTCCCCCCTCCTATGGAATGTCGTGGTCGATGAGCTGATCAGCAGACTCACCGACCATGGGTATTACACGGTAGGCTATGCGGACGATCTAGCCATTCTCATAACGGGACCTTTTGAGAATGTACTGTGCAACCTGGCAAAACAGGCTCTGAAGATCGTCGAACAATGGTGCTTGGAGCACGAACTATCAGTGAACCCGTCAAAAACGGAACTTATCATGTTCACTCACAAACGCAATCTTGGCAGTTTACAACTACCTAAACTGTTTGGCACCGAGCTGTCCCTAACAAATGAGGTCAAATATCTGGGTATCATAATTGACAGCAAACTGTTATGGAACAAACACTTGGACCACAAGATTGACAAGGCTAGCATAACATTTTGGCAATGCAGAAGACTTCTGGGGCAATCCTGGGGCCTTTCGCCGGAAGTAACACTATGGCTCTATAAGTCCGTAATCAGACCAATAATCACCTACGGAGCGGTAGTTTGGTGGCCCAGAACTGAACTCATAACAACCCGTAAAAAACTGCAGACATTCCAGAGGTTGGCTTGCTCAGCCACCACAGGATGCATGCGAACAACACCAACTAATGCCCTGGAGATAATGCTTGGTCTGCTGCCACTGGATCTCTTCATTCAGCAGGAGGCCAGTATGGCGGCAATCAGGCTGAGACACTCCGGCATGTGGAAAAACCAAAGGGGCAATCACACCATAATATGGGAAAGGGCGCTAAACGATGTACCATACATTGAAGCGCCCTGTGATAGAATCCCCAAAACTCACGTGTTCGATAAGCTCTATCGAATTCAACTAACAGAGACCGAGCGAGATCAATCAGGAGCTAACGAAGTCCGTATTTACACGGACGGCTCTAAAACCAATACCGGTACAGGTGCTGGTGTATTCTCCATGGATCTCAACATAAAAATATCTCTACCGCTAGGGGAACATAGCTCCATATTCCAATGTGAATGTGTAGCAATCACCCAAGCTGCCATCGCAGTCATGGAAAGGAACATCTCTAACTACGGGATTAGAATCCTATCCGATAGTATGGCTGTACTAACGGCGCTGAACGGCAATATTGTGTCGTCCAGCCTAATCTATGAATGTCACTTAGCATTGCAAAAAATTTCGAACCGCAATAGGGTCACCTTGCAATGGATAAAAGGACATAGTGGATCATTGGGTAATGATGCAGCAGACGAACTTGCAAGGAGAGGCTCGGGTGTGGATGTGGCCGGACCCACACCCTTTTTGCCAATCCCATCCGGTCAACTCAGGACCTGGATACGCCTGCAAACCCAAACAAAACACAATGCCAGATGGGCATCTACAACCGACTGCAGACAGTCTAGAGAGGCGGTACCTGCACTAACACCGCGACTGACCAGCAGACTTCTCAGACTCCAACGAACAGACTTACGAGTTGTGGTGGGTATGCTCACCGGCCACTGCCCACTCAACAAACATCTGTTTACCATCAACGCGACAGACAGCCCGTTGTGCAGGGGCTGCCTGAACGCAGATGAAACGGCAACCCACGTAATCCTGGAATGCGAGGGCGTTGCTAACCAACGGGCACAAAACCTTGGCACTCCAAGGTCGCTCCAAGAAGCCTGTGAACGTCCTAGGAGACTTCTGAGCTTCTGGAAGGAGCTGGGTTGGCTCACATAGCCAATCGTCCCACCTCACGCATAACGGACCACCTATGAGTCCAAATGCGGAAAAGGGAGCCCTTAACAATACAATACAATAAAGCACTCACATTCCTTTTACTACATGATGTTACATGAAAATGCGTACTACTACGTGATGCAGTAACGTGCCATACGCTGCGTCATCCCTTTAAGTCGTTTCAACCTACTAATATTAAAATAAAAGAATTTAGGCGGTAACATCATTGAAGTAAGGTCTAAAATCACAGTCAAGAACACTTCCTGATGAGGACGACTTTTTACCGAAACCAGCTCTAAGCCACCGAGGTCTTTATTCATCCAGCTAATAGAACTTAGCTTTTGCATACAACCTTAGCCTGTTTCACTAAATTTGACCGACTAGGGACATCAGATACTGATGCATATTTCAGTCATTATCATTCTGCCAAAATATTGTGTCCGGAGCCGCCTCTACATTACTAACTGGTTTTACCAATAATAACAGTTAAAATGTATTGAATTTAAAAAAAAAAAACATTCTCACATCTGATGATCAATTTCCATAAAAAAATGCCTTAAAAGACTGTTTTATCATTTGGTCTCCAAAAACCGTAAAAGAAGAGAGGTTTATTGCTTGCGAACAAAAATTTTAAAATATGATGATAATATATTTGGCATTTGTAAAAAAATTGACAGAATAGCCTTCGAGCACGCCGCAATCACGGCGTTAAGACACCTCTTTGAGGAGCGGCTGGAGAGGCACCAAAGCATCCTGACCTGAGCATGATTCAGGTCCTCACCGGACACGGAGGTTTCAGGAGGTTCCTGTGTCGAATAGGGCGGGAAGAAACGCCTGGGTGTCACCACTGTGCGGATTGTCCAGAGGACACGGTGGAGCATACGGTGCCGGTCTGCCCCACTTGGGCCCTGTCCTCACGGAGGCAATAGTCGGCGACCTCTCTCGTCACCAGTATTGGTTGAGGCCATGCTGCGGGGCGAGGGAGAATGGTAAAAAGTCATCTCCTTCTCTAGTAATGAAAGTAATGAATATAAAATAAAAATAATGCATGAAGGAGAGGACATCCTCCTTCTTACGACTCAGCCGTGACGTTCACAGGCTTCCGTAGGCGTGGACATGCGGACGGCGCGTCCAGTCCTACAAGCGTCTCAAAAAACTATCAGCCATCTGTCGGGACCCCCGCAAAAGACTAAACGCCTACGGTCGAGGGTCTGTCTAGACCGGCTACCGTGAACCTGGAATGTAAAGGGTAATTGAAGAAACACTGTGGGTTTCAGTGAGCACCAGTCTGAAAGTCTTTTTTGCTCCATCCATAGGATCACCGTGGATTTTAGTCAGTACGATGTATGAGATACGAGTATGATTTCACCACGATAAAAAAACCACCCAAGATCGGGCCTACGCCCGCCCGGCGCGTGCCTATAAAAAGCGAATGAAGGTTTCACCTTCACCAGACCGGGTAGCGTACAACCGTATGAAACAAACATTCATCATCAGCCTATAAATGTTCCCACTGCTGGGACACAGGCCTCCTCTCTGTGAGAGGGAGTGGGCCGTAATCTACCACGCGGGCCCAGTGCGGATTGGTAGATGTCACATGTCTTCGAATTTTTGGTTCTAGGACATGCCGGTTTCCTCACGATGTTTTCCTTCACCGTTTTGAGAGCAGTGGTGTTGAAATAAATTACACAAAGTAATGCGCCTGACGGGGTTCGAACCCACGACCTACAACTCGTAAGTCGAGGCCGATACCACTGGGCCACCACTGCTCCTAACAAACAACTCCTCCTAACTAAACAAACATTAAACAAATATAATCGAATCCAGAACCTCCTTCTTTTTTGAAATCGGTTAAAAGTTGAGGTTATTGATAAAACTTTAATTTAAATGTGCGTATCTATAATTTATTTTAGTTTTAATTTACCGAAACCGTCATTTATATAGCAATAGGTTCGATTGTGTTAAAAAAATACATTTAAATTACCTATACGGTAATAATTTAAATTGTTATCTTAGAAACAATGTATTACTTTGAAAAAATTGGTGCATTTTTTTTTGTATATAAACTGCGTGTTTGTGTGACTTGTATACACTTCGTTCTTGTTCATATAACAGTCCGAACCTACAAAGAAAATAAAATGGAGTCTTAGTCGTCGTACATCTACATGGTAAGAAGTTACATTATTTAATCATCATCGCCTCCAAGCGTCGCCACATCCGCCAATCCTGTGCTTCACGCATCCAGTAGATTCCAGTCAAACTTTACCGATTATTTTGTCATTTGTAATTTATTTAAACCAGAAAAAATCTTTAAAATTTTATACTTCTTTAAAACTATTTTCATTAAAACTCCTATAAGGTTCTTCCTGCACATTGGAGAGGTTACTAATTTTTATTTACTCTGGAGTCGCTGTGTTGTCTCTTTTCGAAACATACATTTCTTACAATACCATAAATAGCTGCATTTCGATCGATATCTGGGCGAAGTGATTAATCGGGCAATATGAATAATGCCCTATAATAGCTGGCAATGTGATTGTAACCTATCAATTTATCACATTGCCCGGGCATTATGAATAATGCCCACCCTATCATGGGCAAAGTAATAAAATAGGTGAACTCGACGGAACAGAGCTTCTACTAATCGAAGCAGGTGGCGGCGTCTGTGTTCGCTCGCTTCGTTCGCTCACTACGACCCCGCCACCTCCTTCTAACCTAACCTATCCGAGTCGAGGTGCCCTAAAATTTCAAAAAGTTAATAGCTTCCTTAGTACATTTATTAGTAATTCGTTGACATGATAATGTTAGGGTCCAATTTATCTCATTGCCCGGCTACAAGTAGGGAATTATTCATACTGCCCGGTCCAAGTGATAAATTCAAGCTATCTCAAACACTGACTTATTTCATTGCCCGATCATCATGTAGCCATATTCATAATGCCCGGGCAATGTGATAAATAGGTAGGTGAGTTTAGATTGTAGTTAATCTTTTGGCCAGATATTGCTGGGCATTATTCATACTGCCTGGGCATTATGAATACTGCTCGCATTAATCACTTGGCCTATAACAGATACATTGCAAGAGCACACGGGTTGCTCACCATCTGATAAGGAACAGTTATGCTATTCTGTGAAAGACAATTTCTAGGATATTTACTATGACGAGCTCGTCGCCGACACACACATTCACTAAGTTACTCATAAACATCTCTGTCGGTAGAAGCCTTGGTTAGCGGTTAAGGACGCTTTCCTAGTTGTTCCTTATTCCGTATAGGGTTGTGACTTGTGACCCGGGGTCTTACAGACCCCTTATGAGAAACGTTCTCATGTGGTCGATGTAAGGCCGTTGGTCAACCGCCACACATTGAACAGTGAGCGATATCATCAAAGTTTATTGAAACAACCGGCCTTGCTATGAAATAGGCCTTTTTGTTAAATGTGAACACCATGTACCTTTTTGCTATTTTTGTTTTATTTCTTATTATTTTAATTTTTAATAATATTTAGTGTACATTTTCAAGGTACATTGCTTTCACATTATTTATTTTAAATGATGTAAAAAAATATTGAAAAACATTTTTAAAAAGAGTAAGTATGGAGTTTCTTGCCCATTCTTCTTCATACAACCTACCTTTGCGAATGGGTGTAGATTCATTCCCATCCCATCCCATTTCCTTAATTTTAATTATGCGACGTTTAAAAGTGCCTCTTTGATGGCCTAATTGAAATAAATGATTTGACTTTGACTAAATGGACACTTTGTTTCAAGTCACATCATTTGTGTATGATCCGTATAACTTTTTTCTTTGATTGAAAAGTAATTAAATTGTTTCATTATTCTGTTTTAACAGGTCGTTGCTGCCTTTGGCGTGATGCTGATGAATCTAATTGGCAACGTTGATGTAAGCGAAGTTAAAGTAGGTTAAAAATAAACATCTGTAACACAATGTGATTTTTTGTTTTAATCCAACATAACACAACGCCTGTTTTTTTCCGGAGAATAAGATAGAGGTGAAGTTACCTATAAGTAGTTGACTTGCGTGGAGTGGATGGCCCACTCCTAAGATGGAGTAGGCCATAATCCATTACGCGGGTCTAGTGCTTGGACACTGCTAAATTCATAATAGTCAATCATTGATCGGTCGATGATTTCATGAAAATGTTGTTAGTTTAATTTCATTTAATATACAAAAACACTACAGTTCACTTCATTTATATTTTCATAATGGCCGGGAAATGTGATTAATTATGCTGTTTTAATCACATTGGGCGTTATGAATACAGACCGGCCATTATTAATAGTGGCCGGACTTATCAAATTGCCTGTTACTTAAAAAAGAACAGGGTTTTTTTATTAAGACTCGACTACATAACAGTCGAAACCACTAAACGCAGTAACTTGAATTTCGGACAGCAGTTGCAGTCTACCATGTAGGGAAGCAATAGGACGGGATATAGCGAAAATCCTCCTCTAAGGAGTTGAAAAGGGGTGAAAACTTTTGTATGAAAAATCTTATTCCTTGTGTTTATAAATTTGAAACTTGCCACGAATAAGAACACAAGTAAATAAAAAAGATTGGCTCTATTATTTTTTTTAAAACTACCCTGCATTGGAAATCTAGGCGTTGTTAAAGTTTGCATGGGAAAATCATAACGCGTGAGTTGATTAATATGAAAATAAGAATGTATATACTAGATCAGAAATAATTAAAAACGTGTTTTTGGATTTTTCGAAAATCACCCCCAAGTTAGTGAAAAGGCCATTCAAGTTTAAAGGGGAGGATTTTTAACCGCTATACGTATAACCTGAATTTTGGTCAGTAGTTGCAATTTATTATGTAGGTGAGCACTAAGAAGGGTTTTTGCGGAAATCCACCTATAAGGAGATGAAAAGGGGTGAAAACCTTTGGATGTAAAATCTTATCCCATAGGTTTATAAACTTGAAACTTGGTACGAAAATGAGTATAAGTATATAATTATATAAAAATGATAAGCATTATTAGTTTTTTAAAACTACCCTCCATTGGTAATCCAGACGATTTTAAAGTTTGTATAGGAAAATCATAACGCGCCAACCGATGACTTTGAAACTCAGGTTATAGAAATAAGATCAAAAATAATCAAACACGTGTGTTTGGGTTTTTCGAAAATCACCCCTTAAGTTATTCACTTTTCTTGTATTTGTTTGTCGTGCCGGTTAGATTTTTGCAAATCAATTTTGAGGCACTTCCCGATAAGTTAGCAGGCTGAAATTTTGCGCACGCTCTGATATCTGAATTGATGACATTAAATGACTAGCTAAGAAACGTCATAACAAATCCAATATGGCGGCCTCGCCAAGATGGCAGACTGGCTTTTTGAAATCCGCCCATGATATGGGCATCAAATGAAAGGGTTTGCTGCCAGGAATACGAAAAAATAGTCACGCGACTTAAATCCAATATGGCGGACGTCCAAGATGGCCAGGCTATTTGAAATGCACCCCTTTTTTATTGTGGTAAAATCATCAAAGGAGTCCTCCCACCCAGGGCAGGGCGGGAGGGACTGTCAGACTTGTACTGACTAAAATCCACGGTGTCCTTCATTAGCTCTTTACGTTCCAGGGTCACGGTAATGGTATAAGTCCAGCGACCCCGGCAGGCTTTGGCCCTCTAGAGGGGGGCCCCGTCATCTTGCTGACGCTCTTTGAGGCGCGCGTGGAACACAACGCGCCGTCGACCCGGGCATGGTACATGGTCGGGCGGCGAGTTGCCCATTACTCGCCGCCCGCATGCCCGCGCCTACGGTGGCCGGATATCGTCTTGCGACGTTCGAGGCCAGGGCGTCTACCACTGAGGCTGGGGCGGAGGGAGGACGCTGTCCTCTCTCTCTCACGGCCCGCCTCCTCCTTCGCGAGCATAACTGCTTCGTAGAAGGAGGCGACCGCTTCCCACTCCGTCTGGCCCCGCAGCATGGCCTCGACAAATGCCGGGCGCGAGACATCTCGCGCCCGGCATTTGTCGAGGCGCGGGCAGAAGCTAGTTCAATATACAATTACAGTTTACATTTGTATTAAATTCTAATCCTACCAATATTAAGCGAAAATTTTGTTACTTTTACAAGTAAAAACCACATAACCGATCATCCTCAAATGCATGTATGTTGACAGGACCTTTGAGAAAAAAACCTACACATATTAATTTATGAGTCGTTTAGGGATAGTTTTGTGTCTAGATATGTCTCCGATTGGTGACCATTTGCTCGCCCCTAAATGGCTCCACGCAAGTCAACTTGACTGGCCTGTTGGTCTAGTGGTTAGTGACCCTGACTGCTATGCCGGAGGTCGTGGGTTCGATTCCCACCCAGGACAAATGTTTGTGTGATGAGCACGATTATTTGTTCTGTGTCTGGGTGTAATTTATCTATAATATGTATGTATTTAGAAATATATAAGTATGTTTATCAGTTGTCTAGTACCCATAACACAAGCTCTGCTTAGCTTGGGACTAGATGGCGTTGTGTGATAGTTGTGGAATATTATATTATTATTATTATTATTAACTATATGTACCTTCACCTATATCTTATTCTTCGGAAAAAAAACAGGCGTTGTATTGTGTTGGAATTAAAACAAAAAATCACATTGTGTTACAGATGTTTATTTTCAACCTACAGTAACTTTTTCCACATTAACGTCGCCAATCACTTCCATCAGCATCACGCCAAAGGCAGCAACGACCTGTTAAGACAAAATTATAAAACAATTTAATTAAAACTTTTCAATCAAACAAAAAAGTTATACGGACTATACACAAAATATGATGTGTCTTAAAACAAAGTGTCAATATATTATGTCATAGCAAGACCGGTTGTTTCAATAAACTTTGGTGATATCGCTCACTATTCAATGTGTAGCGGTCGACCAACAGCCTTACAGTGACCACAATCATCATGAGAACGTTTCTCATAGTGTGGTCTGTAAGACCCCTGGTCACAAGTCACAACCCTACGGAATAAGGAACAACTAGGAAAGCGACATCAACCGGTAGCTACGGCTACTACTGACAGAGATGTCTGTGAGTAGCTAAGTGAATGTATGTCTCAGCGACGAGTTCGTCATTGTAAACATCCTAGAAATTGTCTTTGTCTTCAGTTATTTACGGTAGTGTAAGAAATGTATGTTACAAAAAGAGATCACATAGCGCCTCTGAGTAAATAAGTGATCTCTCCAATGTGCAGGAAGAACCATGAAGGAGTTTTAATGAAAATAGTTTTAAAAAAGTATTAAATTTTAAAGAATTATTCTGGTTAAAATAAATTACAATAGACAAAATAAGCGGTAAAGTTTGACTGGAATCTACTGGACACGTGAAGCACAGGATTGGTTGTCGTGTTGACGCTTTGAGGCGATGATGATTAAGTAATCTAATTCCTTACCATGTAGATGTACGACGAGTAAGACTCCATTTTATTTTCTTTGTAGTTTCGGACTGTTATTGGAACAGAAACGAAGTGTGTACACCTCTCCTAAACACACAGTTTATATACAAAACAAATTGCACCTTTTTTTTCAAAATAATGAATTGTTTTTAAGATAACGATTTAAATGATTACCGTATTTCTATATTTTTATTTAACACATTCGAACCTATTGCTATGTAAACGACGGTTTTCATAAATTAAAACTGAAATAAATTATAGATACGCACATTTATTTTAAATGTAAGAGTTTTATCAATTACCTTAATTTTCTTGTTTTTTGATGCATTCAGGGACAGAAGTAGTTCATTAGACAAGTTTAACAACTATTTGTAGATCATACAAATATTTATGTAGTGCGAGAATCGTACCCGGGATAAGCAGCACAGCACTCAATCCAGTCCAGTGAATGAAAGCTGAGCTGGTTTCAGTGATAAACCGTCCTCAGGAGGTATTATTGAGTGGGCAGGAGGCGCAGTTAACATGATTATGCTTTGATCAGAGGTAGCGAAAACAATCTACAAGAAACTGGGCCTCAAGTCTACTATAACAATAGTGTCAGAATGGCAAAAAAGACAATGAAATGAAAAAAATAACAAAGGCACCGACTTCTGAAAGAAAAGTTATTTTGTAGGTTAGTTTACCCTTTTTTGTGGTTGTTTTTGAAGGCGGTTACTTTTTTTTTTGAAAAAGATATTTTTTAACTAATAAATTGTTTTGTAGATAAGATTTAAATGTCGTACCTATACCTAAGTATTTATTTTCTTAACATTCGAACCTATTGTTATGTAAACGATGGAAACTAAAATAAATAAAAAACACGCAAATTACATGAAAGAGTTTAATCAATAACCCCATTTAAAAAGAACGCTTCTTTTATAGTTTAAAATGGGTTATTTTGGTATAGACACACGTATGTATCGGCTGAATTAAAAATTGTAATAAATTGTATAAAATTGCGTTTTTTATACACTAACCTTTAAAAGGGGCAATGGGCTCAATATATTGGATTTTTAGTTAGTGCGAGTACAGTCCCTCAGGACTTATTTGATAATTTTACATAATAATAAAAAATGGGTTCGATATATCAACGAAAGATTAAACGATACTGTTGCAGGTTAAACGATAGACGCATTGAAAGAAGACATTAAATATGCAATTTTCTTCCAAGTATAAAAAACGGCCCTGGAACGCGTAACGGTGCATCCACACCGCCGGTAACATTTGTAGCTCAACGTTTCCAAGTGTTACTCGGTAACATCAGCCAACAAAATGTTATTTAATGTTACTAGGTGTTGACGTGTTACTGTAAGTCGAGTAACGTTGCTCAACATTCGGTAACAATGTTACCACCTACATCCACACCGCAGTAACACAATGTTACCGATTGTCGAGCAACGTTACTCGACATACAGTAACACGGCAACATTTGTTGTCGGATGTTACTGCGGTGTGGATGCACGGGTAAGTAACAATCAACAAATAGTAACAAGGAGCCACAAAAGTTACCGAATGTTGCCGAATGTTACCGTGTTGCCTTTTGTTGCTCCACAAATGTTACCGGCGGTGTGGATGCACCGTTAGGCAACTGAACAAATAGGATGGACTTATAGTCTTGGAGATTCTGACAGTCTCTTCCACTTCACCCAGGGCGGGTGAACATATTAAAACTTGATGATTATTTCCAAAATATTTATTTTATGATGTGGTAAAAGAAAAAACATAAAAGGCATCTTTATGACGCCGGTTTACTGGCCCAGCTGTCGTAGAAAGGTAAAATATGATTAACGCGGTAGACCAAATGGCGTGAATCGAACCGAGCACTTAGGCCGAAAGCTAGGCAATGTCTAGACATAAATCACGCGGTGACAGCTTATTTACACCGAGTTGATGGCTTAAGCCCGTTCTGTCTAACATAAAACGTCGCCTAAATATTGCTGTGTTGGAATTTGGAACTTTGGATTTTAGCTGAGAGTAGAAAATCCAACATACCGATTTTATTTTGATATACATATTAAGGTGATTCTCGTACGACACGACCCAAACGCGCGTTGGCCGATTGAAATAGCGTGCACAAAGTTCGTTGGAGCCAATGATCGTACAACGCCTCGCCGCGCTACGTATTCTAATTACAATAATTAAACAAAGAAAATTATTATGAAAAAATCTTTATGGGCTACATTAGTAAGCTCAAAACAGCCCAATGAGATATGGGTGTTCGGAGTCTCTTTGCGTGATCGATTTCAAAATGAGGATATTCGTAGAAAAACCAAAGCTGCCGACATAGCCAAGCGAATTAGCTAGTTGAAGTGGCTGTGGGCAGGCCAAACAGCACGCAGAACTGATGGCCGATGGGGCCGTAAGGTTCTTAAATGGAGACCACGCACCGGTAAGCGCAGAGTAGGATGTCTACCTACAAAGTAGACCGATTTGATGAAGATCACAGGATCGGATTTGGATGCAAGTCGCTTCCAACCGGTCTTATTGGAAATCTATGGCGGAGGCACATGTTCGGCAGTGGACGTCCTACGGTTGATGTGATTATGATGATGATGGTCTTGAAAAATAAATTAAATAGTAGGGAAAAAGCAGAGTAAACCCTAATTCCAGAACTTATGAAAATAATAAAATATTATACCTCCTCCCAATGGCACGAATGGACGGTATCGTGTGGGAATTTCCTTAGGTGTAGACTGAGCAGAAAACTGGTAACGAGAAATAGGTGGCAAAGTGAGCTAAGTGGCCTTTTAGATTTTCTTGCCAATCTAGATTAAACATGAGTGAAATTACTTACTTTTGACGTTGTAACTTATAAGAGCTTTCTTTATTGATCGTAAATGACTTGCTTTTTTATGTATGCCTCAAGCGATTTTAATAATTATAGTCTCTAAGCCTATACTTATCCAGTATGTTGATCCTTCGGGTTATTCCACGCCAAAATCGCGGCGGTAAGACCCCTCTTTGAGGAGTGGCTGGAAAGGCATCACGGCGTCCTGACCTACCGCATGACGCAGGTCCTCGCCGGACACGGAAGTTTCGAGAGGTACTCTCTGTCGGATAGGGAGGTGAGAAATGCCTGGGTGTCACCACTGCGAAGATCGCCTGGAGGACACAGTGGAGCATACGGTGCAGTGCAGGACTGCCCCGCTTGGGCAGAGCACCGCCGTGTCCTCACGACGGCGATAGGCGGAGACCTCTCGCGCCCGGCATTGGTCGAGGCCATGCTGCGGGGCGAGACGGAGTGCGAAGCGGTCGCCTCCTTCTGCGATGCAGCTCGCGAAGGAGAAGGCGCGGGCCGCGAGAGGGAGAGAACAGCGTCCTCCCTCCGCCCCAACCGCAGTGGTAGGCGCCCACGGCGACAGACCTCGCAAGACGGTCTCCGACCACCGTAGGCGCGGGCATGCGGGCGGCGAGTAACGGGCAACTCGCCGCCCGACCATGGACCATGCCCGGGTTGATAGCGCGTTGTGTTCCACGCGCGCCTCAAAGAGCGTCAGCAAGATGATGGGGCCCCCCTCTAGAGGGCCAAAGCCTGCCGGTGTCGCGGGACTCATTCCATTACCGTGACCCTGGAGCGTAAAGGGCTATTGAAACACACCGTGGATTTTTAGTCGGTACCAGTCTTACAGTCCCTCCCACCCTGCGCTGGGTGGGAGGACTCGTTTGATGATTTTACAAAGCTAAAAAAAAATATGTTGATCCATTGTACATGCAGAACCATAGTTTTCTGATTATATTTTTACAGCTAATAAATGCTTTAGTTAGGCCACGACTCGCCTTAAAGAAACGATTTTAGAGAAGAACAAATTACCTATTAGATAAGAAACAAATGCTGCAGAAACTTGAAGAGATCAAATGTTCAGCAGTTCTTCTTACGACCACTTGACTGACGCGACTGAAAAAGCTTATAATAAAAAAAAATGATGTGTTGACCTCCGGGAGTGCCGGCAGAAGTGAAAACTTGAATATTAACGTTGAGCATTTATTTCCATATTTTAAACACTTTATATACACGAATTTCACGAATACACAGCAGTGTGGCCACTACACGGACGGTCGACCCATCAGCTATCACCATCCATGGATGCGCGTGGCACGCTGTAACATAAACACACACGAACATTCGCGCAAGCGCCCTGCGCCACCTAAACGAAACAGCAGGCGCAAGCATACATTTTCGCCGCGCCGTAGAAAGAGAGGGGGATACTTCCTCTCCAATGCCGCGCCGGCTGTCTACTTTCCATCCATCTTACGAATTTTCGATCAGGTCACGTGTCCTGACGCGAGTTTAACATTTTTTACCCATTACAAAAAAGTGTACAACGCCGCTAAAGAAGTTTTCACTTCAAAAAGTGTTGTGTTGAAAACAATTCGTGGTACCTATCTATATTGTACTCAAATGTACGAGAAAACAATTGTTATTTTAATGCGAAACGACTTATCTCTTATGTCAATGAACCATTTGAACAAAAAGAAATTCGATAACTCAGCATTCAAGCATGTTTCAAGTTTCTTTAAAGGATAAAATCTGGTATAAAATTATCCAGAATCTTTGGCAGTGGGCCAGTATGGCTCATCTTTGTCGAAGGACCGATGGCCGGTTGAACAGAGACTGGAGATCGCGTATCTGCAAGCAATGACTGGGACAATTTTTTACTAGGAATTTCTCCTGGCATTTTTACGTAGTAAAATCATCAAATGAGTCCACCCAGGGCGGGATGGGTGTGTCTACCAGACTTGTACTGACTAAAATCTACGGTGATCCTTGAATAGCCTTTTTACCCGACTGCGCCAGAAGGAGGGTTATGTTTTTTCATGAAATCTTTTGAAGGTTATAAAAATTTGAAATACCCTGATATCAAGTGCATAAGGCCTTTGATATCAGGGTATTTCAAATTTTTATAGCCTTGATGAAAGTTTTTAGGGTTCCGTAGCCAAATGGCAAAAACGGAACCCTTATAGATTCGTCATGTCTGTCTGTCTGTCTGTCTGTCTGTCTGTCTGTCTGTCTGTCTGTCCGTCCGTATGTCACAGCCACCTTTTGTCGAAAGTATAAGAGCTATCCTGTTGAAACTTGGTAGGTAGATGTATTGTGTGAACCGCATTAGGATTTTCACACAAAAATAAAAACAAAACAAATTTTGGGGGTGCCCCCCATACTTAGAATTGAAACTCAATTTTTTTTTCACCAAACCCATACGGTATTTATGGATAGGTCTTTAAAAATGATATTGAGGTTACTAATATATTTTTTTTCTAAGCTGAACAGTTTGCACGAGAGACACTTCCAAAGTGGAAGTCCACTTCACACGATAAAAAAAAAACAAAGTTTTAATCTCAAATAGGACCTTAGAGCCCGTAATACAGTACTGAAAACAAAAATATGGGACTGTCATCCACCCTCCCTTGTTATTCATACCTTTCTGAGAGCTTTTAGCTTGTTTAGATAAATCACGGCGCTCCACAAAGTGCGCCGGAGTTCAAATGTGCTCATAACTCTTAATACAACTATTTTATGGATATTTTCTCTTCTACCTACGAAGTTTGCAAATGGCTGTTCTCCACATGGAAACTTTTTTATTGCAAATAAACGACGAATTACATGTAAAAGGAAATTGTGGATTTATTTGTTTTTCTAGCTATGATTGTAATAATGCTTTAACGTAACATAACGTCTAAAATCCATGAAGGGTTAAGCAGTGGTGTACTTAAGAGTACACTCTTCAGTGAGGCCTAATTAATAAGGGGCCATAATGTGCATGCATGCAGTGAACTGCAATAGGCTAAAATTATGGGCATTTTAGAGAGTTCTTTTGGTAAATTGGCGTTATAAATACTGATATACTTATCTGCCTACTTTTTAAGTGCTTATAGGTATCTAAACAAATAAGAAAATAATGAATACAGCATATACTAATATAATAATCCTGAATAGTTTATTTGAACGCGCTAATCTCAGGAACTGCTTTTTCGAATTGAAAAAAAAAACGATTGCGTTGGATAGTCCTTTTATCGAGGAAGGTAATAAAACTATGTTATTTAATAGAACCCCATTAAGTAACACGTTAGGCACTAGTAGACAGCCTGAATAAAAGCAAAGTTAATACATTAGCAACGGAATTAAAACTTAAATAAGTAAAAGTATTTATTTTCAGAAATTATTTCTCTTCGTAACGGTAATGACTATTATTTAAAAGTGAAAACTGTAAGAAGTAAATTCCTTGTAACAATGATAACGATATTTTCTACGTGAAATGTAATTTACTAGAAGAGTTGGAAACGTAATTGATAGAAAACTAGTTTAAAGTGATCTAAATGTAAAAACTGAAATTTCAGGTCCTTATCTTAATAAGAAACGTGGAAAATGGGCATTGGATGATACGGTAGATAAAATTTACAAGGAGAATTTTAATGGAGAATGTGTAAATATTGTAAAAACTCTGTTTATTAATTTTGGTGTACAATAAAGTATATTCTATTCTATTCTATTCTAATTAATGTCCCTTAAGCTTCTGTGCTGTGCACGTTGCGCTTTGTATGACTCTGCTTATTCTTTGGCCAAGAAATAGCCCAGCCAACTGTCGCAGCTAAACTCCGATTTCCCATCACGGGACTGACTAAACTCCAATTCCAATCAGCAGTTTATACTATATGGTGTAATAATACAGCGGATATTTTTTTTTAATCAACGGGTTCGATTCATTGGTATAAATATAGATTTTTCAAACATCTAATGATGCAATTGATTTCATAAAAATAAGATTCCGACGAATTGAGAACCTCCTCCTTATTTTGAAGTCGGTTAAAAATAGGCCTCGAGACGCCTTTCAGTATTTCGCTGTATTATATAATTTCGGATTTGGCCATCCATGCCCCGTTGAAAAATTCAGGCGTGTATATGTTTGTAATACCTATCTTTGAAATAGAAAAGTACTTGCCTGAAATTCAACCTACATAGGAAGCAGACTGTTGTATTAAACAATAGCTAGGTATATTTTCACTTACGTTTCATGGAGAACCGGAGTGAATCTGAAAAAGTAAAGATAGGTACGATTATTGAATATTTTATGTTCAAACTGACACTGTCAAATTTTTTGATTAGATTTGTTCAAATTCTATAATAATTTTAACTATTCGTTAAAATTCTTTGCAATGAAAATTTAGTATAAGTTTTGAAATGAAACAATAATTATTATCAATAGACACAAAATGGCTGAAAAAAACTACTTCAAACCACACAAACAACCACCGTTATCAAAACAAAAGACGCAAAATTAACATGCATTTCTCAAAATTTCGTAATTGAAAAGTCTTTTTGATAAACTTACTTATACCATTATCAGTTGACTATAAATAGTTATTTAGCTTGTATATAAAATACATGGGAGCTGTCAATTTTTCACATTCGGTTTTGAAGTGTCAAGTGTAACCATGGCAGATTTGAAATTTTTAGTACTGGTAAGTTTTTAAACTATTCTTTTAACCGACTTCTTTGGAATCCAAGTACTTTGAAATAATTATGTTAGAGAATTTTTGCTTTTCACTAGCTAACTCAAAAACTGGTTTTCGTTTTCTGAAATTATTCTAATATAGTCTTTTAATTATGTTTATTCTTTTCGTTTTGCGTAGTTTTTATGTCGAGAAAGGCTATACAACATCCCGCTACGACTTTTAAGGCTTTGCCAAACAGCAACGTCGGCGTGTCGCAATGACATGATCTACGAGTAGTTTCTGTGACAATCGGTACATAGGACACGGCACGACTCCGTGACGTGTTCCCTACAATGTGACAATTAAGCTGCGCTTACGACCCCCCAGACTCAAGTTGTGCCGCAGGTTGCTGTAGGACTGAGTGGGTGACAACGTGGAACATTACATACTTTTCTTTCATTTTCGGCTATCTGATATATAGCTGAACTTCTACAAACTTAACAATGAAATGTCAGTAGGTACTGATAACAAATTTTATTCCCCTAGGTATCGATAGGCCTTATGGCACTATCACACATCTTTGCACCAACCGACGCCGCACCAACAGATGTGACACAACTTATTACGGAGACTAAGGCTTCTGCAAAACAAAAATATACGCATTGGGGTGACGATGGTGGAAAGAAGTCATCAGGAGGGACTAAAAAATCAGGTCTGTTTTTAAAATTTATTTATCATTATACAAAAAATACAAAATAATTAATTAATAATAGCAACCCAAACCACTGAGGTTTAAAATTATGTTATCAAGAATCTTTCTCAATAGTTGACATAACTGGCTTATTCTTTTATCAAACTAATAATTCATAATTTTAGGGTTTGAATAGCCTGCCTGCCATAAAGGAGGGCAAGATCATAAATATTTAATAACAATATTTTTCTTTTTCATGAAATTCATTCAATTATAAATGTAAATACCTAACAATGAAAATAAAACCCGTATGTTAATAAGTATGTTTTCTGAAATCAGATGGTGATTCATCGACGAAATCACCAGAAGATGAAAAAAATAAAGGTGTAACTGATAAACCTGCTGAGGGCGAAGGCGAGGGAGAGGGCGAGGGCGAAGGCGAGGGCGAAGGCGAGGGCGAAGGCGAGGGCGAAGGCGAGGGCGAAGGCGAGGGTGCAGGTGAGGGCGAAGACGAGGGTGAAGGTGAGGGCGAAGACGAGGGTGAAGGTGAGGGCGAAGATGAAGGCGAAAACGAAGGCGAAAACGAAGGCGAAAACGAAGGCGAAGACGAAGGCGAAGACGAAGAAGAAGACGAAGGCGAAGGCGAAGGCGAAGACGAGGGCAAAGAGGAGGAAGAAGGAGGTTTTGGCGATTGTGGAGATGAAGAAAATGGAAACGAAGAACAGGAAGGTGAAAGTGATTGTGCTGATGAGGATGAAAATGCGGAAGATACAAATGAAGGCAATAATGAAGATGATTGTGGTAATGAAGATGAAGATGAGGAAGATGCAGATGAAGGAAATAATGGGGATATGGATGATAATGATTGTGGTTGTGACGACGACGGTGATGATGAAGATAATGATGATTGTGACAATGATGACGACGATGATAATGATTGGGACAATGGTAACGACAAAAATAATGATAGTGATGGTTGTGGAAATAATGATAATGATGATGATTGTAAAAATGATGACGACGATGATGATGACTGCGACAATGATTACGACGATTATGATGATTGTGACAATGATGACGACAAAAATGATGATAGTAATGGTTGTGGAAATAATAATAATAATGATGATGATGATTGTGACAATAATGATGATGATTGTGACAATGATGATGATGATTGTGACGACGACGATGATGATGATTGTGACCGTGATGACGACGATGATGATGATTGTGACAATGATGACGGCGATGATAGTTGTGGAAATAATGATGATGATGATAATTGTGACAATGATGACGACGATGGTGATGATGAAGACAGAAATAAATGTAACCAGGGCATGGAGGAAGAAGAAGATGACGATGAATCACGCGGCTGTGGGTGTTCTGTTTAGCTAGGGCGAATGTGGAAAGCTTATTTTTAATCTATATAATTATATAAATATATTTCTTATTTTTATTGTTAGAGGATTATAGTGCGAAGCCCATAGGAACGAGTTTGAAATTGGAAAAGAAAACATCATTCATTTCATCAAACGCTAATACAATTAGCGTAATTTCCTAAGAAGTCAAATGGGAATATCTGACACATTTTTCACAATTTTAGAACCATTTCAGTTACACTTTTAGGTAAAATAAAATTAAGCTTGCTTTTGATATAATAATTTCATTAGTTCACCATATTTGAAACTTTTTCTTTCATGCAAGTAAGTACAATGAGACATAATATGTCTTGTATTATATTTTATAATTAAAACTGTTAAATATTTTTAGTAGTTTTACAGAGCCATTATTAACGTACAATAGATAATTAAGAAACGGGTATTTATGTATAAATATTTATCATTCATCATGTAGAATATGATTCAATATAAATCAATAATTTATTCATGAAACATTCTTTTATTTAACCGTTAAGCCTCCTGCAGACACACGCGATTAATCGCGCGGGGCGAAATGTGCGGTCCATTCGCAGTATTTTTAGAGTGGAAATTAGCTTGGCTCGTTGTCGCAGCGCGATTAATCGCGTGTGTCTGCGGGAGGCTTTACCGTGACCCTGAAACGTAAAGGGCTATTAAAGAAACACCGTTGATTTTAGTCACTTCTACAGTCACTCAGTTGATGATTTTAAAAAGAAAAGCTTTATTTTTACTACTAATAAAATTGATACTTCTAGGATCACCTCACCTTGTATTATATTTTAGACAGTATAAAAAAAAACACTGTTCTATATTTTCTGCTCATCAATTAAGTAATCCTGGCAATAGCTACATTATGTATGTTTACATAATACATAATAATAATAAACGATTTGCCACAATATTATATCCAATTATCTCCGAGATTTGCAAATTTAACGTATAAGAGATTATAATAGAATACGTTATTTATTTATGGTCCGAAATGGAATTTTCGTTGCGAAATCACAAATTTTCCCGTAGTTTAGTTTTAGTGGGACTTACTGCTGGAGATTCTTTAACTTATTTTCTTATTGCTTTACGGATAATATACAAATAAATGGCGGCCCAATCTTTTTATTTTGTCAGTAAATTCAAAACAAATCTAAAAGATGTACAGCTCTATATTTAAACGTATTTTTTTATAAACTATTATTTTTTATTTCAATACGGTCAGTTTTACGACAAAATGAATGATGGCACGGTTGGCGCAGTGGCTCAGCGATCGACTCCTGCGCAGCGTTTCACAGGTCCGATGCCCGCACGTCGCAAATAATTGACTTACAAGTAGTTGTTCTGGGTCTGCATGTTTGCGTATAATGTGTTTCTGTTTTAAAAGAACCCACGACGCCGGAGAAATTTCTATAGAGAGGGAAAGCGATTTAAAAAAAAGAAAAAAAAGCAAATACTATTACCGTGCTAATACTGATTCTAACCAGAAAAAAAAAGATAGGTAATATAATAGAGAACAGCCAATCGAATCGAACAATAAAATTATCTTATTCATCGCACTGTTAAACCAAAACAAAAAATGATTAATCGTTTATACCGGGGTGGCTAAATAAGGCTAAGTATAAGGAATTAATTGTCTATTCAGGGCAAACGAGGCTGTTAAAGTAAACGACGTTCGTACTAGGGATGGGGCATCTTGTCTGGACATGATATTTTTATCGATACCTGACATTCTGGACAAGTGGTAAATACTCGTACTTTCGGTGTTTTGCGTTATAACGGTGCATCCACACCGCCGGTAACATTTGTGGAGCAACAAAAGGCAATACGGTAACATTCGGCAACATTCGGTAACTTTTGTGGCTCCTTGTTACTATTTGTTGATTGTTACTCATCCACACCGCAGTAACATCCGACAACAAATGTTGCCGTGTTACTGAATGTCGAGTAACGTTGCTCGACAATCGGCAACATTGTTAGATAATGGGGGTAACATTGTTACCGAATGTTGAGCAAAGTTACTCGAATTACAGTAACACGTCAACATTTGTTGGCGGATGTTACCGAATGTTGAGCAACGTTATTCGACTTACAGTAACACGTCAACACTTAGTAACATTTTGTTGGCGGATGTTACCGAGCAACATTTGGAAACGTTGAGCTACAAATGTTGCCGGCGGTGTGGATGCACCGTTATTACGATTTTTCAACAAGATGAGGTTATCATTTTGGTAGTCCATGTAAATTCAAAGTCATATTATTTGACTAATACATCGTCGATGTTACTGAATTATCATAACATTATCTAGGTGTTTTGTGATTTTCCTTTTTAACCGACTTCAAAAAAAGGAGGAGGTTCTCAATTCGGTCGGTTTTTTTTTTATGTATGTACACCGATTACTCCGAGGTTTCTACTCCGATTAGTGTAATTCTTTTTTTGTTCGATGCGGTATACTTTCTCATTGGTCCCAATTTAGTTCAGTACTTTTTATTTTGTGAGCATTTTTATTGATGGATGATGTGATGATCTTTACTTTTTTTAAGTGTTTGTAGACCGATTTTCAAAATTCTTTTTTTGTTGTACGAGGAATAGTTCACTTTAGGGAACACTGCAAGTTTCATTAAAATCGGTTCAGCAGTTTTTGATAGGGAATTTTATTAGCTTATTGTGTACATGAGCGATGTTAATACCGGTGCTAAGTATGACCAAATTCTAGTGCACATGTAAGAAAGTGATGTATTTGACAAGAATTTGGGTTGAATATTTAAACTAAAGAGAGTAAAATAAAAAACTTAAAAATTTTGTTTGTGAAGTTATTTGAAAAAAATAACCGCCTTCAAATACGGAAATCGGTGGCATAAAAGACAACGAAATAAAAAAAAAAACAAAGTCACCGACTTCCGAAAGAAAAGTTATTTTGTAGGTTATTTTACCCTTTTTTTGGTTGTTTTTGAAGGCGGTTAAATTTTTCAAATAACTTCACAAACAAAATTGCGGAAAATAATGATTATTATTTTCTTTTTTTATGTTACTGTGCAGAGCAATACTTTCTCTGCTGTGACCAATAGAAGTCAAAATTGCTTAAGGGTGCTCCCACATTTATCGACGCGGAATCGGCTTAAGCCGAGTGCATATCACCACACTACTCGGCTTACCGCCGATCAGCTGCCGCGATGGATGTTCGCATGCTATCGGCAGTCGATTACTCCGAACGGCCGTCGCGATTGCTGTTCACTTACGTTCGGCTGTCGACTCCTTTGAACGGCTGTCGCGACAGATGTTCGCATCTGTTCGGCGCGGCTCCTGTGGCCACAGGCCCTATGCACAGTGTTTTATGAAGACTATTTTTCGGACATTGTTCCACGCAATTGGGATGTGGTATTTTTGTGGTGCGCAAGGAAAATTTAGGGCATATCTTTCAGTATAAATAAAGTTGAAAATCGCTTGCACCTGTTTTTTTAAGTTGCTATCGTTAAGCAAATGTTTTCCGACCTTCAAGCGATTTTCGACCTTATAGACATTTATGCAAACACTGGATTTTAATGAAGGAGCAATTTTAGCTAACTAGAATGTGATAAAAAAACAAACTAAATTTTAAATGTCAATAAGGTCGAAAATCACTTGTACCTGTTTTTTTAACTTGCTTAACGATAGCAAGTTAAAAAAAAGGTTCAAGCTATTTTTGACCTTCTTGACATTTATGCAAACACCTGATTTTAATGAAGGAGCAATGTTAGCGAACGACAATGTGAGAAAAACAAACTTAATTTTAAATGTCAATAAGGTCGAAAATCGCTTGAACCCTTTTGTTTTAATTTGCTTGACGATAGCAGGTTAAAAAAAAATAAGAGAGACAGACAGAGAAACATGCTCATTCCGCAATGCGACAAGAGTCACGCGGAACGGGGCGGCGCGGGGGTGGAATGTGTCGTTACAACTTTTCGTCTTATTTTTTTCCGTCTAGCCCCCCCCTTTCACAACGCGCGATACGGAACTTCGTTCCAAAAAACCAAAGTCCGAAAAATGGCCTTCATAAAACACTGCTGTGCCACCATCGCGATCGGTACTCGGCCGTCCTCGGCGCCGATCAGCCGTCTCCGACTCCATTTGGTTGTCTTCAGCGCTGTTCGGCAGCAGTCGGAAACGTTCAACTAGATTCAGCGCCGTACGTTGACATAAAGGATTTTTTGACCGGCTTAAGCCGATTCCGCGTCTGTGGGAGCACCCTAAAGCATAAAAAAAATATCTACACTTAATCAGTTCGATGACATTATCGACAAGGTTGAATAAAATGGCAACATAACCTGAATTTGATAACCCGCCGAGTAAAGTTTCTACTTCGAGAATTGGTATATTCTTCCAGTTTAAACTTCTGTTAAGAAGTAGGTATATTATATTATGGAGGTGTTTTCTAGGTTAAAATACTAGTGAATGCTGACAATTTCAGATTTTGTTCCAGAGCTTAAATAAACTTCAACTGAAATGATGTTTAATGAAAAAGATAATCTGCGAAGAAATTATAAAATAGATTAATATAAGCGTGTTTCTAAGAAAATTGAAAGTGTTAGGAATTCTGTTGAAAGACTTGTTAAAGGCTTCAAAGGGGTTTATAATGGATCTAGGTTAGTGGCTATCAAGTAAATCTCTGAATTGTAGGTTAAATTTAAACTAAAATATTTTGCTTTTGTACAACGAAAGATGATTCATAGGGTGACGTACACAAAGGGTGAAACGGGGCCCTATTAATAAGATTCCGCTTTTTGTCCGTCTGTCTGTCTGTCAGTCTGTCACCAGGCTGTATCTCATGAACTGCGACAGTCACGCAGTTGAAATTTTCACAGATGATGTATTTCTGTTGCTGCTATAACAAAAATGCTAAAGACGCAGATTAAAATAAATATTTAAGGGGGCTCCCATACACCAATCACGATTTTTCAAAGTTTTTAGAGTTAAAGGTACGCAAGGCCATAAAAAACAAACAAAAAACTTCATCATCATCATCATCATCAGCCTATAATGTTCCTACTGCTGGGACACAGGTCTCCTCTCTGTGAGAGGGAGTGGGCCATAATCCACCACGCGTGCCCAGTGCGGGTTGGTAGATGTCACATGTCTTCGATTTTTTTTGGTTCTAGGAAATGCCGGTTTCCTCACGATGTTTTCCTTCACCGTTTTGAGAGCAGTGCTTAATGCGCCTGACGAGATTTGAACCCACGACCTACAACTCGTAAGTTGGGACACTGCTCGAAAAAAAATTTAAGCGGCAAAATTTATGCAGTAGCAAGGCGATGTGTGTCCTGGATTCAATTTCCGCGCGGAACAAATATTTTTAGCCTGCAGGTAATTGTTACGAGTCTGGCTATGTATGGTATGTGGGTTTATTTTTAAACGCACGCACGATACAGTAGAAAGATATCTTTTGGTTTTCATAGTATCGATAAAATTTTATTACAACTCAGCCCATCCTTATTCCTAAGATTGTGAGGCATGCCATGATTTAGATATTCCGTCAGCTATTTCCGGAATTATTTCGGTCCTCGCAAGTTTGCTTGTTATTAGCCCCTGCTGCTATTATGCCAAAGATAAGGGGTTCTGACTGAATAAACTAATGGCGATATATCATAATAACGTTTGTTACTTACATGAAATTGTTCGGATAAGGAGCACATAATGGGAGCCAATAATTATTATGCATTTTCTAGGAATGCAAATAATATAAGAAATAATTATCAATATAATTTTATCTAACGCTTGCCTCACTATAAGAATTTCACAAGGTCACCAACATTAAAAATTCGAATGTGAGTTTATTTGTTCTTCTTATCCCAATAGATTAGGAAACAAAATAATTATGTGCTCTCCACATATTCTAGTGTAGCGTGTTTGTGGTATGTGTTAAACAACCATTTATCTATAATATGTATGTATTTAGAAATATATAAGTATGTTTATCAGTTGTCTAGTACCCATAACACAAGCTCTGCTTAGCTTGGGACTAGATGGCGTTGTGTGATAGTTGTGGAATATTATTATTATTATTATATTTCAGTACGTTCAAGACTTTGGTTTAAGCGGTGCGGGGCGTTGTTGGCTGCAGCTGCATTCACCGCTAATTTTCGAAGCGTCGCACTTATTCGTTTTTCTTTTGTTCTGCCATTACAAACAACACGCGCCGCTGTACTAGTGCAGGCGCTAGAGGTAGTTGAGTATGCAAAATCCGAGTGACGGGAACTATGACCGGATTCTTATACCTGAGACCCTAGATAATAACAAAACACATCTTGCCGCCAGGTCTGATGGTCCTTTCCCGCTCCCTTCACATTACCCCTTTTCACCAACATGGGGGGTGTTTGATTATTTTTGACCTTATGTCTATATACTGAGTTTCAAATACACCAGCTAACTCTCAAGCGGATATATTTTATATGCATTATGATTTTCTCATACAAACTTTAACATCATCTAAATCAGCAATGAAGGGTAGTTTTAAATAAAAAAAAAAACTAATAATGCCAGTTTTTCTTATTTGCTTATGGTCATATTCTTGCCAAGTTTCAAGTTTAAATACCCAAGGAATAAGACTTTACATACAAAAGTTGTCACCCGTTTTCAACCCCTTAGAGGTGGATTTTCGCAAAATCAAAAAATGTACTTTTAGGACAAATTGTAAATTATTACGGAAATAATCATTAAAATGATTTTTTAGTCATGTACTCAACATATTAAATTTCTTTTACGAATAAGAGAAGCGGGGGAAAAAATGGACCAAAAAATTGATCAGCAAGATCCACATTATTATTCTTTGACCTTTTCTTTACCTACTTATATCCATTGGCGAAATTCGGCACTCACATTTTGCATACTCAATTACCTTTAGCGCCCAGTCTATAACGATACACTTGGAGAAAACTACGAGCGTTTTCGATATTGGTAGCACTTCGTGGCGTGCGTCAAACTTTTCTATAGGACGTACACTTGATGTAACCACCGCTCAGAGCGGCAATCGCGTGAACGGGCGAAAATTAAAGTGACTAGACATCAGATTAAAGTGTTTCAAAACATGATTGAATGTTAACTCCAACATTATCTTCTAAAATCATACATTATTCCCTTAAAATCATATATCACCCTATCTTGAGCTCAATCAGGGCTTTAGTAAATGTGAAAATTCAAGCGCGCGTACATTATGTTTGTTTAAGAAAATTGGGGGACCAGCTTAGTATATGGTTGAAATAGGAAATTATTTGTGTTTATAAGTCGCGGGTTTAGACGTGGATACTACCATTTGTTGCTATTTATTTTATGAGAGCAATTATGGCCGATTAAGTCACCGATATAGCCCACCGGATTAGCAAGCTGAAGTGGCAATGGGCAGGCCATATTGCTCGCAGAGCAGATGGCCGATGGGGTCGAAAAGTGCTAGAGTGGAGACCGCGGACTAGCAAGCGCAGCGTAGGACGTCCACCAACGAGGTGGACAGACGACCTTGTAAAGGTCGCCGGAAGACGCTGGATGCAGGTCGCTTCCAACCGGTATATGTGGAGATTTAAAGGGGAGGCCTATGTTCAGCAGTGGACTTCCTATGGCTGAGATGATGATGATGATGAATTATGGCCTCGTGGTAACGGCCCTTATGAGTTGTAGCCTTGACTTAGAAGAAGCTCATACCCAGTACCGGACGATAAATTAACCAAAGGCTTAGTTTAAAATATAAAGTACGTAATAGCTTTTTTCCAAAGCTTCAATCTCTTTTATAATTAGCCTATAAACGTTTCTAGGGTCCCCTCTATCTATATCCTATAAAATTTTCAAATTCGTTGCAGTCATTCAGGCGTGAAAGCCTAACAATCAAACATATTTTTTGGGTGGTAAAGTCAACAAAAGAGTCCTTCCGACCTAAGTAGAGCGGAAGGGACTGTCAGAGTTTAATTGAATATAAATCCACTTTGTTCCTACAATTGCCCTTTACGTTATAAGGTCACGGTAGCCTACTTAGACAGTCCCTTAAAACAAACAAACAAAGAAAGTCACTTTCACATTATCTATACTATGTATAGTTAAGATTTGATGTCGATGTAGTTACTGTCCAATATGTTACCTATATATACAGTCACAGCACCTCATACCATAACAAAGTCACTTCACTCAACTTTATAACATTTAAAAAAAAGGAAACAAAACTCTTAGTAGGGGCGTCAGAATTGATTCGACATAGTAATACCCTCGACAGTCTCTCCATCACGCTCGTAGCCATCTTCGCATAATTTCCTCGGATGTTTCTCGAATAAATAACATCAGCATCAAAATCAACTTTCTTGTCAGAAAATCTTCGGTGATGTAAAAAAAATTAACTCGTTCTGAAACGGCGCGCCGAGAAATCAGTTTTATTTGGAATGTAAATGAGAATAAATTTTATTTACAGATTAGATGTATGAGTTGTTGAGATTACTTACAATATTTTTGATTTCTTCTATACCTGGTAAAATCCAATGAGTTCTTCAACCTATGTACCTACAGTACGTTATGCTCGCGATGTATCTCGCCTTCGAAAATTATATCACGGGAACATTATACGGAATACAAAGTATTCTACATATATGTTAATACAAGTTATTAACTAACAGTATACCAGATTTCATTCAAATCCGTTCAGTAGCTTTAGTGTGAATGAGCAAAAAATATCCATCCATCCGCATAAAGTTTCGCGTATAGATATCAAAGTTCACATTTTATGCGCAATAAAGCATGCGTCTTTTATCTTAAAGATTTTTTTATTAAGGAAAAAAAAAGATAATCGACGGAGAGCAGGACCAAACTCTGCGCCCTTACAGAAATTTCCATTAAAAAAACAGTTTCGTTTATCATCATCATCATAAGCCTATTAATGTTACTGCTGGGACACAGGCCCCTCTCTGTGAGAGGGAGTGGGCCATAATCTACCACGCGGGCCCAGTGCGGGTTGGTAGATGTCACATGTCTTCGAATTTTTGGTTCTAGGACATGCCGGTTTCCTTACGATGTTTTCCTTCACCGTTTTTGAGAGCAGCGGTGATGAAATAGATTACATAAAGTAGGTAATGCGCCTGGCTAGGTTCGAACCCACGACCTGCTACTCGTAAGTCGGGGCCGATACCACTGGGCCACCACTGTTTCGTTTATACTGTGTACTTAAACAGAATATTATACAATGTTTCTTTATTTGGAACAATCCCACCGCAATATTCCCAAACCACTGCAACTCCTTAAAGCCAGAATCAACAGTGGCGACCACCAGAAAAGTGCCGAGACAATGAAACTCGACAATACAACAATGATTTTACAAGACAAGTGAAATAAACGTAAGAACATTAAATACTAAGCTGAAAACTACATTTTCTGTGCATCTAACTCACTTACATTGAGTGATTAGTTTAACCTCACCACTTCTGGACTACAAGTTTCAGTAGCTGTAAAAACATTTATGTCTGTCCTAACAAGATTTGAGTAGATTTAATTTATGACTATCTTGGCTTATAGTTAAGGAGCAATGTAAATTAGTCGTAAGCTTAAACCCGATAAAGCCTTTAATTAAGGCGGAGTGCGTAATATATGCCGACAAGTTATGTAAAACTAGACTTGCTTAGGGCGCTCATCTAGGTTTTTAGCTATACTTAGGCTTAACTACTGTTAAACTACCTAAAATTGCGGAAGCTACTTTTTTAAACTTTTAATTTAGCGTTTTCTTTTTTGTATGAGGAGCTCGTGGCTAAATAATTACAGCCGCACAGGCCGATCTTCAGGGTTAAGCCGCGCTTGCCGAGGTTGGTCTGTGGATGGGTGACCATCTGTCATAGCGAGTTTCCTCCGTGCCTCGGAAAGCACGTAAAGCCGTTGGTCCCAGCTGTCATTTGTAGATCTTTGACAGTCGTTACTGGTAGTCAGAAGCTCTAAAGTCTGACAACCAGTCTTACCATGGGGTGTCGTATTACCCAGTTACTGGGTTGTGGAGGTCCGATAGGCAGTCGCTCCGTGTAAAATACTGATATTCAGCTGCATCTGGTTCGACTGGAAGCCGACCCCAATATAGTTGGGAAAAGGCTAAGCAGATGATGTTTTATTTTTTTAATTAACCTTTACTGCGCACCTGCACACTAGGAATTTCTTGCGTACCGTAGGTTCATAGCCGGAACTTATACCATATAGGTCCACCACGACACGCCGCATAACCAATTGGTTAGGTACAAAGCTAACAGTACGATAATAGTAGTTTATGAAACTGGTACATAATGAAAAGTATCACACGAGTGTATAATACCTATTATGTACAGTTTCATACACTACTTTATCTACTTTCATTGAACACGAATTTATCAAATAAAAGATAAAGATTGACACAGTATTATGGCGCCAAAATTCCCGTTAACACCGCGCATGGGACACAGCGCGCGCAGCCACAGATAAAAAATCAAATGGATGTATCTATGATCTGTAATCTGTATAGTAATGAAAAAAAAAATTATTATAACATTGTTTTGTTAGAGAAATAGTGTCATAAAATAATTTTTTAATTTCATTTTGATATACTGTGTGTAAAGTACGTCATTATAAACTCGTTTTGAGTTTTGTATTTTGAATTTAACGATATGAGAGTAGATAAAAAGAATATCAACTTAAATATCAGATTGAAGTTGTTATTCTACTGCCAGCCTACCTATTTGTTTTTATCGTACTGTTAGCGTTGTATAGTTACGGATGAAGAGAGAAACTGATAAGTCTTTGAAATAATAGGATATAAACACTAAACCGATAATAAATGCGTGTCCCACTGCGTACATTAAACCGATAAACGTGTTTTACGATATTTCAACCTCAAATTCTCATCATTATTCGGATGGCATCGTTATTATATTGTACATTTTAATGTTATACGTTTTCACATGAAAGGATTAATACGAATATTTATGAAACGCACCATTATTCAAACCGGAGATGTGATAAATCGAGAAAAATTCCAACAATAGAATTCTCATCTGTCAAACTGGTTTGTTACAAAAGGATTATTGGCGAGCGCTGTGAAAAGTTCTTTTGGTACAATTACGTATGATAGCAATTTGAAACTTCAATTGAAGGCGATTGGTTGTATTCTATTTAATGAGAACGGATTATATAAGAATAGCTTTTAAAGTTAATTGCCTGAAAATATAACTAAGAGGCTCTATTTTTCAATTTGAAGTGGAAAATGTGTCAAATTCTACATTTGATCCAAAATGCTCACTTAAATGCTAAAATACAAATAGGTACGTAGGTAGGTTATGCGCCATTGGTATATGCTGGACATCCCACCCTTACGTGCAAAGCATTTTGCCAGTACTTTTATTGTGCGCATAGCTAAGAAGCGGAATTCCCTGCCTGAGTTTGTAACTAACCTAATCTGTCTTTTGTTTTTTTTTTTTAATTAAGTATTTTATTTTAGTTTTAGTTTAAGTTTAGTTGTAAATACACCGTGTTCTTCACGTTATCCATAAACTTTAGCAAATACTTCTATGGCTTTTACAAATCAAATCCAACAAAGGAAGTAGTACTTAAAAAGGCTTCGTTACAAAGATATTTGTAATTTCATTTAATGAAATTTAATTGAGCTATGCAGTGAGAAAGTATCTTAATTTGAAATCTATCAAATACTATTTGCATTTCATTTGTTTCAGCCCGCCAAATGTTATGAATGACGTTGCCAATTCGGATAAAGAGGCATGCATATCGGGTTATTTACGTCTAGGTATTTAGTTTGTATGAAAATTAACAAAAAATAAAAAATAAGAATTTATTAATGTGTCCATAATGAAAAATGCTTACTTCCGTGGTTTGAACATCTGGTCGAAGTTTATGTATATCGTCCGGAACACGGTGTATATAGTTTTATTTATTTTTAGACTAGCTTTAGTTACCTAATGTATATACCTAATATTTATTAATAAAAAATAGTAGTTATTACCAAGAGTGAATAAGTTACTTGTAGGCGAGTGTGTTTTATCGTCGACCACATCATCGCTTACCATCAGGCGAGATAGTAGACAAACGCGTGCCTATCGCTAAATAAAAAAAATATTGACAGAAACTGTCAATTTTATACAAATGTCAAAACACAACAGGAAAACAACTGACGCCTATCGCAACACGTAATACCAATGAATTTCCACTGGCACTCGGCTTACTGCAAAACTGTCAACTGGCGACGACACAAAATCCTTGGCTGGAATTTTTCCGAACTTTTCGATTCTTTTGAAATACGTTTTTTTGTTACCTCAACAACATTCTGGACGCCTCAACTTGAGCGAAGTTCAGACGTGGCAATCGAATTCACGATAATCCGACGCCGATCTTTTTTTTTCGTTTGTTTATGCATAATCTTAAAGTTGTTTTGACTTGGATTATTAGGCTTTTTAGATGCATACAGCCTTACTACAAAAACTTAAACATCTGTTGAACACTTGTCTAGAAAAAGTGTGACTGCAAAACGGACCTTATTTCAACGACATACCTAATCTGGCATTTATTTAGACAAGTGTTCAACAGACGTTTAAAAATTTTGTGGTACGACGGTTAATGTTTATAAGGAAAAGTCGTGCTGGATTATTAATAAATATTTAATTATGTTTTTTTGATGAGATTTTGTTGTGGCGAGGTATCTTTTTTGCATCCTACAGAATAGAAAGATTAAATTGTTAAACACAAATTGATGCACAAAACACACAGAACCCATGACGACGACGTTTACAAACACTGAAATCATTTACGAACAGCTTTACCCACAACTAAGTATCAGTAGGTAGTACCTAGTTACCACTTCCCTCCATATCAAGTAGGAAACAGAACAAAACAAGGCCAATAGACACAAAAGGAGAATAGAAGTGGGAGAAGCCTAGTTGCCGTGTACAGTCACGAGCAATAACATGTAGGTATACACTTTTTTTTTAGCGTGGTAAAATCATCAAATGAGTCCTCCCACCCCGGGCAGGGCGGGAGGGACTGTCAGACTTGTACTGACTAAAATCCACGGTGTCCTTCAATAGCCCTTTATGTTCCGGGGTCACGGTAATGAGATAAGTCCCGCGACCCCGGCAGGCTTTGACCCTCTAGAGAGGGGGCCCCGTCATTATGCTGACGCTCTTTGAGGCGCGCGTGGAACACAACGCGCCGTCGACCCGGGCATGGTCCATGGCCGGGCAGCGAGTTGCCCTTTACTCGCCGCCCGCATGCCCAACATGTCGACGGGTTCCGGGCTATTTGTATTAACCGACATTTTTTTTTTAAACTTTACACCAGAGCAGTTTAAAGTTTCGATTTTTAGAAAAAAAATCATAACTTTGGCAAATCGCAATATTTCTTTAAAAAGACGGATATTACTGTTTTTATAACATATTCCCCATAATTCGTTTATTATTTTTTTCTAATATTCCTATTTTTAACGAAGATAAATGTCGCTTAATACAAAATGACCCATATTTTACTTTTTTTTTGTTCCAGGCTAAATGACTTAACCGCCTATGATTATTGTTTCTTATTCCAGGCTAAATGACTGAACCGCCTAGGTTTATTATTTCTTGTTCCAAGCTAAATGACTTAACCGCTTAGGCATGCAAATAATGGCTCTAAGCTAAGTGCTTTAATCAAAGAGTTGGTCATATTTCAAACCCAAGCTAATTGATTTAACTACCATATCTTAAACTTATTAATGTACGGCTAATTAGTTTATGCGACTGATTTTTTTTTAATAAATTGTTTGTAATCATACTTGAATAATGATGTTTGCAGAAATTGGCGGTTAAAACATTGATAAATTGAAAGGTACATGAAATGAGAAATAAAACACATTAAAAATTGTATAAAGATAAGTTTTTTATTTAAAATGACAATCACCTAGGAACAACAGTAACTTCTTACCTTACCAAGGTAACAACTAAAGTTTTTATCACAATTTTATAGGAATCAGAAGTTAAACAGTCTTTTTATTACTCGTAGCCTACAGTCTTATTACCTGAAATAATTATTCTCATTCTTCTTCATTCCTAAACTTTAACATTTAAGTATATAAAAACTTCTTTTTTGAGATCTCTTCAATTACAAAAAAAGGTTTATCTATAAGATAACTTCTTTTAAAAATAATCATATACAAAAATAAAATGCTTACATATACCGGTTGGAAGCAACCTGCATCCAGCGTCTTCCGGCGACCTTTATAAGGTCGTCTGTCCATCTCGTTGGTGGACGTCCTACGCTGCGCTTGCTAGTCCGCGGTCTCCACTCTAGCACTTTTCGACCCCATCGGCCATCTGCTCTGCGAGCAATATGGCCTGCCAATTGCTACTTCAGCGTGCTAATCCGGTGGGCTATATCGGTGACTTGACAACCGAGTTGGATTCGGCGGTTGACCTCTTCCTCGAAGTTGGACCTACCTAATTGGACTACTTGTCCTAAATAGATATGAGTCAACAACTTCGTGTACCGAGTTTCCAACAGAGACTGGGGTGGGCACAACATTGGCATTTGACATAATTTTCGTCTTGTCCATGTTTATTATCAAGCCCACCCGTTGTGAAACTCGGTCGAGGCCATCGAGCATCATGCTGAGTTCCTCCATCGACTTTGCCATGACTACGATGTCGTCGGCAAACCGAAGGTGAGTGATGTATTCGCCGTTGATGTTGATGCCAAGTCCTTGCCATTCCACGAGTTTGAAGGCGTCTTCCATTGCGGCAGTAGGTAAACAGTTTCGGGGAGATAACGTCCCCCTGTCTTACGCCTCTTCTCAATGGAATCGCCTTCGTGCTCTGCTCCTGTACTCGGACCGACATGGTGGCGTTATTATACAAACACTTCAACACCTCGATGTACCGATAGTCAATACGGTATCGCTGGAGTGACTCAAGTACCGCCCATGTTTCCACCGAATCGAAGGCTTTCTCATAGTCCACAAACGCTAAGCACAATGGCAAGTTATACTCTTCGGTCTTCTTTATAACTTGCCGCAGCGTTATAAAGAAGATGTGGTCTATAGCCTCTTCGAAAACCGGCTTGTTCGGGAGGCTGGAAGTCATCAAGTCAGCGTTCGAGACGGTTCGTGATAACCCTTGAAAACAGCTTATAAACATGACTCAGAAGCGTGATGGGTCTGTAGTTCTTCAATAGGCTGTTATCACCTTTTTTGATGAACAACACCACCTCACCCCTGCTCAACATTTGAGGCGTTTTGCCCCCGGACAGGACGGAATTATAGAGTTTCTGGAGGACTTTAAATACCGGTGTTCCACCCGCTCTCAGAAGCTCTGAAGTAATTCCGTCAAGCCGTGAGTTCTTAAGCTGCTTCAGGGCCATCTTAATCTCGTACAGACTGATGTCCGGGATATCTTCGGCATAATGTCGGGACAGCTTGGCTCTTGGATCTCCTACCAAGCTGTCAACGGGCTTTGCGACCGAAGTGTATAACTGTCCATAGAACCTCTCGATCTCGCCTAAAACCTCTACTTTGGTCGACGCTATGCTACCATCCTCCCGTAACAGCTTTGTCATCCGACTTTGCCCAACAGACTTGTCCTTTGCGAACACTTTGGAGCCTTGGTTTCGCTGTATGGTCTCTGTAACACGATTCGTATTAAAGAGACTCAGATCATGTCGCAAGGACTTAAATATAAGTCTATTGAGCTGCCTATATGACTTCGCGTCATCGGAAGACCGCAACTGTAGCAAGCGTCGTTCAGCCATGAGGTTTAAGGTTTGCTCGGTAAATTTCTGAGGTCTTTCTTTACGGCAGGGTCTAAAAAACTTAAACCCTACCGTGCGGACAGTTTCCACTAGCCCGTCGTTGATCTCGTCCACTGAAACTAAGTTCTCAAGGCAAGCAAAGCGATTAGAGAGCTCGAGTTGGATGGGACCGAGTAGGTTGGAGCGTAGACTTCATCAGGTTGGACCTTTCAAGTTTAACATTGATATTCAGCGAGCCTCTTACGATTCGGTGATCGCTACCGGTTTTTACCCTGGTGATCACAGAGACATCACTGAATATCCGTTTCTTATCGGTCATGAAGAAGTCTATCTCATTTCTCGTGAAACCATCGGGACTCAACCAGGTCCATTTCCTGTGAAGCGGCTTCTGGAAGAAAGAGTTCATCATGAAGAGTTCCTCTTTCTCATGAAAGTCGGCCAGCCTCTGTCCCCTAGGGTTCCGTTGCCCATACCCAAATTGCCCCACTCTCACCTCATCACCGCTTTTCTTGCCCAACTTTGCGTTAAAGTCTCCCATAACAACAGTGAAGTGGGTTTTGGAACTATGTATGGCCCTACTTATGTCCTCATACATAGTCTCCACTTCATCATCGGAGTGTGACGAGGTCGGTGCGTATACCTGAATGACCTTCAGCGAATATCTTTTGGATATTCTGAGTATTAGGTATACCACCCTACTCGACACACTGTCGATGGTTATTGTGTTGTTTACGAGGGACTTGTGAACGAGAAACCCAACACCACCTTGGGACTGTTGGTCGCCCTCCCGGTAGTAGAGCAAGTTACCAGACTTCAGGGTTACGGTGTCCTCCCCCTCTCTACGGACTTCGCATAACCCTATAATGTCCCAGTGTAACTTGCTCAGCTCCTCTTCCAGCTCGCAGATCTTTTCGTCAGTCCTCATTGTGCGTATGTTGTGTCAGGGCCAGTCGTCGTGGGGTTGGGTAGCCGGATCTCTTCCAGAGATTCTTAGCACCCCCTGCTCCGCCGTTACCTTGACCGCTACCCGCGCCAGGGATAGCGGAGCTGCCGGGGACTGGGGGCCTAGTCGCCACGCTTGGCAGGCGGGTTGGCGATCGCAGTGAGGATGTGCAGTAGGTACACGGAGGACGCTGCTGCCCGACCTCCGGTTTGTCCCTTTGTCGCCTCTTACGACACCCACAGGATGATTTGTGGGAACGCAATTCTAAGCCGGCGCCCCACGGCATGTAGGAATGACTACCTAAAACAGTTACTGTTTTATTTAGGCATGTTTTTTAAAAATATTTTTGATCGCAGACTGGTAGAATCACCTTGGTTTTTATTTCGCTCAACCGTTGGAATGTTGGCGGGAGCATTTAAACTCGCACGTTTTATCGCGATGGCGCCAACATCATTGTTTTAACCATCGTCATAATAGTCAATCCATATAAAATTTTGATTGTATTAATGTGTATTCTATTCTTATTCTGTTTAAGTTAAACTGTTTGAAGTACTAGAACTTTACTTTTGATATAACTGAAACGACACTGCAAATCAAATATGGAATAAAACAAATAGGTTTAACCATAATCTTTAAATGTTTTGTTGAAATCCTAAATAGTTCATGCGACCGACACATCATTATCTACTGCAAGCTAAATAGTTGAAGTGACAATATCTAACATTTCATGTACAGAGCTAAATGTATGGATTGACACTGGGTATGAATTTCACAAAGAGGCTAAATGTATTAAACGACATTCTTGTATATTTACAAGGTAAAGCTAATTGTATTACGCGACACTGGATAAGAATTTAACAAAGAGGCTAATTGTATGAAGCGACATTTCTATATATTTATAAAGTCAGGCTAAATGCTTTAACGTACGTTGCCTGTAAATTGTTGCTCCAGGAAAAAACGTTTAAACGACTGCCTGGTATTTGGTAGTCAGCTCAATTACACAGTTCCTAAATTTGCCAATATTTTATGTCGCTTCATTCATTGCAGTCCAAAATGGGCCCAAAAAATGCGGTTGTATTAAGCGACAAAAAAGTGCTCCGATCGTCACCAAACCCAAATGACGCAGAAAAATTCGCTGATTCCAAATATGTATAAAAGTCTATATCGCTCAGAGTGTCGCTTAATACAATTAGCCCGGAACCCGTCGATGTATACACTTAACAAAATTCAAACGCAATTTACTCGTGAAATACAGAGGCCTTACCACGAGCTCTTAACGCGATCCAGTTTAGGCTGCGGGAAAGAGACAGAGCTATACAAGTAGTCTAGCGCCATCTTTTTCCCACAGCCTAAACTGGATCGCGTTAAGAGCTCGTGGTAAAGCCTCTGGTTTCCACTTTGAAATAAGACCTATTCCGTAATAGTATGGCTTCCAAAATAGAACTCTAATGAAAAGGCAAAAGTTCATTATGGTAGCAGAACATCGCTTTTGAATACTGAGTAGTGTAGACATACAATTGCTCGTGACTGTACGGGTAAAAATTACTACTAATGTTTTTATGGATCATAAATTGTGTGCTGCTATATTTGATTCCAATCAAATAACAGTAATGTCAAACACGCTTGAACGCACGGAAATGTAGTACCTAGTATAAGAGTCATACGAATAAATTGTTCCATTTGAAGATCGGACCTGTCACACGAAGTGCAGCAGCCCGTCGATTAGCCGACCATGTATTCCAATCTTCGTGTTGGATTTCAAAAACCTTAACACTTTCACAGCGGATCACGAGCTCAGCTCGGCAAACAAATTTTTCTCCAACTCGCGAATCACGAGTTGCACTCGCCTTCGCCTTTCGTACTGTTTCTTAGAAAAACACGAAGTCTTATCGTGATCCGCGTTGTACGCGTTTGTAGCTGAGTTAATAAGCTACACACACATATGCAAAGTTTGTGTGTAGTTAGAACGAGAGCGCTACAGTTCGCACATGCCCGAGCCCGCTCAGTCGGCCGTCGGGCCGTCGTCATTAAGGAGTCTGTACGACTTTTTTTATTGGAAAAATGACTTTTTTAAATTATTTTTATTAAATTAACCTAAATAATATAATTTGTTTTTATTTATTATCCATAGTATACAATAGTAGATTTTACATACACAAGAAGAATTATCCATATACTCCTGGCCGTAATTTTTCTATGATGTTAGCAATTATGCAGAAAAACGCCCGCGTACCGTATCAAGCGGCGCTCTAAACGCTCCACTGTGAAAGTGTTAAAACGGTTCGGTAAATTCAGTAAACAAAATCAGATGGTAGAAAGACCTAAAAGTTTATTAAAGCAATTATTGGAATTCCTGTAAGTCTTACGAGTTCACGCTAATGGCCCGGCATGCATTTCCAACGAATTCGAGTCGGTACAGTAACTCAATTACGAGTTATTCCTGCAGGGAGACCGTTTTGATCGTGTTATTTCTTCTTTAATAGGTTTTGAGTGCATTTAGTGAGAGTTATACCTATGTTATATATATAAACAAGCTAAACGGAAACTGCTCCTAGTTTGTTTAAGTAATACCTTTGTTTGACCCGTTGGTAAAAATAGGTCTTCACTAATTTTGAATCTCAAAGAAACATCGAACATAGCATAATATACCATTAAATAATCCTAAAATCTTATTATTATGTCAAAATGCTAAGAATTCAACAATATTTAGAATCAGTCAGGTCAACAAACCCACAACCACAGTACAAACGCTGAAACATCCACATTCACCATAGACACGAGGACCCCCAGCGAACGGACGTGCTCGTCACATCCGCTCCGAAAATACACCCACGCAAATAACTTCAGTAATGAACTCTCAAGTTTTATTGTACTTAACGAAGGGATACACAATGATGCATTCGAAGCAGGAATTTTACATGTTTCCGTAGTTAATTGAAGAGCTGTTTGTTTGGTTCTGTCAAACTTTTATGGTAGTTAACAAAGACGCGGTATTTCGCGATGAAAATAACAGCTTATACTCCTTTATTAATCAAGAATTTCGTTTTACGAAGCAAATCGTAGTACTTATGTACAGTATTCAGAAACGTCATTCCAACTGAAACTGTTACAACATTTTTGCCCAAAATAATATGTGCCGCCAAACAATCTGATGACACATTTCATTCATCAGTTCTGAAATGATCAAGTATACACATTGGTACAAAACGTTATTAATAACTACAATATCCATTCTCACTCTTCACTCACTCACATTGAGGCTGCGGTACAATAGTAATTTTTCTCTGAAATTCAAAGCCACTACGCGACACGGATTTATGTTTGGCACAAATCAAAATTTACGCTCACAAATACAAATTTATAATGCGCAGTGTTAAACTTTAAATAAAATCCTTGACACCTCTATTTTTTGGTAGATAAGGTACAGTTTCCCGTGGTTGAACATTTTTAGGCGTCAACAAACTAAACTGTTTGCTTACCGGCGGGATATGGAATAGGCGTTCTATTTCACCGTTGTATAACAAAGATAAAATGGTTTATTGCTATTATTTAAATTGTGGTTTTGATGAATATTCTAAATCTGCCAAGAAATACTAAACGACTGTACTATTATAATAAATTGTTGTACTTTATCGTTCATTATTTTAATACCGCGAAATCTATTATGATCGAGTTTTTTCAGGGATTACAGATATGCTTAAAGTTTTTTGATTATTTCCAAAAAGGCCGTGTTTATCGTTGAAAATAATAACTTAGTAACAAGTTTCACCTCATTGTTATCAGTTATAATTATAACAAATAAAACGTTACGCATAAAATATATTATGTATATAAATTATATTATTATAACTGTAAAAAACATAATTATTTAGTTAAAGAAACTTTTTCATTAATTATTTACGCTATAAAACAAAGATGAAAACGTCGCCAGACAACTGTCATAGAGTACACGTCATCCGCATCAGGCCAGAACTTTACCTGACCCAGGAATTGAATATAAGACCTATCTTAGGCCTTTGTCAAACTGACAGGCGAGGCGAATGCGAACCGAAGCGTTTTTGTTTGTAATATATGGAATTGTTTGCAAAAAAAGTTCTCCAGTCACATAGACTATCGGACCGCTTTCGCTTTTCTATATGACAGGATTCGGATCGCATTCGCTTCGCCTGTCTGTTTGACAAATAGCTTTACAGTTTACAAACACTAGACCATCGAACTAGTTAGAGAAATCTTATTTTTTTATTAAGTATGTAAAGGCACGGTGGACGCAGTGGCGACTGCTGCACAGCGTGCCGCGGGTTCGATCCCAGTATGGAATAAATTTTTGTATGACCTAAAAGTAGTTGTTCTGGGTCCCAGACCCGTGTTTGTGTATGTGAGATTATAATTATGTAAACGCACCCAGAACACGGGAAAAAATAGTGTAGGGCAGTTTTCCGGGTCAACGACGGCGCGTTGTGTTCCACGCGCGTCTCAAAGAGTGTCAGCACAATGACGGGGCCCTCCCTTAGAGGGCCAAAGCCTACCGGGGTCGCGGGACTAAACAGCAACCGTGACCCCGGAACGTAAAGGGCTATTGAAGGAATACCGTGGATTTTAGTCAGTACAAATCTGACAGTCCCCCGTGCCCTGCCCTGGGTGGTACGCATTTTATCAAAATAAAAAAAAAGTGTGGGCAGTTTAAAAAAGGAATCAGTATTACACTTCGGTGTGAATGCAGCAAGTGAAGTGAATCAGGCAGACGGGGTGACGTCACGGAAGCAACGCGGCGGAAGCGCGCGCGCCGCGTTTCCGCTTCAGCCGCCGCTTGAACCGCGCTAACTACATCACAGGGCAGCGCTACAGCGGAGTAAAGCGCTGACAGATATGCACAGGATTAGATTATACTTTTCATGTGGATGGGATAAGGAAATATGAAAGAGAAATTTTGAAGTTTTATTAAGTAAATATAAACCTTTATTTATTTTTAGGCAAGTACTAAAGTTAAGTAATGATGACGTGTCTTCTGAGTTTGGCAAATTAATTTCGTCTGACCATGGGACAATTAATTTCAACGGAAAGAGTGGTGTGAACGGCGAATCGTCTTACGACAAAATTATAGAATTTAAGTAAACACGGCTTGTACATCATCTGCTTCACGAAAGCACGGTTTGTAATGTGGCTGAGCGATCGACTGCTGTCCAGCGTGTCACAGGTTCGATCCCCGCACGGAACAAAATATTTGTATGATCTGCAAGTAGTTATTCCGGGTCTGGGTATTTGTGTATGTAAGTTTCTATGTTTGTAAACGCACCCTCGGTACAGGAGATATACCTAGGTAGTGTGAAACAAATAAAAAAAAAATGAAAATAAGTAAACTGCACTAATTCTATAGCAGGGCAGTACAACAATCGGATCAAAAATATCAACGGCAGAAGCAAACATTTACCTCTCAAAATCTGTATAAAGCACTTGTCATTTATTTTTACAGCCAACATGATGGGAAGCCATGCTTATCGCAGTTTCAGAGCATTACACACGTTGACAATTTATTTAAATTTATTAAAACTTTCAGTTCCCTTGCTCTGTTTTTTTTTTCTCTCTGATGGAAGACTGTGATGAATTGGAATGGTACCCATACGTTTTGTCAGTTTTCTAGCTTTCTTAATTTAAGGCAGTTAATTTGGGGTGCTAAGACAGGAAACCTCCACGTGCGCCCGTGGACTGGAGTTCCCTCTCGGATACGTCCGGGGGGAAGACCAGTTTTTCGGGCCGGTGCGCCCTGGGATGCGGGCAAAAACTCTCCTTAGGCACTGTGTGCCTAAGGGGTTTCTTTGCCCGTATGCAAATAGCCTGTCGGGTGGACGCTCCAACGCGTGTCCCTCTGAACAGCAGAGGGCACAGCGGCGGAGCGGGCTTGCGGACGGTGAGTAATGGGTATGCTCGCCGTCCGAAGGACCAAGCCCGGGTCGGTGGCGCGTCGTGTTTCACGCGTCACCGACGGGGCCCCTTATGGGGCAAATGCCTGCCGGGGTCGCGGATTTTTTCTTAATCCAGGATACCGTGGCCCCGGAACGTAAAGGGCATCCGAAGGAACACGGGTGGATTTTAGTCAGTAAGAGTCTGACAGTCCCTCCCGCCCCACCCAGGGCGGGAGGACTCATTTGACGATTTTGCCACCAAAAAAAAAAAAAAAAAAAGGCAGTTAATTTGGCAAAACCTTTACCTACGTTTTTTTTTAACGAACCCACGATGCAGTGTCTATTGTAGAGCAACTTTATCGTTACCTACTTTTTGAAGTACTTACCTACTTTGTTGTATGTACCTTAATGTAGTTTTGGACTTATAGCAAGGATTAAAAAAAAAATGTTATTTAAAAAAAAGAACTTGCCCTACGAAATAAAAAAACACAAAAACAATAAAAAAAATCTACTCCTCAAGCAATACTCCGTTATATAATTTTTAAATAGGTATAACGAAAGGTAGATGGATAAAAGTTTTAAGCTATTGCATAGCATTTATCGCGGGCTCTGAGCGCGGCACAGCGCGGCGCGGGGACCGAATAAAAAAAAATCCAAAAACCTAAGGAAAATACCTACCTGGCACCACGCATCGTCTAGCATCGTTTCAGTTCGAGGGACTTCGGCAATCATGCATAAAAATATCCGTCATAAAAACAATTTACTTTTTACTGATTCTAAACAAAAGGAGTTTTCACAATAAAACCTACTTATAAAATTCTCCTACAACAAAAGAATTACTACCGTAGTGCACCACAAACATTTTAAATTAATTATATTATTCTCGTTTAATATACGCGATAGGCGATTTTACTCTTTTAAAAAAAATGTTGTGCAATAGCCTCACCGCGGCAGTCTCCGAGTGCTACATGTATTTTTTATATCCTAATAAGTATGTAGTTTGTTAGTGGCAATCTAAATTGAATCTGCTCACAAATTGGTTACAAGTTTGGCACCTTCAATTTAAAGCTATTGGTTGGACCACACCTCTGTTTACCGCTTGTGTAAAACCTTTCACCTTTTAGACTTTAATAAAAGCTCACAATAAGTAGCTATTTATTCCACAAGAACAAATAATTTTAATTTCCCAAAATTCTATTACACAGACGACACTCGAAATTAAATCTAATTTCCATATAAACAGGGTTCGAATTTAAATTGGCTTCTGAATGACAATTGCGGACAAAAAAATGGTCGCCTACAAATATGAGGGCAAATATTTTAATCCGCCTCAACTGAGGTGAGAGTAAAACCGCTTTGCGTTTTTCATAATAATAGCTTTAAGCCGGGTTCAGACGCATAGAGTAGAGAGTTGACAATTTTGCAAGCAGTCGAGTTGTTTAAATGGAATGTCTCGGAAATTGTTGTCATTTTGTCTTCGTTTTATCTTCTTGGTACCTTGTTAGAAGACAGAGCTTAATGTCAACGCCAGAGATTTTTACAAATACTCTGCTTAAGAAGTAAGTAATCTTTTGTAATGTTCTTTGGAGAATAACTGTATCAAAAGTTTAGTAACAATGTTAGAAATGCTTATGTTGACAAACATGTAACAAAATTACCAACGTAACATTGTGCGTATTACACGTAATTAAATCACTATTGCTCTTAGAAATTACCAAACTTACTAGACAGTAATTCGGGCGAAATAACTAGCTTAACTAAGAGACGTCATTCTCCATAATATTAGGTTTTGGAACAGAATACATATTTTGCGGTCCATAAATTAGATTGTCACTAACGCTCTCTAAGCCCGCCAGAAACCAGCTTTAATTTAAATTTCGAACGTAATTCGTGAACTCGTCCCATTTACACCACAAAGAATTCACATTACAATGCTTTTTTGGGTTTTTAATTTTACGTTTGAGGAGATCCGATTCAACAGTGGATTCAGGAAAGAATTAAAAGATATTAACTTTTTATTTATTGTGTGAAATTAAAAATGCGTTACAATGCAACCTAGTGTATTGTGCGCCTGCAATTATTTTGGTGGATGTTCCAGTAATCTAGTAACAGTGAGTTCAAACTTAGGCAGAGACTTTTTAATAATAATTATTATCCTTCGCTATTTTTAAAAAATCATCATGACGTCACATAAAACTTCACGGATGATTCAGTATCGGAGTAAGCAAGTCTGTTCCAGTTTTGGGAACGTAGAAGGCAGATTGCCCTGGATTATTACTAATATTAGTAATAAGTGAAATTGAATCAATTATATCTACAACACTGAACATTTGACTGCCTCAGTCAAATGTTCCACATTCAGGAAATTATCTGTTTAAATCCCCAGCACAAATATTTTATTCCACTGTTATTTTGCTTTCTGAAAGATTGGAAACATAATTTGCTTTTCCACGAGAATGTAATAGCTGTGAAGAATCAAGAGTCATTGTGCTGTGAACCGAGGATGCTGATTGGAGGAATTTACTTTCGCTAAATGCTACTCGATTAGTCGTCGAATAGCTATCTCTAATTACAAGAGAGTTGTTCAGTCAGTATATTATTGAGGTTTGTTTATTTATTTGCTGGAATTAACAATTGGGATTAAATTGATGTTGTTTCAGTAAATTTAAATTATTTTATTGCGCTTCTTTTCTTTTATACGGTTTATGTTATAAATTAAGTGTTTATAATAGGCTATTTGACAAAAAAAAAAACTTTAGTCCGTCAAGATTATCAAAAAATATTCGCCTCGTATTTTTTCTTTTTGTACGACTGCCAAAATTGACGGAGATACAACGCTTTCAAAATTGGCAATACGTCACAAGTACAATTTCTACTGATTTCTGACGTCACCAGCCCCCACTCTCGAGTTTCGATGCGTTATATCTTGGTAAATGTTCATTGAATTTACAAAAGTAAAAACACGTGTCCGTTATTTCTCAAAACTCTAAATGCCGGACTAATTAGATTTGTGATATATTAGTACTGTCAAATAGCCTATTACATTTTCGTTTATTTTTATTTATCACACATACTCGTATTTGATAAATTTTAAAGAGTGTTGATGAAACGGACATAAATTAATCATCCTGGTGGCGTAGGTACAGTCCAATGTTTTTTTTGAATCATCAAATGAGTCCTCCCACCCTGGGCCGGCAAGGAGGGACTGTCAGACTTGTAGTGACGAAAACACACGGTGATCCTTCAATAGCCCTTTACGTTCCAGGGTCACGGTTATCTGATGAGACAGTCCCGCGACCTGAGACGGTCCCGCGACCAAATGAACCGTGCTGGCGGCGAACTAGTCCAATGATGAACCCGGTCATCAGTGAACGGTTGTTGAATAGTGAGATTAAATTATACATAATATTCCATAGTCTAACCAAACTTCACTTTACAATAAAGATACGGAACTCCACACTAACCCTATCCGGGTTCAAGTTTATGAACTAATAACACAAAGTGCAGAAGCTAAACGATGGAGTACCCTGCAGGGAGACTGTTCTATCGAAAAGCTTTCTTATTTGTATTGTTTTATATGTATTATGGAGAAAGTTGGGAAGAGTAGAAGAAGAAAATTTTGTGATGGAATTGAAATTAAAAAAAAATTAATAACGGTTACGATTTTTTTAAAGAAAAAATTTTTAGGTTGTCCACTCCACCATATTTTATCATCTAACATCGCGTATCTTTATGGATTCTGTAGCACGGTATTTTGTTTTTTAAACGTAGCCTCACACGAATATCTTCCTGTATCGTGGGTGCGTTTACAAACATAGACACTCACATACACAAACACCCAGACCCGGAACAACTTCTTGCAGATCATACAAATATTTGTTACGTGCGGGGATCGAACGTGCGACACGCTGCACAGCAGTCGATCGCTTAGCCACTGTGCCAACCGTGTCGTAATTGTTAGGTCTTACTCTTTTATCGACACACACACACACACACACACACACACACACAGACAGACAAACTCGGGGTCTTCAAGTCAATAGTGATTAGGTTAATTCTAGGCAAGCGTCCTTTACCGTCGACCACATCTTCGCTTGCCATCCGGCGAAAAAGTGCTCAAACGTAACCCTAAAGCCTCCTGCAGACACACGCGATTAATCGCGCGGGGCGACATGTTGCGGTCCATTTGCAGTACATTTACAGTGGAAATTAGCCTGGCTTGTTTTCGCAGCGCGATCAATCGCGTGTGTCTGCAGGAGGCTTAATGCTAAATAAAATTGAAAAATCTTCGAAGTTTTAACTTACGTTTGTTTCTAGTACTGAAGTAGAAGTACCGGATCTGGAAAGAAGAAAAAGTTATTGTTATTTTATAAGAAATATATCTTGACCATACGGGAACAGTCAGTATAATGGCGATTAATAAAAAAGAAAAGAAAGGAAATTATAAGGCAGGTGTGAGTGGCAACGCTGGGAGGGCGATGCCCTAGAAATAAATGTGGGTAAGTTTTGGTTTTTTATAATAGTAATATTGTCTGACAATTTGAGTACCTTAAGCTGCCTACCCAAATGTCCTTTCTTTGGTATTGTTCGTCGTGTCGTGGAGCTCCTTGAGTTATGAGTCGAGCTACATAATAACTGACAAATGCTTGCACTGACTGGAATGGTTCTTTCCTCAAAAGACCATCTCAGACACACCCGCATTGTCCTCGTGTGGCCATACGCAAAACAATGTCTGGACTTTAAAAGAGACTGTGACCTCTGAGTTTGTTTCAGCTGTTTCTTCTCAGAGGTACGAAACACCGGCCTCATCTATTTTGTAAAAAAACGACATGTAAAAAGTGTTAATAATAACCTAGTTTTTTTTTTTTTTTCGTGGTAAAATCATCAAATGAGTCCTCCCACCCCGGGCAGGGCGGGAGGGACTGTCAGACTTGTACTGACTAAAATCCACGGTGTCCTTCAATAGCCCTTTATGTTCCGGGGTCACAGTCCCGCGACCCCGGCAGGCTTTGACCCTCTAGAGAGGGGGCCCCGTCATCGTGCTGACGCTCTTTGAGGCGCGCGTGGAACACGACGCGCCGTCGACCCGGGCATGGTCCATGGTCGGGCTGCGAGTTGCCCTTTACTCGCCGCCCGCATGCCCGCGCCTACGGTGGCCGGAGATCGTCTTGCGACGTCCGACGCCGTGGGCGCCAACCACCGCGGGTGGGGCGGAGGGAGGACATTGTCCTCTTTCTCACGCGGCCCGCCTCCTCCTTCGCGAGCATTACTGCTTCGCAGAAGGAGGCGACCGCTTCCCACTCCGTCTCGCCCCGCAGCATGGCCGCAACCAATGCCGGGCGCGAGAGGTCTCCGCCTATCGCCGCCGTGAGGAAACGTCGGTGCTCTGCCCAAGCGGGGCAGTCTTGCACCGTATGCTCTACTGTGTCCTCCGGGCGATCTTCGCAGTGGTGACACCCAGGCGTTTCCTCCTTTCTCCTTAGACACAGGTACCTCCCGAAACTTCCGTGTCCGGTGAGGACCTGCGTCATGCGGTAGGTCAGGACGCCGTGACTCCTATCCAGCCACTCCTTAAAGAGGGGTCTTACCGCCGCGATTGCGGCGTGCCCGCAACCTACTTGGAAAAATAAATATCATTTCGTCATTCCATTTCATTTCATTTGATTCTTCAGAAAGATTGGGTGCATAGGACTCGCAACCAGCGTTTTTTTAACCGACTTCAAAAAAAGGAGGAGGTTCTCAATTCGGTCGGTATGTTTTTTATGTATGTACACCGATTACTCCAAGGTTTCTGGTCCGATTAGTGTAATTCTTTTTTCGTTCGATGCAGTATACTTGCAGTTTGATCCCATAAAAATTTCATCCAATTTGGTTCAGTACTTTTTATTTTGTGAGCATTTTTATTGATGGATTATGTGATGATTTTTACTTTTTTGAGTGTTTGTTACGCGATTACTCCGCCAATTGTGGACCGATTTTCAAAATTCTTTTTTTGTTGTACGAGGAATAGTTCACTTTAGGGAACACTGCAAGTTTCATCAAAATCGGTTCAGTAGTTTTTGATAGGGAATTTTATTAGCTTATTGTGTACATGAGCGATGTTAATACCATTGCTAAGGATTACCAAATTCTAGTGCACATGTAAGAAATAATGTATTTGACAAGAATTTGGGTTGAATATTTAAACTAAAAAGAGTAAAATAAAAAACTTAAAAAAAAAAAAATTATATGTAAAGATGTATGAAAGTGGACAAGGCGAAAGGGGTTTGAAAGATTGTATAGATGGCGCTTTGTGGTTTCTGCATACCCAACATGGGATTTTTTTTTCGCTTTATCGTTTTCATATGATACTTCGTATTAATGCAAATATTCTGTACGTTCAAATACGTAGAATTCATGCTAGGGTTTCTGCGAAAAGAAGATGTGGAAGAAACTTGACAGACAAGAGTTGTCCAAAAAAATTTAGAGACATAGGTACATTAAAAAATATTGTAGTTTTATGGCCAGCTGACGGTTTTTACTCCCCCTCATTAAGCATAAAAGTTATTAAAAACTGTAATAAAATACGCCGAGATTGCTTGATACATTTATATCATAAAAAAATATTACACTGTATCCATGAAAACGTTTTTTACTTTACGAAGGTGAAACTATTTACTGGAATTTAAATTGACGGTAAATGGACTATATTTTTATTTTAATATTCAACAGAAATTGCAGTATTTTTACTGATTACATTAAAGTGAAAACGTTCATAATACTCGTATAAACATTTATAATATTCCTTCGCCATGAAAATACGGAAATTATGCAAGTTATTTCACTTTTCTCTGTTACGAGTCTTACAACAGTTATTTTGCGTCGGATCTACCTTGTTACTCTAGTCTGAATAACAGAAAATTCTATATTAAAGCTAACGCGCACGTTTACGTTAGATCGCAATGAGCAAACGTATGAAAGTAATTAGATTAACCGTATCGATGTAGTCTGTAACTTTAAGTTGTTTTGTTTCGTATTGCGAAAAGTCTTTCTTTGGTTTGTACTGGTTAGAAAAACGTCTAGCATTTGAAATTCTGAAGTCTCACATAACGAATTTATTCATATTTCCTTATAAATGCCGGTGCTAAATATTGTATATTGGTCGTTGAAAAAGAGATCACTGCTGCTTTGGTACTGTTCTATCAACGTGTTTGTATAGTACTTTGATACTACTACAATAGATGGTGCAACGTTACCGAAAAACATTATAACAAGGGAATGAAAGATTCTGCCTCGACGAGTCGAGATAGCCCGATTTGGTAAGGCTTAGGTGTACTGTTTTTAGGGGGGGGGGAGGGGATGTCTACTGAGATTTGTTCCGGAAGCCCCAAAATGTCTGAGGAGCCACAGATGTTTTAGGGCTTCCCCAGCCGTACAATAGTACGGCTGGGGAAGCTCCAAAACATCTCATCGGCAATAGCCGACTAATTTAGTCGACCTGAGGAAACTTTTCCGACTCCTTAGTCTACCTATTCACGTTTCCATATTGTACAAGGGACGGCGTTTGTCTGTCTCTTGTTTATATAATAGTACAATACAATTCTAATCGTGAAAGAACACAAAACCTCCAGAACATTCTCACGTAACCGAGCGAAAACCGATCGCTTTTTGCCCTCTGTACTGAAACAACATTGTTTGCCGTTCCACCGCTCCGTATTCCTAATACCAATTGCCTTCCGAATGTAAGTACACAGAGAACGTGTGTACAATCATCAGGACGAGACGCTCGCGCACTTATCGCGATTGAGATCAAGTGAATGAACGTAAATCTAGAACGTGAGCTGTGTGATACTTTTCCCTTTTTAACCTGGAGTAGTTATGTTTCTGTGGGTTTAGCACGAACGCACGATTTGCTAGTAGTCAAATCTTTTTGAAAGTTTATTATATCCAGTAATCCTAGTAGTATCCTGTAGTCGTGATGGTCCAGAGGGTATACACAATACACATTGCCTCTCATACACGAAGTTGCGAGTTCAAACCAGAAAAAAAAAACAAAATGTACTTTCTTAGGGACTGTCTTGGAAATAACTGGTAACAAAAGAAAACCTCACACGAAAAAGAAAGACTGAGCCAACAGTTCACTTCTGGAAATATGCTTCTCCAAAGCAGCCCCTTTCACAAAGTTGTAAAACTTCTGAAACTGAAAATAATAATAATAATGGAGTAGTGCTCATTTCAAAGTGTCGTACTACTTTTGGATAGGCCAGTATCTTTTTTGTGGACGGTCTTAAGGTGCAGGTTCGCACGCGAGACCGCGACAGGAGACAGCGACAGGAGAACGCGACAGGAGACCGCGACACTACTTAACATTAGGCAATGTATGAGCGGCAGTTCGCGAGCGAGACAGCGACAGGAGACAGAATAGATACGGTAGCAATCTTCGGTCGCGGTCGCCTGTCGCGGTCTCCTGTCGCGGTCTCGCGCGCGAACGCCACCTTAAGTATACCCCCGCGACTCTAATCTGAAGCTTGTGAAAAATTGAATAAAAGTGAATGGCTTTGATTTACGAACATTTATAACGTTATTATAATTTACATGGACCTAGTGGGCAATGAAGAATAATATAATCATGAAACTCTGGAAAAACCCGATAATTTGTATTCTCAACTTTAAAATCTTAGGTCGCACATTTGTGCTAGGACGTCTGTACTTATGTACCTGTTCTTAATACAAATCGTTCGCATTTCATTGGTTTGGGACGTGAATATTAAAGGGAAGGAATTTTTACTTAGAGATTTTCCGTAGCTCTCGTAATCTGGGGTGCTAAGACAGGAAACCTCCACGTGTGCCCGTGGACTGGAGTTCCCTCTCGGATACGTCCAGGGGGAAGACCAGTTTTTCGGGCCGGTGCACCCTGGGATGCGGGCAAAAACTCTCCTTAGGCACTGTGTGCCTAAGGGGTTTCTTTGCCCGTATGCAAATAGCCTGTCGGGTGGACGCTCCAACGCGTGTCCCTCTGAACAGCAGAGGGCACAGCGGCGGAGTGGGCTTGCGGACGGTGAGTAATGGGTATGCTCGCCGTCCGACCAAGGACCAAGCCCGGGTTGGTGACGCGTCGTGTTTCACGCGTCACCGACGGGGCCCCTTATGGGGCCAAATGCCTGCCGGGGTCGCGGATTTTTCTTAATCCAGGATACCGTGGCCCCGGAACGTAAAGGGCATCCGACGGAACACGGGTGGATTTTAGTCAGTAAGAGTCTGACAGTCCCTCCCGCCCCACCCAGGGCGGGAGGACTCATTTGATGATTTTGCCACCCTAAAAAAAAAAAAAAAAAAAAGCTCTCGTAATCTACTTTATTGGAGCATAAAATGTGTTACACGCATTTTCTTTGTGTTTTCTAAAATGGTTGCCTGATTTGTTTGGAAATTGGAAAAACTGCTGTTGAGCATGTAATCTTGAGTTTGGATCCAAGGTCGTGCATTATTAGTGAGTTTATCCATCTGGAGTTTATCAACAGTCATCCGAAGCTTGCAGTCTTACTGAATGCAACCAGTATTTTGCGTGAAGTAACTCCGTATCTGACCTCTACAACCCAGTTATCGGGTAAGACGGTACCCCTTTTTGAGACTGGTTTTCAGACTTTTGGTCAGCAAACGTAACGACTGTCAAAAATCTTCAATAACAATCGGCACCAACAGCTTTATATCTGAATTTGAAGCAATATTCATTTATTATTGAAAACAAAAAATAAGGGTTATAATTCAATAGGTACCCTAACTAACATAGGACAGATCACCGTTGGGGAGACGTGTCCATTATTGCAGATCGCGACTAGGCAAACGTGGTGTAGGTCAGGTAGAAGCCTCAAGACCGGTCTCAATGGCATACATTGGGAGAGGATTATGTTCAGCAGTGGATGAATACAGGCTAATGATGATGATGACCCTAACTAACAGACTAAGTTTACAATTTATTGATACTGTCATTACACCTGTTTTCAAAACTCAAAGAAAATAGCTTATAGAAATCCTTTCACTAAATAATTCATAATACAACAAGAACACGTAATACAATTTCCACACTCAAACCTGATTACTTAACACTCACAGCCGTTAACTTTCCCGAAAGGATGAGATTTTCGTATCACGATTTATAACTTTGTCATTATGAATAATTTATAACTGTTGCTCCGCAAGTAAGCATGCTTATTAGGTTTCTTGACACGTATATCGCGTTTATGGGGGAAAGTACTTTTCTGTATAGGTATACGAGCAATTTCAATAACCGTAATGCTTAATGCCTTGGTTTGGGAATTTACAATGTAACTTAGATTTTATTAGGATATAGAAATATGGGGACAATATGGTGACAAGCATTATAAGTTGTGTTGTTGCTGTCTATTCCCTTTGAAAAAGCCAAATTTTTTAGATTGTATTAAGAAGACAGTCAAAAAAAAAACTTCGAGAAAAACTTAGTCTAATACATGACTGGCGTATTGCTTACAGGTAAGTATTATTTCCTGGCCTTTTTAAAAGGAGCATCAACAAGTTATTTGCCTAAAATAATCGTACGTAAGTGCGAACACGATCAACCAGACATGGAATAACTTAAAGCAATTCAAATATTTGTTGGACCGAAACCGCAACACGCAGAGTGGATACCGTTAGCTGAACCACAACGCCAACCCATAAAAGAATATTCCATCCTACTCAAGAAAAGAATATTCAATTCCCCACATAACGACACAACACAGAAAATACATCCCTAAGCCCACGTATCCAAAAATACCTTCATCTGTCGTCAGACAACTCATCCCTCAACAAATGAGGTACAGGAGCTGTCCCTTCAGGACATAACACCCTCATTTGACGGGTCACATACTCTTCCATTACTTATGCAAACGTATGGAATACCCCTCCTTTCACCCTCTTTCCCCCTTGACGACGTCGTCTCGTCAAATTGTTACTAGAGCACAGATAAATTCTTCTAGATTCCGCGTAAAAGGCAACCTGTACGCGTCACCCGTCCTTGTAATTGCCAACACTTAAGTTCTTCTTGTGCTACATAGAACATCTTCTTTCAAATAAGTATTTATTTTCAAGTCTAGTTAAATCATAAAGAACATTTCTAAAAGCTGTAAGGCCTTGTGAAACGGGGGCGGCACGCTGCGCGGTGCCTGCTGCGGAGAAAAGAAAAATATGACGACGTTTGAGCGTTCAAGAAAAAGCAGCAGTTTAAGTTTAGTGTCTGGTCGACAATAAGGAGATCAAGAACGAATGTGAATACAAATAAACGAAAATGAACTGACGTGGGGCGCACATGGGTTGCCTTGTTTGCGGAATCTAGAGGGGCTTATCTGTGTACTAGAGACTGCAATTAAGGAGAAGGTTCGAGGTCAATTGTATAAAACAGTGAGGCAATGATTGGCTGACTAACTAAGGCTGTGAAAGTAGGTTAGAAGGACTTCGGTTTATGGGTCATGGTTATTGTCCTGTCATCCGCTATTTTTGAAAAAGTTTTGTTTAAAGGTTCGCGCGCACGACAGCGACAGGAGACCGCGACAGGCGACCGCGTCAGTACTTAACATAGGCAATGACCTGTCTCGGTCTCATGTCGCGGTGCGAACATGCCGTTTTACGTTTCATTTTCCCGATTTGAAAAATAAACAAGACATGCAAAACAAGTGAAGTGTGAAAAATAGTATCATTTCACCACAATATTGATCTTCAACTGTTTTATTGCGGTTACAGTCGGCTGTCAAAATTAAAAGGAAACTATCTTGATAGTTCCTTTCGCCTCGTCCACGTTCATTCATTTGGTCATACAAGCGCGTTGATTGTGACTATTACGCACCTGATCTTTCTGAAAAACTTCGCTAACGATGTCTGGAATTTTTTGAGGACAACACACCTGGCGTTCATGTGATATGCACAAGTATATACAAACTATAACATTTCTGCTGCTAAGACGTACACTGTGAGAGAATGTTTCCTCACGATAGTTTTCCCACTATGGTAACGGTCTCAACTTACGTGTAAAGATGCCAGTTCGCGCGCGAGACAGCGACAGGAGACCGCGACAGTACTTAACATTAGGCAATGACAAGTGTCGCGGTCTCCTGTCTCGGTCTCCCTGTCGCGGTGCGAACCGCTGCCTATGCAGAAGAGGCCGCGAAACGTGTCGTGGTCTCCTGTCGCGGTCTCGTGCGCGAACCGGCACCTTTATACACACATCAAAAAAAGTTTGTGATATAAAGCATAAGTCAAGTCACACATTACTCGCTGTCGGCATGCCCGTGCGGCGTCTCCCGCGGTGGATGGGTAGTGAGGTTGAGGCTGTCCTCTCCCTAACGCGTCTCGTCTAGCTCAATATCTGATTTCTACTGATAAATTCCTGAATCAGACCCAGTACTAAGTTATACCACTAAAAAGTAAATTTTGACATACCTTTCCCAGAATTATGTTATAAATTCTAAATATTCCGGAATACCTTCTGCGATCCAGCCCACAGGTATTTGGAATAACGTAAACTGTGAGGTATTTATATAGGAGTACATTCTGTTCTTGGAACATAATGTTTGATTAAGATTTAACCAAGAATAAGGGGGTTATCACACGAAACCGCTCGCCAGCGCGACTGGGCCGTGAAGCGGATCACACGGTTGTGTTGGCTTGAATGAAATCCGATGTTGTCTAACATTGTAATTCCAGCGAGTGACTTGAAGCCATTGCTCTGGTCTAACAGACTCAGCGAACAGTAACCAAATGCCCACCAAACTGAATACATACATATTAAATCGAGAAGATATCTTGTTCTAAGATCCAAGTCAATTTAGTGGGTGTTTAAATACCTGTTGTCATTACGTCTGAGTGTGTAGGAATTGAATAATGGACTCAAATTCAAGTCGCTTGATGGAATAATAGGCTATGCCACGGACACCGCCTAAATGCACCGATGTGCTGCTTCCACCGCCTTTCCCCGCGTCTAGTGCCCACATACATCCCGTTGGTTGCCTCCGATCGTGCGGTTGAACAGGCTCGTGTGAAATGGCCTTAGGTTTATACGTAGGTAATATTATTATGTTAGCAATTATTACGGAATGTTATATTGCCAAAGTTATATTAGTGGTTATAATAACGTTAGTTCTTATTAGATTTTTGGTAACTCAAGCTTAGATGGAATTCAAACCACGAAAATTATAAAGGTAATTGGAAGATCAAATAGGGGATCTAGGTATAATCTTTTTAATAAAACGGGAAAATAGTTTATGGGTGAAAACCCTTCGTGTTATTATGAGCGTGTCTTGCCTACCTTATAAATGAATGCTACTATGCTAGTGACAAACTCTTAGTTAAATTCCGGCCTCCTTCATTGCAGTTTTCATTACACGCTAAGAAGGAACTGCTTGTACAGTCAGCTTCAGAGAAGTCTCACCCCCTTTGGTAGTGATGTCACTAACAGAAAGGGTGGGTTTTCTCTGAAGCTTAGCATACATATTAATAAATAAACAGTGATTGGAGGAACAGAGTTATTTTTACTTTATTTTCATTTAACGATAGTTTGCCATGTATCTTCATGGCAAGCTATGAAGAATATGTGGTCCAGAGAAAATCGAAACGCTTGCCTTGAAATATGTTTTCTTTGTTTTATTTTTAAAAACGTTGCTCCACACTAGGAATTTCTCCCCGCTGTCATGGGTGCGTTTACAAACATAGAAACTCAGATACACAAATATTCAGACCCCGAACAACTATTTGTTGGTCATACAAATATTTATTCAGTGCGGGAAACGATTATTAATAAATATACAATGACCTAAAGACCCCATGGTTTAATGAGTTTTTTAAAGCACCTCAATACTCAGTTGGAACAATGTTTGGTGAGCAACTGCTCAACAGTTGGTGATAGGTTATTTTAATGGATGTTTATTCAATTTCGTCATCTAATTCGATCTGTCAATTTTTAAATGGTATCTGTGATGTCAATTCACAACGAAGAATGAATGGAAGAAGAAAACGTGTTGCGCCGACCCCAAATAGAATGGGATAAGGGCAGGAAGAAGAAGAAGAAGATCTGTGATGTCAATTCATAGCCAGTGCCTTAAAATAAATGAACCAGAATTTAGTTACGAGAAAAAGCAAACATATCTACATAAAGGATGAATTTCAGATAGGTGCCACTAACTTATGCACGTGATACGCACGGTAGGTACACGTCCCGGGCGTTGGGCTATCAATATTACATCCATTTTTACACGTCAACCCCTTCCGAGCGATAGATGTGGACACGCCACGTGGTTCCTTATATTACCAGGTGGTTGGAATTTTATAAATTAGTACGGAAATGTGCATGTCTCTTAATAAAGCATAGTTCGAAAGTGGATCTAGGTATAAGTGACGGGGTGCTAAGATAGGAAACCTCCACGTGCGCCCGTGGACTGGAGTTCCCTCTCGGATACGTCCGGGGGGAAGACCAGTTTTTTGGGCCGGTGCACCCTGGGATGCGGGCAAAAACTCTTCGTTAGGCACTGTGTGCCTAAGGGGTCTCTTTGCCCGTAAGCGAATAGCCTGTCGTGTGGACGCTCCAACGCGTGTCCCTCTGATTAGCAGAGGGCACAGCGGCGGATCGGGCTTGCGGACGGTGAGTAATGGGTAGCTCGCCGTCCGACCAAGGACCAAGCCCGGGTCGGTGGCGCGTTGTGTCGTGTTTTGCGCGTGCCTTCGGGGAGTTGTTAGCAAACTGACGGGGCTCCTTATGAGGCCAAATGCCTGCTGGGGTCGCGGGTTTTTCTTAACACAGGATACCGTGGCCCCGGAACGTAAAGGGCATCCGAAGGATCACGGGTGGATTTTAGTCAGTAAGAGTCTGACAGTCCCTTCCGCCCCACCCAGGGCGGCAGGGAGGACTCATTTGATGATTTTATCCCCTAAAAAAAAAGGTGTAAGTGACAATCGATTTTAAGAAGTTTTGGATGTCTAAAATTTATTGAAAGATTTATGAGAGTGACCATTTTTGGTCACTCATCAAAAAGATTATTCGTCTCCCTCACTCAACACGTCTTCTTCTGGCTTTATGTTGTGTGAAAAATATATCGCATGAAATGGTCCCTGTTATTTTTTTGGCAGCCTGTTTTAATTACTCTGCCAGTACTTTAGACCGAAACAAGAAGTAGGGCAAATACTTTTCAGAATTAACTTACTGTAGGTGTCTTCAGTCTAATTTGAACCTAATTGGAGTATCAAAGTTCTAAGAGCGTTGCTCATTTTCGCCCGACTTTGGAGTAAGAGTACTTATTGGATGAGTCAATTCTGTCTTCAAGTTGTTTTTATTCAAAGTCAGTCTTAGTTCTGAGATCGACAGAAGGTACTTTTGATCATTTTAAGTTAGTGAGTATTCTATTCTGTCATGACATGTTCATGCACTATGCGTTTTAAGAATAGAATGATCCAGGAGCCACATTGTAATTGATAATTAATTTTCCGATGTATTTTTTTATTTTTGAAAATTAATTAATTAATTTGCTGTAATGACTACGTGTTTGAATCTTCATTGAAATCAGTGTTGTTTTCTTTCATTCAAATAAGGTGGGAAAAAATCACTCATTACAAAAAAAGGCTTTTATTTCGAATTTGATTCTTTCATAAAAAAAAAGTTTTTTCCTGGGAAACGGTACCGGGTCAAACGGGCTGAATACGGATGCAGGGGTGAATCGGGACAAAACTTTGATTTGGATTTGATTGGATTTTAAAGATAAAATAATGATGATGGTATGTTGCCAACAAGGTCTCAAAATAATGTAGTATTATTCAATAAATAAAATTGAGTAGTTGTTGGTAACCTATCATATTAAATCAATGTTAAAATCGATATTAAAGTTTTGTCCCGATTCACCCCTGCGTTCCTATTCACCCCGTTTGACGGTTCTTTTCGGCATGAAAGGTACCATTTTATGTTCATTTCTGTAAACCTGACAAAAATCAGAATCAAAGCATTTATTTTAAGTGAGCCAATACTTTTGAATTGTCAAAGTACCTATATGCAAAGTTTCCCGATTATCGGTTCAGTGATTAAACGTCAAAAGGTAGCAAACAGGTTTATTTGGGCATTTGAAATGATAAAAATGTCTAGTTAGGAATAAAAAGCTTTCAGTTTTTACATTTAAGGGAATAGTGTATAAGACGGGGACGCGAGGTATGATGGGAAATCACACACCTAAGGCAAACTTAACACAAAACTAACGTAGCACAAGCACCAACAGGACGCTATTTCCGTCTGGCCGCTTGCAAATGCCGTCCTGATGGCGCTTGCTCTACGTTATTGTTGTGTTAAGTATGCCTAAAGAGTGTATGTCCCCATTATACCTCGCGATTATCAACGTCCCCGTCTTATACACTGTTCCCCTAGTCCTATTATACGTCATGAAGATGAAATTCTCGAAGCCCTAAGTCAAAAGAAACACCTACGAAAAAATGGGTTCACCTAATCCCTAGCCTTTATACCCTAATTTATCCCTTAACCTCATCAATATTAGATCAATTTTTACACGGCATGTCTCCTCTTAAATTCCCATTTGTTTGAGCTAATCTATTTAACATTACTTCAGGAGAAATAATAAATCGTTTTCACAGGACCGGCTGGTGTAGGCAGATTACAAGGGTTTTTGTGCGAACAATTTTGAGATTGTGCGTTGACAATATTTTGTGAATAAAGCTGCTATTTGTGGGTTTTTTGTTGGTACGTTTTTTGAGTTGAGAAAAGTGATGTGGAATTAATTGGGTACGGTTTGCTCGCAAGAGTTGGTACGTGAGGTATGGCGAATGATAATTATGACAAACAGGCGAATGCGGGCAGAAAACTCTTGAATCTGTTGAAGGTTTTTATTTAGAACTGATGTGAAATTATTTTTATTTCGTTATTTTTTATCTATTATCACAGATCAATAAGAAACACTTAAAGGTAGGTATATTACGAAAAATTGCTTCTGTTTCTATGAGTAAAATTTTTATAAAAGGAAGATTTCATTCGTATTTCTCGAAATATGACCCACGACACCGAAATATATATATACATTGATTTAGTTAGTTGTTAATTTGTTAGTTGTTTTTTTTTTTCATAATTTTCATGCATGTCTGTAAAAAAATAAAACTATTTTTCTTTCTTTCAAAATATATCGGGATAAAAGATATCCTATGTTTTATTCCATACTATTATAACCTATCTCTGTACCTTTCATCCGGATTTGTTCAGCCATTTTAACGTGATTGAGTAACAAAAATCTATCCATCCGTTTAGGCTCAGAATGTCCCTTTCTCAAAATTTCCCTCGGTCCCGAAGCTTCCAATTCCCAAAATGTCCCCTTCCCGAAACATCCTTCTCACAAACTTTCTCATTTATAATATTAAATAGATTAAATGAAATAACATATGTAAAAAAAGATCTAAAACATTCTTTCATTGATAAATCCAAAAAGAAAATCACAAAAACATGATCTTGTTTTTCTCCAATTCTAATTCCTTTGTTCTTAACACACGTAACGAGTATCCTTCTTAAGCCAAGTTCGCAAACCAAAGTTCGAGAATCTCCGATCTTTGATCAATATGGATAAGGACTGGAATCCTCCTAATACCATATTAAAGGTCGACTTGAATACCATGATGAGATTCTTATCCTGCTAACGACCATAACCATTAGTTTTGTTAGTATCAATGTGGGTAGGATTTGTGTGTTGTTTTTGAATTTATATTCTGAGCAAGTAGGATTTATGCTATCAGAAGATCCAGAGAAATTAGAAGTTTCAATTTGAAAGTTGTTTCATATCACGCGGGTACGGACAAGAAACTAGTTAACAATTTTGCGAATATCAATCATCATCATTATCAGCCTATAGGCTGGCAGTCCACAGTCCTGGAAAATCACACGCCATTTCACTCAATAACGTTACCAGCCACCTTGCGAGGATCGTCCGTCGCTCCAACTTTCCACATAGACATTTTTAACGTAATCGTTTAAAACGTTCACCTGATCAATACTGTTAATAATTGGCTTATATAGGCTTTATCACTTCATTACACGCCCTCGTTTCACTGTTATAGACATGTGTATAACAGTGGGTTAGACAAGACCACCAATGATGATGATGAAGTACAGAAAAAACCTCCAATACATCTTTTCATACAATCTAAGTTATAAACAAGCATACGGCGCGTTTAATGGAAAGAAGTAACCGCTGTATATGTAAAGACGCGTGCAACGTCAGAGGTATTGCCAGCGCGTTGTGACTCTGAAACCATTTCACGCCCTTTTTGAATGTCTGAAGAAAGTAGGAAGAAACGCGTTTTGGCAGTTAAAGGCACAGTAGTTTCTGTAAAATATTTTATAACAAAGCTAGACTTAACAGGGTTCTTCTGGGTAAGCTCACTATATCATAGACTTCGTATTACCATCTCTTATAAGAGTCAAAATCTCAAATGAAAAAATAATCCATGGGTTCCACAGCTATCGGCACAATGATCCTTCAAAATTTATTTTTAGGTTTCAATTTTTAAAGCTATAAAATTTAACTAAAATGTATTTAATAAATATCTATTTCAAGCTATAAAGCCCTCTATTGTATAATAAATTAATATGCCTCAGAGCTCTGACACCAATATTTCATAACTGGGCCAAATTCTACTGGAATTTAATAAATAAAACGAAGCTGTTGATAGCTGTGGAGTTGGAATGTTATTATTGTCAGTCTATTTTTATGATATTTTGCGAACCATCGGCCTCTTTGATAAGTCCAGCTTTAATATTCGAACTAGTTTCATGGTAAGAGTGTACAGTTTTTTACTTATTCTTCTCTATATAATAGATATCTATGGTTAACTAATGGTTAACTAACTTCAAGGTTAAGCCACGCTTGCCTAGGTTGGTGTGTGGATGATTGACCATGTATCATAGCGAGTTTCGTCTATAACTAGACAAAGCACGAGCCTTTCGTCTCATCTGTCTTTTATAGATCTTTGACAGTCGTTACTGTTAATCAGAAGCTCTAAAATCTGACAACCAGTCTTGATAAGAGGTGTCATTTGTCATCCAGTTACTGAGTCAGATAAGCAGTCGGTTCATGTAAAATATTGGTAATCAGGTGCATCTGATTAGTCTGGATGCCGACCCAACGGTAGATCCCAAAAGTAGTTGGAAAAAGGCTAGCCAGATGATGAGAGTTGTATTTATTCGAACGGGCAACAAGTTTCAAGATTCCGACTAACTGACAGAATCCTTGAAAGTTCAAAAGTGGCTTTAAATGGTTTAAGTAATTGAGATGAGTACTTTAAATTTGAGTTTTAGTTTGATTTTGATAAAGGCCCTATTGATATGTTTATGTGCGTGTGTCCTTTGTTAGCGTTACTGCTTCGCAGAAGGAGGTGACTGCTTCCTATTTCCCTCGCACGGCCTAAATCAGTGCCGAACGCGTGAAGTCACCGCCGCTTAGCAGCTTCATGAGGACATGGTAGGTGTTCCACCCAAGCATGGCAGACCTCCAATGTAAACCATACAGTAACAGTAGTGACACCTGGGTGTAGCATCCCGGCGAATCCAGCTCAGGAACCTCCCAAAACAACCGTGTCGGGCGAGGATACTTTGGCGCATCTTCATGCAAAATACGGTCAGTAAGATTTGAATGTACGAGTAACTAAAATATAAATGGAAAATCTCTAATCTGATCCAGTTATACAAATCTTCTACATACTCCCAAAACTATTCTAGACAATACCAAAACAGTTTCACCCTAATTACAAACCGAACACAAATAAGATTGCACCCCAACTTAACCCGGCCGATGCCGTCGTAAGTTTCGTCTTATCTCGCGCGAAAGATAAACAACTCAACGGTTAACTAAAAGCCTAAGGGTTAAAATTAGAAGCGTTTATTGGGATATGTTTGGAAACACGTGGTAATGCATGTCTGTGTCATCTGTTGATTATTCTAGAAAGGGGTGGGCATATATGGGTGTGAGGTTACTTTTAAGATGTTTGCCGACTGTGAGGAGGCCATATGTGGGAAAGCTGATGATTTTGTATGGACAAACAAAGAATAGAGGCCCCATAGAGGGCCAAATGCCTGCCATGATCGCGGGACTGTCTAAACAGGTTAACGTGACTCTGGAACGTAAAGAACTATTGAACACCGAGAATTTTAGTCAGCACAAATCTGACAGTCTCTTTCACTCCACGCGTGGAGGGAGGACTCATTTGATGATTATTCCACGAAAAAAAAAATAGTTAAGTGCAAAAAATAAGAATGAAATAAGACTCCAATGCTTTTATCGGACATTGAGCTAAAAGAATGTAGATAAATTTGAAAAAAATAAGAAACTAGTTTTTGTCCGAGCTTTGCTCGCGTCAATTTTGAAATTGACAATCAATTCAGGTTCCACTCTGCTTGTAATAATATAATTCAGTTATTATTATTCGGAATACACGTGGCGCCTTTTATTACCATAAAAACTTTTTGTTGTTTTCCTCGGGAAAAGTACCTACCTTATTTATCGGGAGGAAAGTTATCCTATTTCGAAATGTGAATTTCAGGATGATCGGTTCAGTAGTTGAGACGTGAAAAGGTAACAAACAACCTAAGTAAGGCTAGCTTAATCTTTCATCGACAAAATCTTATCTTTAGCCAACTGTAAACAAGACAGAAGCCCTAGCACGAATTTTCCATACTTCGTACTTGAAGTATGCGGCGTTCATTGTATGGAAAATGAAAAAGCGTAGAGGCGCTTTTTGTGTTGTGTATTTACGACAAGCTAATTTTATCAATCAAATTAACGTCAAGGTGCACGTGTAAAACATGAATTTTGCTATTTGTGCACTAATGCCAGATCATTAGTAAGAAGTCATTTTTAAGAAATACGCACGTAATTTTATTAACACGCTTTGTATTATTTGTTTCAAACAAATAAAGCCTCCTGCAGACACACGCGATTAATCGCGCGGGGCGACATGTCGCGGTCCATTCGCAGTATTTTTAGAGTGGAAATTACCTTGGCTCGTTGTCAGTCGTTCGCAGCGCGATTAATCGCGTGTGTCTGCAGGAGGCTTTACGTATTATTGTTGCTCGTTTTCAGTATCACAGGACTTGTAAAATTACTAGCGTTTTCATAAAATGCCTCAAGTAAGCTAACGACCAGATATTACTTAATGCCAATGGGAAGTTGGACACATAGACTCATTTATTGAGATGGTAGGTATTTAAAGAGAGAGACGTCTGGTGTGGCTACCCTTTTCTTGACAACGTATCCTGTGAGAAACACAATTAAAAAATATATATATCTCTTTTACAATGCTTGTAAAACGGAATGTTTATTTATTTTTCTATAAACTATACGTTTCTGAATGCACATTAGTGACACAATGTCTACTTATGTCAACTACTTTTTCAAAATTAGTCAAAATAGCGAACCGGTCGAGTGCAATTCCGCGGAAGAAGATAAGAATTCATTACTTTTAATGGTTTTTATTTTAAAATTGCATGAGTAATTGGTGTTATAATATTTAATATGTTTGTACTTATGCTGGAAAGTAATTAAACAGGAGAAATAATTACGCTTTTTTTTTTTTTTTTTATCGTGGTAAAATCATCAAATGAGTCCTCCCACCCCGGGCAGGGCGGGAGGGACTGTCAGACTTGTACTGACTAAAATCCACGGTGTCCTTCAATAGCCCTTTATGTTCCGGGGTCACGGTAATGAGATAAGTCCCGCGACCCCGGCAGGCTTTGGCCCTCTACAGAGGGGGCCCCGTCATTATGCTGACGCTCTTTGAGGCGCGCGTGGAACACAACGCGCCGTCGACCCGGGCATGGTCCATGGTCGGGCAGCGAGTTGCCCTTTACTCGCCGCCCGCATGCCCGCGCCTACGGTGGCCGGAGATCGTCTTGCGACGTCCGTCGCCGTGGGCGTCCACCACTGCGGGTGGGGCGGAGGGAGGACACTGTCCTCTCTCTCACGCGGCCCGCCTCCTCCTTCGCGAGCATGACTGCTTCGCAGAAGGAAAATAATTACGCTTGGCTTTGCAAACTAACAAATAAAGTGAATGTATCCTACAGGACACGTTGCCAAGTGCGCTAAGAGTTTATTATTTTATTTTTAAACGTGTTTTGGGAAAAAGGCATTGTAAGATTGGCGCGAGAGTGCGGGAGGGCTTTTTTTCAGGGAAAGACGCAGAGTGTAGTACATAAGTTCGTCACACAGATGTGCGATTGGCGCTTGTGCGACCAAACTCTACTGCGACTCACTACACTTTCACATCGCTTGTGCGACACACTGACAGATCTTAAATGAAAAATAAGAAAATCTTCTACATCCTAAAATAGTAAAAACCCTTACGAATATTTAATTTTTACAAACTTTTTACAGACATTCAAATAATCGAGCAATCTTGGCCTGTATTATGTGCAACAAAAATTAAAACACTTAAGACAGATTTGTTTTAGGATGAATTAGTTTGATTGGACTAAAAAGTAGGTTTTATATTCATCATCATCATCATTAGCCTATAAATGTTCCCACTGCTGGGACACAGGCCTCCTCTCTGTGAGAGGGAGTGGGCCGTAATATACCACGCGGGCCCAGTGCGGATTGGTAGATGTCACATGTCTTCGAATTTTTGGTTCTAGGACATGCCGGTTTCCTCACGATGTTTTCCTTCACCGTTTTGAGAGCAGTGGTGTTGAAAATAAATTACACAAAGTAATGCGCCTGGCGGGGTTCGAACCCACGACCTACAACTCGTAAGTTGAGGCCGATACCACTGGGCCACCACTGCTCAGGTTTTATATTGAGTAGACATTATTTTACCCTATCGAATTCCGATACCTCTAAATTACACACATGGTTGTATTGTAGTTAGTTTTGATTTTAACATGTAATTTTGATTTGTTTGTATCTAGGTATTATGTTTCAAATAAATTAATCATTTCGAAATTTCTTTTTTTTCTTCAAAGTTTACCTATTATTTTATAAATTAAATTCCTGAACTTATAATATAAAGTTTACCTATTATTTTATTTTCTAAATTAAATTCCTGAACTTATAATATACAATATTATAAGTTCAGGAATTTAATTTTGCTCCCATGAGATAAACTGTATTTAAAGATAATACAGTTTATCTCATGGGAGCACAAAATCGTGATAAAATCTACTTGATGTGTTAGTTCAGGCTATGAACTATATCCGTATGATAAGTATATCATGCAAATCCGTTCCGTAGTTTTTGCGTGAAAGAGTAAAGAACATCTATCTATACACAAATCCATCCATCCTCACAAACTTTTGCATTTATAATATTAGTAAGAAAAGATTTTCCATCGACACGCTGACGATGAATAGGAGAATACACATACCTACTTATACCTAGGTACTTGTTGATACTAAAAGCAAAGTTTACTTAGATTATATTGGTTTGTTATGCTCTAAGCGCTGAAGAAACTTTTAGACCACACATCAAAGACTCACCAGAATTCACTTAAACGTACACACATTACAATTTAGTACAGTCGACTAAATTATTTGTTTTACAAGCAGTAAACCAGAGTTGCCCAGCCTACTAGGTTGACGATATCGTTAAGATCACGGGGAACAGATGGATGAAGAACGCAAAAAAGGTAGTGGCCTAAATCCAGCAGTGGGTGTTCCTAGGCTGAAATAATGATGTTGAAATTGGTAGGTATTACAGATTCAGATGGATAGAGTTGGATCTAATTACCTTAAAAAGCGCTTAAAACCAGTCATTGATTTAGGCTGCTATTCCTAGATTTTTCCTTTGACAGTCATTAAAAGTAGTCAGAAATCCGAAACTCTGACAACTAATCCTGTCAAGGATAATCGTATTATCGTGTTCGATAGTAACACTTCTTAGTAGGTCCTTAGCGCAGTCGCTAAATCATCATCATATCAGCCGTAGAGCAACCAATGATAGGTTTACAGATTTCCAATACGACCGGTTCTAAGCGGTGGCTGGCAGTGGTCTTTATTAGATCGCCTGCCTACCTTGTGGTGGACGTCCTACGCTGCGCTCGCCGGTCGCATTCGCTAAATATAAAACTTAAAAAAAGTGCTGGCATATAGCTTCCCTGAGACTAAAATAATGATCCCATTAAAGTTGACAGAAGGCCGATGCGTGTGTGTGTTTTTTTTTGCCTGTACACCAAATAGTTTGTTGGTCTGTACATTATGTACAACTATGCAGCCCTTTATTTACATTCCCTAATGCGAGGGCTGTAGTTAGGGTTAGTTTCTCTTTTATTCAGCTACACTTAATTAAGGCACTTCAAAGAACCTTTGTCTTTGTTTAAAGTTTATAAGGGATGAAAGAAAAATAGTAGAATACGACTGTGTTATTTTGAGACCATTGTAAAGAGAACATTTAATTCGTTTGTGTGTGTATTTACGTCTTGATGTCATAATATTAAATGCTAAAGTAACTGTCTGTTTGTTATAATTACTCGTATGTATCTACCAACCCGCCCGGGTCCGGGTAGCGGATTATGGCCCATTCCCTCTTACACAGAGAGGAGGCATGATTGTGTCTCAGCAATGGGACCATAGACCATAGAGGAGATCCGTAGACGAACTAAAGTCACCGATATAGCCCACCGGATTAGCAAGCTGAAGTGGCAATGGTCAGGCTATATTGCTCGCAGAGCAGATGGCCGATGGGGTCGAAAAGTGCTAGAGTGGAGACCGCGGACTAGCAAGCGCAGCGTAGGACGTCCACCAACGAGATGGACAGACGATCTTATAAAGGTCGCCGGAAGACGCTGGATGCAGGTCGCTTCCAACCGATATATGTGGAGATCTAAAGGGTAAGCCTATGTTCAGCAGTGGACGTCCTATGGCTGAGATGATGATGTAGATGATGACCATTATAGGATATAAATGACCTAGCCCACCACGGCGACGGCCGTCACAGGACGATCTCCGGACACCGTAAACGCGAGCATGCGCGGGCGGCGTGTAATGAGGGACTCGCTGTCCCATCATGGATCATGCCCGGGTCGACGGTGCGTTGTGTTCCCCGCGCTCCTCAAAGAGTGTCAGCACAATGTTGGGGCCCACCTTAGAGGGCCAAAACCTGCCGGGGTCGCGGGACTTACGAGCTACCTGTCCAGCCCTGTCAGCCCTGTAACGGCTATTGAAGGACACCGTGGATTTTAGTCAGTACAAGTATGACAGTTCCTCCTGGCCTGCCCTGGGTGGGAGAAGTCATTTGATGATTTTACCACGCTAAAAAGATTAGTTTTATCCCACATAATAATTTTCGACTCACGTGGGTAAAACGTTAAGAAAATGCTATTATTTATGATTTACTTTAAGTATTAATATTAACTGTCTGAAACTTACGCCTACAGTGATGACATCAGCATGAATCTGGAAATATGAAAGGATATAAATTAATAATTATTTTAAATTTAATAAATTAAACAATATCAGCGGGCTTATAAAGGCATCTTTAGCAGCACCCTTACTTAAATTAAGCTGAAATAATTCCATATAATCTATTCTATTTCTTCAGCAATAGAATTGAATATTACATTTAACATCGCCAAATGAATGTCCAATAGCAGTCATTTTAGACTTGCAGGTGCTATTTCAATATCGTTAAACTTTTTACGATTATCGTTAAAGTACACCCATCTCACTTACTAGAAGTTTATCCAATAAACTCTTCATCCTATAAATATCGGAAAACATTAATTCGTTTATAGTGGCATGGTCCATAAAGTACGCACGGATATATAGGTAAAGGTACAGTTCCATTGCTGCTTATAGTCAAAATACGTACGTGTGTTTTCGTACGAAAATGTTAGCAGGTTTATCTACGATGATCGGTTTTAAGTTCTACTTAAGGATGCCTTAGTCCCATTTCCAATGGCTCAGTACTGATCGATTCGTCATACAAAATATTCCAAATTAGGCAATTGACGGGCCGGTATTGATTGGCTGGTTAATAACAGAACGGCGGCACCCGGTGACATTACAATCATCTTTTACAATAATTTATTGGTCCAAAAGTCTGTTAAACGTAAAACTCCTGTTAATTTCTTCAAAAGCCGACAGTTTTTGTAATTCAGTCATTATTTTAGTCATATTTTGGTCTAGTGGGAATCCATTAGTGCACCAAAGTTGCGTGTGGGCCCTGAGCATGCGGAGGCGACCGGCAAAGCTGGTCGCATGCCAGAGGGCCATGGCTATCCGAATGATCCGAGGATACCGCACGATCGCCGGCGAATCGGCCAACCTTCTTGCCGGATCGCTGCCCTGGGATCTGGAGGCGACTGCCCTCCAGCGCGTCTATGAGTGGCGCGTGGAGGCGCAGCGTCGGGGTGTATCCCCGATGCCTCGAGAAGTCGAGGCGCGGCGGGAAGAGCTCCGGTGCGATCTCAGGGCAGTTTGGAGAGAACGACTGTCGCAACCGAGGTACGGGCACGCCGCAATCGCGGCTGTAAGACCCCTCTTTGAGGAGTGGCTGGATAGGTCCCACGGCGTCCTCACCTACCGCATGACGCAGGTCCTCACCGGGCATGGATGCTTCGGGAGGTACCTGTGTCGGATAAAGAAGGAGGAAACGCCCGGGTGTCACCACTGCGAGGACCGCCCGGAGAACACGGTGGAGCATACGGTGCAGGACTGCCCCGCTTGGGCAGAGCACCGCCGTGTCCTCTCGACGGCGATAGGCGGAGACCTCTCGCGCCCGGCATTGGTCGAGGCCATGCTGCGGGGCGAGACGGAGTGGGAAGCGGTCGCCTCCTTCTGCGAAGCAGTCATGCTCGCGAAGGAGGAGGCGGGCCGCGCGAGGGAGAGGACAGCGTCCTCCCTCAGCCGCAGTGGTAGACGCCCACGGCGACGTATGTCGCGGGACGATCTCCGGCCACCGTAGGCGCGGGCATGCGGGCGGCGAGTAAAGGGCAACTCGCTGTCCGACCATGGACCATGCCCGGGTCGATGGCGCGTTGTGTTCCACGCGCGCCTCAAAGAGCGTCAGCACAATGACGGGGCCCCCCTTTAGAGGGCCACAGCCTTGCCGGGGTCGCGGGACATACGTATACCGCGACTCCGGTACGCAAAAGGGCTACCGAAGGACACCGTAGATTTTCGTCAGTACAAGTCTGACAGTCCCTCCCGCCCTGCCCGGGGCTGGGAGGACTCATTTGATGATTTTACCACGAAAAAAAAAAAAAGAAAGTTGCTAACATAGCTCAAATAATTATTTGTTGGCGACATCTCTCGCAGGACAGACAACCGTTAGGGTAGACATGTCCTTCAGTAGAGACCACGACGAGAGGGCGCTCGCTGGCCATGTCGAGCGACAACCTGTAAAAAGCAGCCGGCAGAGACTGGATAAGGAAAGCTCAAGACCGGATGACGAAACAGATATCAAAAGATGCTGCCAAGATGTCCACAAGCTAAGTGGGCACAACAGACGTACGCAACCTCACTAATTCACCATGCACATCCTACGCAGCAATAGAAAGGGGCCTTTACTTTCCGTACGTACAATTCTTGTATCTCTTCCGCGTGGCTTAATGTCCACTGCCAGGGCTTTCATACTTCATTAGTCTTTAGCTCTCAAATGAAGTGTGTTTTGTTCAAGAATTTAAGGGAGGCGTGATTAGATATTTTCTGGTTCTACGCGTAATTATTGACTTTGTTCATTTGATGATAATATTAATTGTTGAATATAGGTTAATAGGTAAACTGTCAAAGAAATGTTTGTGTTGAAACGATCTCCTGCTCTGATTTTTTCATTATTGTGATAGGCTTTTTACGTCTATTTGAAGTTTAATAATATTACTGTGAAGCTTTTTCTAATTTTAAAATAATCGTTCATTTCCTACTGCTGGGTAGAAGCCTCCTTCGTTATAATCTTTGCAGACCAGGATTTCATTTTTAACCGACGAAAAAAAAGGAGGATGTTCTCAATTCGACATGTATATTTTTTTATGTATGACCACGCATAACTTTTCCTATCGTAGTCCGATTTCAAAAAATCTTTTTTTATTAGAAAGAATATAACTCAAAGTTGGTCCCATTTAATTTTCAAAAGTAAAATCGGCCTCTAAGGGTAGAAAAAAGGAATTAGTTGTCAATTTTCTGACAGAATTTTCAGTTGTGAATCGATTCCGTTGAAATGAAGTTAACATAATATGTAGTTCTGAGGACACTACTATATAGCAGAGATCTGGAGAAGATAAAATGATGTCGTCCCTATCATCAGTTCAACCCCAGATCCCAACAGTTAACACCAGCTTTATCGTGTTTGGGCTCATTTCACTCATCTTGATGAGAACTTTAGACCTAGCTGGGATATCATTGCCATCGAGGGTCTGAGGTTGGAGACGGAAAGGCAGTGGCAAGAGATCCTCAATAGTTAACAGCAACTACATATATCGTATTTGGGCTCATTTCATTATGAAAATGAAACGTTAGAACGTGAACGTGAGAACGTTAGACATAACTTGGATTTGACAGTCGTCGACGGTCTGAGAGTGCAGACTTCAATTCCAAGAGATCCTCAACAGTTGATGCAGTAGTTACCCGGCTTCACTTTTTTAAACCGAGGAAAGATCGAACTGAAAAGCAAAAAATAAATTTTGAGGCGGCGCCAAAGAAACTATCAGCGAAGATCAACCTAGCTCAATTCTTCGCTCCAAATAATCAATTAACATGTTTGTTTGTTTGGCACCGCCTCTAAATTTATTTTTTGCTTTTCAGTTCAATCTTTCGTCGGTTTAATTTTTCGTAAAAAAGGTTTTATTTTATATTTTAAAACACTAGTTTGTACGGTACAGTTCATTCTAACTTTTATTTAAGTAACCAAAAATCTTAAAAGACGTAGAAAATTCTTTCCAAAACGGACAAAACCACATGTCCCGGATTGTAACAAATGATTTTCCCGGTCCATACATCAGGGTCTGTTCCTTATTACTATCTAGGTCAAAAGATAGTCGAGTCTGGAGAAAATCTAGGTAAAGGACGGTCTTAATCTGCTTCAGAATTGAGCTCCATCTTATAAATTGTGCTATGAGAGTGTTCCGATAAAATAAACTGCGTGGAACGTAGTGGTTTCCTTTGTTATTAAGGATGGGGAACGGGCTTTAGTGCTGAAAAGTGGGATCGGTGTTAATTATGGCTTTTTTGTGTTATTAAAATAATATTTTAGAGGCAATATAATGAATCTTTCTAGTTCTTAAAAGAAGAACCTTTTTTTACAAAAAAAAAAACATCTTTATTATTTCCACGTACCATTGTTTTCTCTATGGTCTCTATTTTTGTGTGTTTTAGCTTTCGACGTAAGTCGCCTATGTTTTAAAATAAATAAATAAATTTTGAACGTAACTACAAATATAAAAACGTAACTTACTCTCTAAATAAAAGACGCAGATATTATCTCGAAAAAGACAAAACTCAACGTAAAATTCCCCCATTTTTCTATACAAATCCCGGCGTATCCCATCCCTAACCACGTAAAACATCACTATCAGCTTATCACAGTTTCTATTCATTGGACACCAACTACCGGACAGAAGCAGTTTACGCACGATTTGATGTAAATTACCCCTAACACCGAACGTATTATCATATTGAAATCCATGGAGCCTAAAATTATGATATTCGAAGAAATAAGGCTGTGTTCACAGGCCTCAAGGCTTTCGCAGCTTATCTTTTGTAAAGTATCATACTTTAGATGTGAGTATTTTTTTAATCAACTGATATACGTAGTGTTCACTACACCTAACGCCATCTGTCGAACCACTGTAACAACTCGCCGATCGGTCAATTGAAAACGACATCAATTGACGATGATGCCCATAGTGTTTTTAATCTTTATTTTTAAATGGGAGTAAACGAGTTGAAGAAAAGAGCTCCTAATTATTTATTTAAAAATTCCAAATAAGAAGCCATAGAACGTACCTAGATATGTATAGACGCCAGCACATAAAACTACTTCAATCTGTCAAACTTCAATAGATTTTCAGCCTTATCACAATAGTGGAAGGTTAATGTTCGATTGGTAAAATTTGACCCTTTAGAGGTTGACCTGCTGGCATCTGTACAAATAAAACACTTACTCAATAGGTAACCTTATTATTATTGGAACTGGTTCGAAGGTTTTGGAATTTCTTTATTTATTTATTTTTTGCTCAACAATTCCTAAAACAAAATTTTACATTATTTTATTAAAGGGCATCACTGACTTAACGGTTTACCCATTTTTGAAGACCGACTTTACAATTATTTTAAATTTTATATTCTATTTCTAATTTGTTTATTTCTTACATTTTTATCAACATAATAATAGTCGTGTAGTCAAAATCTATAACTAATAATAAACTATCTAGTTTCAGAATACTTGCACCCAAACCATCTCACTACACGTCTTCTCTCCGTTTGAGTGTCTGAACATGTCCGGACCAGGACATGTCGCCGCTTCAAACTTAGGTATTAATTATTGATGTTGCCAGACATGGTACACTTGAGACTAGTTGAATAGATGACGTAAAGGGGTGTACTTGGATCCTGAGAATTTGGGTGAATGGAAGTGGCGAATTTCTTTGAAATTGTGATCATAAAACGAAATAAGTTAAAGGGGTATGACAAGATTCGGCCCGATTCATGTTGTGTCAAAAAATGAAAGATGTGAATTTCTAAATAATATTACACAATTCATAACATAAAACAGTAAAACAAATAATAATAAGCAAAAAATCATGTATTTATTTATTTTATTTTATTTACTATTTAAGAGTTTCTTTTATGTTAACATTAAAGTTAAAACCCAACAAAGACGAACTATGTATCATTAAATAGGAATATAATTATAGAATTTGATGGTATAATTAGTTTTCCATAAGAAGTAAACCGAAAAAAAAAATTTGTTTAGTTGACCTATATAGGTAGTTGATCACTCAATACGTCTATATATTATTTCGGTGTACTTCTTGTGGAAAACTAATTATAGCATTAAATTCTATAATTGTTTACCCATTTAATAATATACAGTTCATCTTTGTTGGGTTGGCCGAGGCTTCAAGGGGAACTTGGCAATATCTTTTCAGTGGCTGAGTGATCGACTGCTGCGCAGTGTGTCGCGAGTTCGATCCCCGAACGAAAAAAATATTTGTATGATCTGAAAATAGTTGTTTGTATCTTAAGAGTATCTATGTTTGTAAACGAAGCGACTATATAGGAGAAATTCATAGAGTGGGCCACAAAATTGTAATAATTATCCTGCTCGTAGCCCAATTCATGTCTACTTCTTCCATACTTCTTTATTTTTATTATTATTCCACTATACCATGAACGGCAGGACTCATTTGCTGATTTTCCACCCAGCGAAAAAGGGCCCAATAATTGAAAAAAAAATGGAAAAGAAAATTGTCAGAATGAAAAACATGATATCAATTCTTTGACTCTGAATCCAAGAAATGAAACGTTATGAAAACTGAAGAGATAAAATTTAAGAATAATACATTATAGATGTCACTTTATGTAAATACATCAGATCATTTCTACGAATGATTCAATTCTATAATCTCTATACACCGTGTTCTTCACGTTATCCATAAACTTTAGCAAATACTTCTATGGCTTTTACAAATCAAATCCAACAAAGGAAGTAGTACTTAAAAAGGCTTCGTTACAAAGATATTTGTAATTTCATTTAATGAAATTTAATTGAGCTATGCAGTGAGAAAGTATCTTAATTTGGCCTATGTTGCCGCTTAGTGCAATTAAAATGATAAATCTATCAAATACTATTTGCATTTCATTTGTTTCAGCCCGCCAAATGTTATGAATGAAAATACGACGTTGCCAATTCGGATAAAGAGGCATGCATATCGGGTTATTTACGTCTAGGTATTTAGTTTGTATGAAAATTAACAAAAAATAAAAAATAAGAATTTATTATTGTGTCCATAATGAAAAATGCTTACTTCCGTGGTTTGAACATCTGGTCGAAGTTTATGTATATCGTCCGGAACACGGTGTATATAAAAGAACAGGGTTTTTTATTAAGACTCGACTACAGCCGAAACCGCTAAACGCAGAAACTTGAATTTTGGACAACAGTTGCAGTCTACCATGTAGGGTGGCAATAAGATGGGATTTTGCGAAAATCCTCCTCTAAGGGGGTGAAAAGGGGTGAAAACGTTTGTATAAAAATCTTATTCCTTGGGTTTATAAATTTGAAACTTGCCACACATAAGAACACAAGTAATTAAAAAAGATTGGCTCTATTATTTTTTTAAAACTACCCCCCTTTGGTAATCTAGGCGTTGTTAAAATTTGTATGGGAAAATCATAACGCGTGAGTTGATTAATGTGAAAATCAGTATTTATATACTAGATCAGAAATAATTAAACACGTGTTTTTGGATTTTTCGAAAATCACCCCCCAAGTTAGTGAAAAGGGGTATTCAAGTTTAAAGGGGAGGATCTTTAACCGCTAAACGTATACACGAATTTTGGACAGTAGTTGCAGTCTACCATGTAGGGAATCAATAAGACGGGATTTTGCGAAAATCCTCCTCTAAGGGGGTGAAAAGGGGTGAAAACGTTTGTATAGAAAATCTTATTCCTTGGGTTTATAAATTTGAAACTTGCCACAAATATGAATACATGTAAATAAAAAAGAAAGGCTCTATTATTTTTTCAAAACTACCCCCCATTGCTAATCTAGGCATTGTTAAAGTTTGTATGGAAAAATCATAACGCGTGACTTGATCAATGTAAAAATCAGTATTTATATACTAGATCAGAAATAATTAAACACGTGTTTCTGGATTTTTCGAAAATCACCCCCCAAGTTAGTGAAAAGGTTAATGAAATCTTTAACCGCTAAATTTATAATCTGAATTTTGGTCGGTAGTTGCAATTTATTATGTAGGCGAGCACTAAGAAGGGATTTTGCGAAATACCACCTAAAAGGGGGCGAAAAGGGGTGAAAACGTTTGGATGTAAAATCTTATCCCTTTGGTTTATAAACTTGAAACTTGGTACGAATATGAGTTTATGCAAATAAAAAAGATGGGCATTATTAGTTTTTTAAAACTTCCCTCCATTGGTAATGACGATTTTGAAGTTTGTATGGGAAAATCATAACGCGCTAACTGATGAATTTGAAACTTTTTATACAGAAATTAGATCTAAAATAATGAAACAAGTATTTTTGGGTTTTTCGAAAATCACCCCCTAAATTGGTGAAAAGGGGTGATTAAGTTTTAAGGGAATGATTTTACTGCATGCTTCGATAATAAACTGGGCATAAATTATCTCGCAGTCAAATAAAGGATGCGTATTTATTTATATGTATTTCAAAAATCAACCCCTAGCGGGGTGAACATCTACTACAAACTAATAGACCATTTTTAGATTTTCCAAAAGTATCGTATAAGGAGGGTGACCGGGCATTAAATTCACTGTGTTCGAAGTTAGAAACATGCGCTGACGAAGTCGCGGGCGGAGTGCTAGTTATAAAATAAAATATTTGTACTTCATCAAAAATAAAGGCAAGTAAACCTCTTGGTAGTCGAATGATGACGTGACGGACAAACTCCATTGTGAAATTAGCCTTACAGAGCGTAACAATTTTAGAGCTCGATGTAATAGAATCATCCCATAGATAAGAATAAGCCTCTATAATTCAACTATTTAATAAGAACACAGGGTTTTTATTAATATTGTTAATAAAAACTTTAGTGTCGTAAAACAAAAGGATATTAAATTTGGTTTAGATGAAGCGTAAATATTATACAAAATAAACTTATTTGAGTAAAAATAATATCACATTTTATAATTTAGGGATCATCGCACAGATTTTACTTTTATTATGCACACACCGTTACCACCGCCACCCATTAAATTTAGTCGAAAGGTTTTCGACCAATGTTTGTTATCAGTGATAACGAATGGCGCCGAAACGTGGTCTTTTACTATATCATTAGTAAGCTCAAGATAGCTCAATGAGCTATGGAGAGGGCTACGCTCGGAGTCTCTCTGCGTAATCGAGTCAGAAATGAGGAGATTCGTAGACGAACCAAAGTTGCCGATACAGCCCAACGAATTAGCAAGTTGAAATGGCAGTGGGCAGGCTATGAAGCACGCAAAACCGATGGCCGATGGGGCCGTAAGGTTCTCGAATGGAGACCACGTAAGCGCAGCGCAGCGTAGGACGTCCACCCACTAGGTGGGCAGACGATCTTATGAAGACCACAGGATCACGCTGGATGGCCGCAAGCCGCTTCCAACCGGTCCTATTGGAAGTCTATAGGGGAGGCCTATGTCCAGCAGTGGACGTCTTACGGCTGATTATGATGATGATGATGCACATACTCGCGGCCTTTTCCCATAAGGGTAGGCAGAACCTACAGAACGAGGTAATTGAAAAATGTAAATACGCCAAAGTCATTAAGACCTTGTACCCTGAGCACCAGTTTTCACTCTTTTACTTTACAGCGTCTTTTCAGTATTTACAGCGTTTCTTGTATGAAAAAATGGAACAGCGCCTCTGGTGTGCGAAGAAGGAACTAATTTTTTCCTTGAAAGTTGTCAATTTGAAATTGTCAAAGTTCCAGTTTACTTTACGTCTCAAATACTGAAAACTCGTGCTAAGGGTACTGGTATCTGTAAAATAATTACTCTGTGTAATAGTAACACCAAATTAGGTAGTTTAGTTAAAGTAAAAAGAGCGAACGTTTTATACTCGTAGATAATATATGTTACTGGTGAAAACAAAATACAAACAAAAATCATCTATCAACCATCAACTTAAATTCATGCACCGCAAATAATACTAAATAATATCAAAACTACTTCGGTTCCTATATTTAACTACTACGGTTTCCAATATTAATTTACACGATTTATTGCTCAATAATACTGCTCTATTAACTGAACGATAACATTATTTTATTGTATTGTTTGTCCGATATTTGTCTTGATTAATTACAGGATGATAAAATGTTATTACGATGCTTTGTTTTATTGCGTATAAATGTAGGTACTGAAATTTCTTCTTATCCGAATCGATTATTTATGATACCGTTACAGTCATAAGTCTTAATCAGTCAAAAGTAATTTTGACTGTTGGTAAAAGTATTTAAAAAATATAAGCATGAAAGCTTGTGTTGCGAATTGAAAAGTTTAATAAAAAAAAAATAGATTACGAGCTGTATTTGAACCTGTAACCATCCGATTCCGATCTTACCAACGCTCTTACCAACCGAGATAATTATCACAAGTCTTGATTCGTAAACGTTTGATGTCAATTGCGTATTACTAAGTTCATAACCATAACTGGTAAAATGATGTCCCCATTCGGGACATCATGTTACCACCCTTGTAATTTTTTTGCGACATTTTTAAGGTATCTACCTATGTACATAACTTTTTATTTAAACTTAGATATTCATCTACCTAACCTTTCACAGATTTACAGGCTACACAGTAAGTAATTAAATTAAATAATAATTTCAACGGCAAAGCACTGCAGAATAAAACAAGAATCGCACCAAACACAACATCGCTCGTAAGTTGATCCTCTTAATTCTACCTAGCGTCCCTAATTCTACATGCCCACCGTATAATACTCCCAAATTAAAGGACAAATTATTTATACAACGGCCAGTCTTATACACTTCGTATTTAATTTGCTACCCACACCTGTGGCTTTTGTTTATTTCGTGAATTTAGCTTCACTTAATGTTTCAGACGATTTGCTCGCTCGAAAATTATGCATCTCTTCTGTTACCCCGAATTTAGGGGAGTGGAAAGTGGGTATTTTTGGCGAAATCTGCTGAAGACGGCTTGACTGTTTATGGGAGTTTTATATGGGGTGTTTTCTTATTGCTGTGCAGGTTTAATTGAAGTGATAGCTTAGCTTTGAAGAATTTATGGCTGGGGAAATGTTGTGTTCTAAGTTTTTGTTCATTCAAAACTTTTCTTTTTCTTAAACTTTTTTAAAACATACATACACTATGAATCATTAATCGTGGTTGAGTTTACAAACTTTTAAAACAGAAAGACCCGGAACAATTACCTATAAGCCATACAATGATTGGTGACGTCTGGAAATCGAGTCCGCAACACGCAGCGTAGAATTCGATCACTCAACCGCTGAGCCAACATTTGTATACTATTACTATCATCTGATATACCTAGCAATCATCTTCATTATACCTCAACATGTCTTATTAATCTTTGATTATACATACATATTACAGATTGTGAAATACAGCTGACGTCGTAAAAAGAAAAACTCAGAATTTACAGATAAATATAGGTATTAAACTTCGCCATCTAAAATATAACATCAACAAGTCAAAGTATTGTGAGCCAAATCCCAGTTTAGTAAAGTCTTATTACTAGACTATTCGGCAAAATATAAAATCGTACAACGAAACGTTGTACCTACTGTGCTACAGCTGGAATAGGTATAAGCCTTTGTGACCTAATCTAACAATACCTTTACAAACTACCTCAGCTCAACGCTGATGTGAAAACCCACACGCTACATGAAACTACGTCATATTTTAGGGAGACTACACACCTTGTCTGTTTCGGTAATATTCGTTGATGCAAAGCCGACCCAAAGCAATGATATAATCGGTTCCCAACCAACAAACAAATAATAGTTTTAAAAAAATCATGTCATATTAATGTTTGTAAAACGCGAAAAAGACGGAGGCAATTAAGGCTCAATAGTTATGTAGAAGTCAGCCGACTGACCCGTCGTAAGAAAGACGTCTATAATTATAACATAACAATAAGCTATAAACTACTATGTAACTATTACATAACATGCAAGAATTATATAAATTTCATAAGTTTTTTACCGATGGAAAAACTATAAAATCAACACTTTCTTCTCTTTGCCCCCTTCACCTTGTCTGACCAGTTCTACTTTCAAAGGACATCGTTCCTTCTGAATGAGCCCTAGAAAGCATTCTAGGACTTATTTGCTACATCGGCCGTCGCGCGTCGGTTCTTCGTCAGACACACCGTTCCTACTGCCGCTTCAATATTCATCATCGTTGTATCATAATTCGGGTCGGGCCTGGACGAATTAATATGAATCCGAGCAACTTTTAACCTAATCGTGATGTTTCCAAATGTTGACCGGCTATGCTGTCATGTGTGCAGCACCCTTTAAGCCGAGTCTACATACATAACAGGTTAGATTTCATTACGCACGTCCTGAAAGCCTCTATCTTCGTACGCTTTTCATTCTTGCTTCATTGTGTACAACCTTTTGTTCACGTTTTAATTCAACACGCCACCTGGCTCTGTTAGGTACGAGGTCATACAGTAGGTAGGACAAAAGGTTTATTGTCGTATTTTGTAGCTAGAATTTTGTTTCAAAGACTTTCATTTTGAGTGGCTAGGTAGACTTCTTTTAAATTTTGAGCTACGGAATCGTACCTTTTTTTTTTAAATAATGTGAAATTATGTTTGTCTGTTATTAAACTTTCACGCTTAAACCATCGACAACATATCAAAAAAAAAAAGTTTGCGATCACTTTGAAAAATCGAAACCTTTTTTATTACGGTAATAATAATACAGCATAATAATTAATAAATAATATAACATATTAATAAATAACATATTATTAATTAATATTAAATATATTTATTTATATCTAAGTCTAAATGTTTTTTTTTCGTTCTCGCATTTTAACCTAGAGGAGGCTCTGTGCTGCTTTACTGGACAATTCTGTAGTGTGCCTTGAATCTAAGGCACACTACAGTTAGGGGACTTTCTCTGCTCTAACAGGCAATCATACAGAATTGAATTTCTGTCTTCACGTACCTTAACACTATGTGCGTGTAATCTCATCTTGTACGATATGGTACGTCTGACGCTCCTAGATGTAAATTATACAGAATTAATATGTTTAAAAGTTTTTTCACATTGAAAACATGGAGTTACTTTGCTCATTAAAATTTTGCTTCTATTGTGTTACGTTTCATTAATTTTGTAATAGGAGTCAGTTTTAATATTAATTACCCTTTGTTCAGTTGATTATATTAAAAAAAAAATATAGCTTTTATTCAAAACTTTTCTCATATTATAGTTTCGTACCATATTTTGAGGAAAGTAGTACAAGAATGATTAGAAGAATTATTACAAAATGAGTACCTACGGTATATAGACAATTAATGAAGGTTTGTGATCTTTTCTATTCCAGAGATATTAAATGAAAAGTCGTACAAGATTGTGCGTTGACCTATAGACGGAACGCATGCCTATTACACTGGTTGGTAGCGGTACGGAAAAACGTCAGCTTGTAGCCCGAACTCAATTTTATTATCTTATTGTTATTCCGCTGCGTGTATAAAACGAAAAGAAATGAGTGAAAACTTCAAAATAATAAATCTTAAGCTAGGGCCACACTAACGGGTAATGCCGTTAACTATTGTGATTATGGACGTTTACACAAATTATGTAAAGGTCATTATCGCAATATTTAACGGTATTTCCCGTTAGTGTTCCTCCGCATTAAAATCACACATGTAGTTCGCGCTACCACTCATGACTTTTAGATGGTTATATCATTACACCAAATTGTGTTAAATAAACCAGCACACGTAACATGGCGCCGTAGAAACGGGTCTTGTCGGCGGAAGAAAAGACAAAATGACAGAACGTAGAAAGAATTTACCGTTTTAGTTTTTTTAGTTTTAGTGTAGTGTTTAGTTTTTTTACTTAATGAAATATGCAAATTTATAAAAATACATGTGCAACTCGGAGACTGCCGCGGTGAAGCAATTGCATAACATTTTATATTATATTAAAAGACTAAATTCGCCTACAGTGTATATTTAACGAGAATATAATTCATTTAAAATGTTTGTGGTGTAATAAAGAACTTCTTTGTTGTAGGAGAATTTTATAAGTAGGTTTCATTGTGAAAATTCCTTTTGGAGCTGGCCGTTTAGAATCAGTAAGAAAAAGTAATATTATATTGTTTTTATGACGGATATTTTTATGATTGCCGAAGTCTCCCGAACTGAAACGACGTTAGACGATGCGCGGTGTCAGGTTTTTCCTTAGGTTCTTGGAAATTTTTTGATTCGGTCTCCGCGCCGCACCGCGCTCAGAGCCCGCGATAAAAGCTATGCAATAGCTTAAAAATGCAAGTTGCAACAGAATGAAACTTTGTAGCCTACAGAACTGCCTAGTTATCTAAATACCGCCTCTCTCATTACGTGTGACAGTGAGAGTTTTCAAAGCCATCATCCGACTAAAAGTACACGTACATTAAGCAACATACACACTCGAGTCAAAGGGAGTAGGCCGCGAGGGCCCTTTGCGCGGTTTCCGCAGTCACTTCATTAGAAACCGCCTTTACGTTTATGTGTCGCTGTTAGTACTGGATTAAATGATGGTCACATATGGCTGTATCTGTGTCAAAAGTATGGCTTTGAATAGAATAGAATAGAATAGAAATATATTTATTTGATATAGGACACACACACAGAAATAATAATAATAAAAAAAACAATTGAAAATACAATAAGAATTTTGCTGAGCATGTCCACACCAAAAGGGTTACCAACTCAGCTTTGCAGTTGAAATCTGAAGTAGTTAAAAAGTGAGGTGTGATATAATCTGGTGATAGCTTATACCCGCGTGTGTGTGTGTGAAGTTCAGTAATTATCCCACGGGTACATCATACCGGGATAAAAAGTATCCTTTGTGTTAGTTCAGGGTTTAAACTATCCAAGTATTAAGTATCATCCAAATCGGATAGATCAGATTTTTTTTTCTGAGAAAGTAACGAACATGTACCCCATTCGTCTTCACAAACTTTCGCATTTATAAGATTTTTATAAACCATAATAGACTAAACCACCATTATTTTATGAACAAATTATGTTTTTGGAACGAAGTTCCATAACGCGCGTTGCGAAATGGGTCTAGAAGGAAAAAATTGAGACGAAAAGTTGTAACGACACTTTTTGCTACAGTAAGCTATTGTAAGCTGTGCGGCGTGCGCATGTTTCTCTTTCTGTCTCTCTCTCTCTCTTATAGAAAGCAAGCCAGATATTTTCGTCTCGTCTTTCTATTTCGCATTGAAGAGTGTGGTGTCGCGGCGTTTATTTTGATTATTTTTGTTGAGTGTATACAGTAACTTCGTTCCATCCGGGTGTCCCTTGACACCTCTCAAGTTTTTATTTTGACAATGAATAGTGGCTTTGTATGTCTCCATAATAAATATTATCGTGAACAAAAATCACTGTCAATCCTAAACAGAGGTTTCGTAGCATCCGTAGCACAATGCCAGCTACGCCGTAGCTCTACGAATGTCGTAGCGAGGTGCCAGCACTTTCTCGTAACTGCGCAAGCGTTGCCTTCGATTCATGATCAGGTTCAATTTTATTATTGACATATTTAAAAAATCCTCTGTTAAATTCTAAAACACAACGTTTAAATAAGCTAAACTAATCAGCATATGTAGCACCAACGAATGGTTAAAACGATATACATTTCAAAAGCGCGCTGCCACAGACGTAAGGGTGAAATGTGCTTGACACTTGACATTAGCGGTGCGGTGGAAACATTGTTGCGTTTATATTAATTTGAGTCTTATGCGAGTTATGCTGAAATAAAGGCCATTTATACAGACCAACAAATACGGCTGCCAATTTTTTACACAATATTCCTTTTAGTGGTAGCCCAGTGGTATCGGCCTCGACTTACGAGTTGTAGGTCGTGGGTGCAAACCCAGCCAGGCGCATTACTTTGTGTAATTTATTTCATCACTCTTTTACTTTACAGTGTATTTTCAGTATTTACAGCGTTTTTTGTATGGAAGAATGGAACAGCGCCTTTGTGTTGGGAAGAAGGAACTAATTTTTTCCTTGAAAATTGTCAATTTGAAATTGTCAAAGTTCCAGTTTACGTCCCAAATACTGAAAACTCGTGCTAAGGGTACAGGGAGCCGGGGTCGCGAGACTTATACCATTACCGTGACCCTGGAACGTAAAGGGCTAATGAAGGACACCGTGGATTTTAGTCAGTACAAGTCTGACAGTCCCTCCCGCCCTGCCCTGGGTGGGAGGACTCATTTGATGATTTTACCACGCTAAAAAAAAGGGTACAGGGAGGATTTTTATTCAGTAAGAGTCTGACAGTCTCGTCCTCTCCAACTAGGGCAGAATAACCTAGTCACTTGATAATTTAGAACCCGAAAAAGTACTATTTCTGAATGGGTCGATTCGGACTAAAGTTATGGGAGTGGTGCGAATAGCCTAAGGTATCTTGCGGAATGAAGCAGGAAATGTCAGGAGAATTTTATTGCAGACTTAGAACACATACCTACTCTTTTGTATACTTCTGCTCTAGTATGTTAGTATCGCATTGAGATCTTTCCCAGAATCTTAGCACAGCTGTTCATTTGGCGGCGAGCCAACATTGTGGTAGGTTTCCTAGAGACATCATTTCCTTTATGAAAAAATCTTGCTTTTTTAATAGCAACGTCGTATTAATAAAGGTTAGTGGATGTTTAGTTGTTTTCAAAGACACTGGGATTTTCAGTTATTAAGTTTAATATTTATAAAATAACCATAGATATTTATCTATCTGGGAAATATGTAACTATCTTTTTAATGAAACTTTTTTCTCTTCAGTGGAAAAACAGGTTTATTGTATTTAGGTTGTGTACTATACTAACATTTTCCATGTGAAAAACATAATAATTATAAACGTCAAGTACTTGGATTAAAAATAACCTTGATTGGCAAAAACACTTCGGAAATCCCTTCACATATCAGTCACATCACAGGCCCTAGCACGAATTTTATGTTATTGGCCGTTCAGTATACTTGAGGTATTACGACCAAAATTATTATAAATGTGATGGGAAATGAAAAAGCGTCTCTAGTGTACGAACAAGGAATTAATTTTATCCATCAAATTAACTTTAAAGTCCCCGTTTATGTCACACAAACGTGAAAACTCGTGAAAACGCCTCCAAAAAGGCAACAAAATTGTTAATCCACGCTATTTCCCGTCCCACGTATACAGGTTATCACGAGGCTCGAATATTAACATATACAGCAACGCCATCTGTCGAGCAAACAATGCGACACATGATTTATAGTCAGTGAAGGTTGCAGTCGCGAATAACTTGCGCAAAACGTGTCGTGTTGCAGGATGGCCTGGATTTATCTTCCTTTGAGGTAAGGATGATAGAATGATTAGTTGTTAGTTCTATTTTGGTTGTCTTCTTGACTGCTAAGTCAATTTGTAAAAAAATACTGTTCATACGGTTGGTGATTGACCGCTGCGTGTAGCGCGTTCACACACAGAACACATTTTTGTATTACCTACAGTTACGTAATTGTTTCACTTTTGCTATTTATTTACGTGACTTTAAATGAGTTTAAACGCACCAACGATAAAAGAGAAATTATTAGTGCTAGGAATGACTTTTTTTTATTTACCGTAATATTTTAGACATAATCAAAATTTCAGCCTTGGCATCATAACAATCCTAACTTCCATAATAGATGTTTGTTTTTCATACGTCAGAAATTTTGAACGGACCTTGATGGGTACACAGATAGTTTAAAGTCTAAAATAACTTAAAAGATACCAAGCCAGTATGTTACTAATTTGTTTGAAAACCCTGAGCATCCTCATTCGCTGATCAGAATGGCGTAGTTGTCTCGTAGGTTTGCGTGAATTAAGTACAAAGGTGACTTGATTGATCGCCCGGGTACGTCGTGTACATATAAATGAATGCAATGATGGCTTGCAAATACGAAAGTCGTGGAGAATCTGGTGTATGTGCTTTGTTAACATCTAGTTTTCACTGTTGGCGCAGTGGCCGAGCGTTCGACTGTTATGGTGCGTGTCGTGGTTTCGATTCATATCTATGTACAAGTCGTTGTTCCGGGTTGGCTGTTTTTGAGTTAAAACATTTGTAAACGCACCCACGACACAAGATACACTTTTTTTAAAAGATAAAACAAAAATAGCTTATGGTGTAAAATAAGAAGTATTAATTAAATGAAATATTATTACATCTCTGCACTCTTGAATTGTCAAAAGACAAATAAAAGAAAATAATTTAACTACAGTTTACCAGCCAAAGACATAATAATTTATAAATGAAAATTCTGTGGTTGTCCATTCCAAAGTCGTACACGAACTTTCAAAAGTCACATTCCAGAGTCTAAAAGAACGGGCAAAAAACTCAATGGTCACTCTTTTTCAATAAATAAAATATTAAAACCTTTTGTTAATCATTCTTGTTGAGATTGTAATTATGTGAGAGCGATGTAGCAAATATAAAACAAGAAAAGTAACTTAATAATATACGTCAAAGAGAGCCTATCCATTACATTATGCCTGAAAAGTAGCTCTGAATTACGAGCAGCCAAAACATTAAACAAAATGTTTATCAAGTGGCTCACGAATACGAAAAAACTTCAAACTCCGCACTTTACACTTAAACTAAACCTCAAAGTCCATAAATTCACACCAACATTTTTGGGGCGTAAAAATCAAAGTTTTCTTGCCACAGAACGAAGCGAAAACGTAACCAACAAACATAGCAATTTCTTTAACTTTAACATAATTTCGGCTCAAAAGATTTACGGGCAAAAATAACTTGTGCCAGTTCTCGCTAACAAGTTTAAATGCCCAACTTCGGAATCCATTTTGCAACTTCAAGTTGGAATGTATGGATCCGTTTTCACTTACATACACCAAGCTGCAGGTTTCAAAGATTGATTAAAAGTTTTCGTGAAGTTTTTCCGACTGTAATTGGCAATCTTTATAGGTTTCAAATGGAGATCTAGAACGCTGGGGGCGAATTTTATTGGGTGTTACCTGTTTTAAGGCGGTAAAATCATCAAAAGAGTCCTCCCGCTTCCGAGTATAGCGGAAAGGACTGTCAGACTCGTACTGACTAAAATCTACCATGATCTTTCAATTGCCCTTACTCGTTCCAGGGTCCCGGCTACGCGTTTGGACAATTCCGTGACACTGGCAGGCGTTTTTTGATGTTTTTTTCTGTATATCTGTATTTTACATGGATGGCTGCCTATCCAACCCCTACAACCTGTTAAGTGGGCAACACTACCCTACTACTACTATACTATACTATACTAGTTGCCACGCTTTCTGGCTTTTGACTAGGAGTTACGACAGTCAAAGATCTACAAATAACAACATATATCCTAACCTACCAAGGCTATTTTTTTTTTTTTTGCATGGTAAAATCATCAAATGAGTCCTCCCACCCCGGGCAGGGCGGGAGGGACTGTCAGACTTGTACTGACTAAAATCCACGGTGTCCTTCAATAGCCCTTTATGTTCCGGGGTCACGGTAATGAGATAAGTCCCGCGACCCCGGCAGGCTTCGGCCCTCTAGAGAGGGGGCCCCGTCATTATGCTGACGCTCTTTGAGGCGCGCGTGGAACACAACGCGCCGTCGACCCGGGCATGGTCCATGGTCGGGCAGCGAGTTGCCCTTTACTCGCTGCCCGCATGCCCGCGCCTACGGTGGCCGGAGATCGTCTTGCGACGTCCGTCGCCGTGGGCGTCCACCACCGCGGGTGGGGCGGAGGGAGGACATTGTCGTCTCCCTCACGCGGCCCGCCTCCTCCTTCGCGAGCTTGACTGCTTCGCAGAAGGAGGCGACCGCTTCCCACTCCGTCTCGCCCCGCAGCATGGCCTCGACCAATGCCGGGCACCAGAGGTCTCCGCCTATCGCCGCCGTGAGGACACGTCGGTGCTCTGCCCAAGCGGGGCAGTCTTGCACCGTATGCTCTACTGTGTCCTCTGGGCGATCTTCGCAGTGGTGACACCCAGGCGTTTCCTCCTTTCTCCTCAGACACAGGTACCTCCCGAAACTTCCGTGTCCGGTGAGGACCTGCGTCATGCGGTAGGTCAGGAAACCTACCAAGGCTTTACTGAAAAATCTAATAATGTTAAACAAGATTGCATCCGAAGCAAATCTCATCTGGAATCCGTAGCGTGTTCACTCAAATTCCTGGCAATCCTAAACTTCGGTTATTAACGTTCAAATATTCGTCAATCTCGCCCCGGTCTGTTTACCCGTTTTATTAATTGAAAAACTTGACAGGATTCCGTTGGATCAATCTTTTAGATCCGAGACTTAATTTGTGATCTGTTGTTTTGAGAATTTAAATACTATGAAAATGAGGGTTGACCGTACATTGTTAGAAAAGGAATTTAGTATTTTTTTCTATTAAGATTTTGTTTGGGTTTGTACCCTGTTGATGACTACAGGTTAGCCCCTTATTAAATTTTAATGATAATGACATATAGGCATAGGTACATAAAACTCTGATATATCCTTCAAGAATTTCAAGTATACCGGTAACCGCTTCAAAACTGGTGGTTCAATAAGGCGCCTCACTGCGCTAAAAAAAAAACACACATTATTTTGGGTCAGTTTGGTCGATACGAGAGGGATATGTACCACTCCAGGGCGCAGAAAACCAATCGCCATCCGGTTGTCTCTTCAACATATAATTGACGTGCCATTATTGCCTTGAATATTAAATAAAAATGCATTTCTAAAAAATTATATACGTAGAGGAAACATAAATGTCATCATCATCATCATATCAGCCGTAAGACGTCCACTGCTGAACATAGGCCTTCCCTTTAAACATAAATGTATTCGCCCATAATTCCGAAGCTTGATCATAACCTTATCATTAGTTATCATTCATCATTTATCTGCAGCAACCTCTCATGTAAATAGCCTGGACCTTGTGAACTGAAAGCATTTCCTCATACAGAAAAAAACATTACACCCACCATCCTCTATTCACATCAGGATCAAGTTGTCATCATCGGTCATTACTACCATACACTTCTATTAATCCTCAAGGGATAACATTATGGATATGAATCAGTCGGATAGAACTATCCATGCGATATCCGTACTAATATTGTAAAGTCTGAAGATAAATCTGTCTGTCTGTTTGTCTGTTAACTTTTTGTGTTAATTCGGCTGAATGGATATCGATGGGGCAAATGGATAGTGTGTCCAGGGTTGAGTGAGAGCTAAACCAAATCTATGATGTTTCTACAGTTGGAAAACTAGCCTCTTTTCTATAATAGGGAATGGAAAAGCTCACTGCTGATTAATGTTCTACACTAATCGAAGGTAACTGGTACTTGGTAATTTTGTTTCGATTTGAATTAGGTATGTATTTTGTCTGTCATCTAGATGGATCAATTTGGGACGCTGGATTACACATATTTGCCTAGAATATGCTTTAATATCACCGTCATCACATTTTTTTAGGTGTCGGATGTGCCAGTTTCCTCAAGATTACGTCAAAATGTTTTTTTTTTTAAATAATTTTGAGAGCAGTGGTGCTGAAATAAAAGACAGAGTAATGCGCTTAACCTTAATTCAAACATTATACCTGCCACTTGAAACTCGGAGCCTTTACCACCGGGCCTGCTCTTTGGATTTGGATTAAGAAAAAGGATTTTTTTTTTCATCCCGATATTAAATCTATATATATAAAAGAAAGTCGTGTTAGTTACACTATTTATAACTCAAGAACGGCTGAACCGATTTGGCTGAAATTTGGTGGGGAGGTAGCTTAGAACCAGGAGAAACATATAGGATACTTTTTACCTTTTTTATTTTGTTTTGTTTTATCCCGTTTCCGTGTGACGTGACATAAAACGTAAAACGCAACTGACATGGAATGACAGCAAAACGAAAAATTTATCAATCAAAACATCAAATGACCGGTCGATATGTTTGTTTTGAGTTTCTAAGCTTATTGTGCCGATATTATTATAATTATCAATGCCATGTCGCCACCGAGACGATCAAATTTTTATCCTGTTTCCGTGAAACGTGACATAAAATGTATTAACATGATCAAGAAGAAGGTGTTGGTGCCGAAATTGAATAAGGGATCTGAACAAAAAGTACTAGGAAGACATTAAGAATATGTTCATGCCGCCCGGTGCCCACCGGTCTTCGATGTTAATACTTAGTAATCCATGGATAGGCATCCATGGATTACTTAGTAATCCATGATGTAAAATTCACTATAATCATATCAGCCATAGGATGTCCAGTCCTGAACATAGGCCTCCCCTACACATTTCTAATAAGGACTGGCTGGCAGCCGATAAAATAACATTTCCGAGTATAGTTTCCGGGCAAACCCACCGACAAAACTTAGTTACATATCAGTCGGATACAGCCATCTATACGATATATTATACATCTACCCCCACATTAGATTGATTATATCACTAATGACGTATTCCATTAGGTGCTAACTATTCAGTGGTTTGTGTCTCCTTGTTGATAATATAGCAATAATGATGTTAGGAATTTACCTACATATCGGGAAGTAGTTGCATTGACTATAATGAATGTATTTTCATAACAATTGGAGAGTATGTTTTTTTTACATGTTAAAATCATCAAATGAGTCCTCCCACCTAGGGCAGAGCGGGAGGGACTGTCAGACTCGTACTGACTAAAATCCACGGTGTCATTCAGTTGCCCTTTATGTACCGGAGTAGCGGTATACGTGTGTCCCGCGACCCCGGCAGGCTTTGGCCCTCTAAAGAGGCCCTCTAATGGGGCCTCCCATCATTGTGCTGACACTCTTTGAGGTGCGCGTGGAACACAACGCGCCATCGACCCAGGCATGGTCCACGGTCGGGCGGCGAGTAATTGGCGACTCGCTGTCCGACCATGGACCATGCCTGGGTCGACGGCGCGTTGTGGACAGCGAGTCGCCCATTACTCGCCGCCCGCACGCTACGGTGGCCAAAAATTTTGTACATAGATTCTTTACACAAAAATACTAGACAGGTGTATCGGGTTTCGCATAAACAAAAAATAATGTTGTATAATGTAACACATTTTTCGTGCTACCAAAGCAAAAAAAAAAAAACAGTCGCCAACTAATTTCACCATGTCGTAATTCACTTCGTACTTTAAAAACGCGACATCGCTACAAAATAGCCATTTAGATTCAAGCGAGTCTTTCAAAAAGAAAATCTTTAAGAAATATTTATGAGAACATCCGATTGAGTTGGGTCCTTCATTTTCTATTAGTTTCAACTGAATGGTCAAGATGAAGGGAATCAGATGATTTTCAATATATACCTATAAATAGGCGATACAATGATTCCTCTGATTCCTTTTGGGCAGAATTCTGATTCTGTTTTGTTGCTATATTCGTTGTCTGCTTTTACTATGTAGGTAGATGGATTTTAAGGGTCATGACAATAAATTGTACAATGAAATATTCAGAAATAGAATAATATTTTCAAAGGGTCAATGTGACTCGAAAAGATCTGGTTTCAAATGGATGCTATAAAACTAGTTATAGTTGGATAAAACAAAATTGTGTTTTCGTTCTTATGTTAGGTTTTCTTGCCTACATCCCACATTATTTCGGGTCTTGGGTTCACTATATTTGTTATATTTGTAACTAGCTTTTCCCAGCGGCTTCGCTCCTCCCCCCTTATTACCTATGTCACACACAGGACCAAAGCAGCTTTCAACTGGTGAAAGAATTTTTGAAATCGGTCCAGTAGTTTTTGAGTTTATCCATTACAAACAAAAATACAAAGTTTTCCTCTTTATAATATTAGTGTAGATTATCATTAAATAGACGGATACATACAAAGGGTTACATTAATTTGCGTATAGCTGAATGAGAAAGTTGCCATTGATCCCACAAGTGCATAAAAGTAGTTATGATTAAAGATTTCAAAGATGTGTTATGCATTTTTCAGCTAAACAATAAGTTTTATCATAAAAATACACCATACAAAAATTGTGGAACATGGAATCCACAGATAATTTTGCAACATTACTATGAGTCCTATAATTCCATTAAACAGACGTTCATGCAATACTTAACATCTTCATACACGAACGTTAAAACATACTAAGCTTATTGCGGAAGTGAAATACCGATCGCTCCTTCCTACTGATCTAGAATACACAGATTTAACATCATTAGCAAGCGAAGATGGACTTTGGCAACTGTCTGTTATGGACCAAAATCCAAGTGTTATTCTTAGGCAAGTTTAACGACTTATAGCCCGCTTAAACTAACATACAATTTCGCAGAGCACCGTGGTGTTGAGAGTATTGATCAACATCTCTTAAGTAATCATGATCACCAACTGGAAGACGTCCACTGTTGAACAAAGGCATCCCCCTCACTACCACCATCACCACCTCGCTGAACGACAATCCTCTTCTCAAACTTCTGTCGAGTGACAACCACAAATTGGAATATGCAGCGTAAAGGCCTCGTCGGTGGACCGACGATGTTCTAAATAATTTTATTATTCTCATAGATATATTAAAGAAGGAGATATGGCGTGGAATTCAAAATGTATAGAAATCCGATGAAGCCACAATTGCCCCTCCATAACGCTAACATTGCGCACACAATTCTGTCAAAACAATACTACGAACTATTGCACACACGCGCCATCGATAACTCAGTCATTTAAATATAAACCTAATTCTTTACACTATAGCGTACTTTTTCCGTATAATTTACTCACACAAACAATTATCATTGTGTGTTGTCGCGACACGGGGGGCGGATACGACTCTCCCGCTCAAATACAACAGACGCACCATGCGACATTACGGCTTGGTGAGGTATCGTTATGTCAGTTTTACATTGCTTGTCAAGTCACTCAGTGATAGACTGAGGTGGTTGTAAAAGAGCAATGTATTTAATGCAAAAACAATAAAGTCGGAGTAATATACGAAAACAAGAATAAAGTAGTACAAGTGATAGCTGAGCGAAACGCTCAACACCACGGCTTCACCGACACGCCCCCTTGCTTCTTCTCCTGTTTTTAATATTTCTGTGATTATTCTTGTTATTGCACTACGTCGAATTTATTAGTAACAGTGCTGGTCCATGGTTATTGGCTGCCGATCACGATTTATGAGTTGCAGATCGTGAGTTTCAACCGAGGTACCCAGGTGCATTACCTTAAATAATTTATTTCATCACTGCTGTTCTGAGAAAGTGGAAGTTTCCTTCCATATTCTTCACCAGCTGTATGTCCTGTCATTTTCAAACCTGCGCTGTGGATTATACATTGTTACCTGTATTAGGCGTGCAATTAATATGTGGTGCAATATAGGGAACAATGTATAGGCAGCAATGGGCTTAACACACGCTGAATATTAACCCTAATAAACAGGTCTTATTCTTTCAATGGTATTTGAATTGGTACCTGAATAAGTCCAAAAATCGGACACAAAAAAAAAAAACGTTAACACACATTTTGACCTGGTTACCTCTTCGTTTTGGGTCGAGGGTTAAATCTAGCAGTTTGTATGCAAGGGAGTTCCTGAAGGATACTTTTTGTACCCTGAATGTAGTCTCGGTGGAAATCGATAGTTTTGTCTGATACCTTTTGGTTGTTGCATAACGTTCTGTATCGGTAATCAGTATTGCGTTTTTCGCACGTGGGAAAGTTATTGTGCACATAAAGGTCAGTTCTGGACAGCGACCACCAAAACGAGACGCGACGCGACGTGATGCGACGATACTGAAAATGTGTATTTTTTCGCATAGTAATAAAGTAAGATTTTGAGTTGCTCAATTGAAATGTGCGCGAGTGTCGTGTCTTGGTGTGAATTAACCCTTTATTATTAGTTGACACATTCACGTTTTGATATTATGTCTTTTAAATGAAAATTGGGAAGCTTGAACATTAATTAAAAGTTTAACACTGTCTGTTTCTGTGTTCTGAAAAATTATGCGTTATTTGTGAAAAACCACGAAACATGAAACAGTAATCATTAAACAACCTGCATAAACTACTATTATCGAACATGGCAAAACGAAACCTGAAGATACATTCAAAATTCCAGACGGATTGACCTACAAAAAATAGTCTAGCAAATCATCAAGATTCTGAAAACCAAAAAAAAAAGAATGAGTAATCAAACAATACGTCATGGTTAAATCCATCCATAGATCACAAACTTTCATGTCAGTCTGTCGTAACGCTCGCTCATAGATAATTCGCATTTTTTTTATTTTTAGATCTATGTTGTTATGGCTCGCCCACGCTTGGCCGCGTATCCTACTTTCGCGATTCGTGTCAATTGCCTCGCAATAAAATAAAACTTTGTCCGGATGCCAAGTCCGCGTATAATGTTTTTTCATCATATTCCCCCGTACAATGTTGTTTCAATTTTTTTTTTGTTGCTGTTACTGTGTTACGTTCGTTATGCAAAATGTCTGGACTCGATGTCAAGCGAATTTGGGGCGATAGTTGATTGAATGTGGTGTTAAAATGTTGGTCTATTTTCTACGATCTCTTTATCAAGCTGGTGAATAGATAATTGCATGATATGAATGTTAATGCTCTGACATACGAGTACGTCACGTTTTGATATTGTCTAGTGAGCTGTGCCAACTCTGGGGTAATGAACTCAACTAACCTATCGTAGGTCGTGGTTTCAAATCAACACTGACATTTTCTGTAATTAGTTTTGTCACCATCTGTGAAGGAAAACTTAACCGGAACTGGTCCATTCTGATAATTTATTCCCGGTATACAATTCTGTATTATAATTGCCTTACTTTACTCGAACAACGCCGTGGACAAAAGCTAGTTTCAAACATTTTCTAAGTTGTTCAAACAAGTCATTTCCATACTATCTTTAGTACCTAACAAAATCTCAGAGCTACTATTTAAGTACACAGTGTCCTGTATTTCGGTATAAGCACCTCATTATAATTCCCGCGAGGTCATAACCGTCCACTCTGTTCAGGTTTCACTGATTTTACGATGTTAACGTGTGGCTGACTGTTACACCGAAGTGTACCCGATGAGTCACGAATTAGACGTTCAAGTGGCAATGAATGCGAAGAAAACTATTGGAATAGAGGTTTTGGTGCAGAATGGAAGAAACGCAAAATAACAAATCAAATCAAATCGTTTATTTCAACTAGGCCAATTACAGGCACTTTTGAATTGTCAAAAGACATAAAATAAAACAAGTACAAAAATAGTTATGGTGCTACAGTCCCAGTCACAAGACATAAAAACTGTGAAAGTACCGTAGGTGCTCATTCCAAAGCGTAGATCTCTATGGAGAAGAATGAGCAAGAAACTCCATGGACACTCTTTTTCAATCGCCAAAATTATTACAGAACTTTTGTTACATCATTCATCATCAGATGGTACATTATGTGAGAACGATGTGGCAAGTTAATTGTGTCCATAGTAAACATAAAAAAGACAATTCAAAAATAAAGTTAAGTATTAATAATTAAAATAGACCGTGGCAGCTGAGAGATGACCAGTCCCAACTGACAGCGCCCGTTCACGAACATGACACATATATCAGCACCATTCAGCTCAACCATTTTGAAGGGAACTAAATGATCCGACATACACGCCACCATCAGCGAGACTTTTGAGTGAGCATGACATACTCTCAACCGCCAGAGTCATTCAAGTCAATGAAAGACGTAGGTTTCTAGTCAAAGATAGCTCTGAAGTACATGGTACTCACACAATGCTGGCTATGACGCTATATAATACTAGATAAATACACTCTATACAATGCAAGTGATAGTTGTACATTCTTCATCCGCTCCGACAATATTATTAAAAATGAAGGCAACCTACGACTGACGTACTAAAAAAATAAAAATACACACAAAAGACAAACAATAAAATGTAAAATAGGACAAAAATATCCGTTGATCAAAATAAAATAATAAAACAAATACAAACACATAAAATAAAGCAAGATGACTTAATTAAGTCAAAAAAAATATATAAACAATTATATGAAATCATATAACTAGTCGAGAAAAAAAAAAAAAAAAATAAAAAAAAAAAATAAAAAAAAAATAATGAAAACAGATTAGCGTATTGTCAGAAACGCATAATGCCAAGTGTCGCAAAATGACAGATGCGCAGAATGACATGCAGACTAATATTGATGCTGTTCCTGTACCTGAGTCTGCACTGAGACGCTGCAAAATAAAAATTAAGGCTGCGTTTACTTTTTCCCGTTTGTCCTTGAACGTGGCATACCTGGTATAGGGGCAGTATAATTTGCCTTGTTACATCACAAAAAGAAGAATGGAAATTTTCATTCTATTTTCATTCTTTCCTTAAAAGTTACACTTCGGTGTGAAACCCGCAGTTTGTTATGAAGCTCAAGTATCCGTAAATGAGATACACGCTCGTGTTTTACGAGATGCCTTGAGAATTTTATGAGAACTCTCTTGACATAGGCACGGATGTAAATCAATGGATGAATGGATGGAGAAACAGAGATGAGTTTGTATGACTTGCTCTTGAGTCTGTATGTGTGTTTGCTTGCTTGTAATGCTGTTGAGGAAGTTGCGTACGCAGACAAGTTTTGCTATTGTTTTAAAGGAATACTACTCTTTGAAGAGACGTTTTCCACATTGGATATGAGGGAATGGCACTTTCCCTCAGAGGTTTTCCACATACGGCGCCTTGTTATTCCAGGTGCCGTTTCAGTGGATGCCCTATGTGGAATACCTCTTTAAAAACAAAGTCTCAAGGTTAATATTTCACAAATTGTGAATCACAAATAAAGGCATCATACGAGTACACAGTACAACACAGATTTCCCAAACTTCGCACAAGCATTGTTCATACTTTACTACCCTATTATATTGCGTCCAACATCGCAGCGATGTTATGAAACAAAGCAACATGCCACACACAAAGTACAACAACATATCCTAGAACAACCATACCAACCACTAACGACAAAGCCGAAAGCAGCTAAATAATTCTAGCATAACTTTAGACCAGAAATTCCGACCAGAAAGTCCAAATTCGTCCTGGAATGTATTCCAGGTACGGAACGGGTAAAGTTTGTCCACAACTAGACCTAACGTGGGGACACACTGTAGAAGGGAAGTTTTGTGATTTAATAGTTAATAAAAAGTAGGATGGGTAGTTACGGTTCCAAAGTGCGGACTATATTTTTGCTCAAAATTATGATTAGTTTGGGAAAAGTACCCATTAAGTCTTAACTTAAAAAGTTGTATTTTTGCACTAACGTTGCCGGGGTAGCGGAACTGTTTAAACAGGGTCATGTGACCCTGGAACGCAAAATGCAAAAAAGGAACAGGGTACTTTTTAGTTTGGACCTGTCTGACAGTCGCGGTTCATTGGTCGCGGTAGATCCATGGCGGAAGGACTCGTTATTCGATGATTTTCCACGTGGCTTTGAATTGTATTTCAAAGTTTAATCGTTGGATTTAAGGTTCCTTTTTGCAAAATCATCTAAACTAGCAAATATCACTAAAATAAAGTCCAATTACCTAGACATTGAGTTGACGACGTCTGATCGCAGGTCGTTTCATGTTAAATGCTGCAGCATGCGGTTAGATTAGAAGCGAACCTCAACAAAGGAATTTGCCACGTAAAAAAATAACTCGTATTTTGACAGCTACAAGATTGATATCTAATGTACACTTCGTAAATACGTACACTGCTTTTCTACACATATTATATTATTTCCTGCAAAGAAAATACAACCTTAATGATTAGAAACCCCATATAATACTCGTACCTTACCTAACTTAAGATAAGTCCCTCCAAAAATACTTACCCCTTGCTTAACAGGACTAATAATACCCCAACGAGGGATCCCTTTCACCCCATTAATCTCTTTTAATTAATATCCTGTTTCCACTGTGAATAGTATGATGTATACACCGTGTTCTTCACGTTATCCATAAACTTTAGCAAATACTTCTATGGCTTTTACAAATCAAATCCAACAAAGGAAGTAGTACTTAAAAAGGCTTCGTTACAAAGATATTTGTAATTTCATTTAATGAAATTTAATTGAGCTATGCAGTGAGAAAGTATCTTAATTTGAAATCTATCAAATACTATTTGCATTTCATTTGTTTCAGCCCGCCAAATGTTACGAATGACGTTGCCAATTCGGATAAAGAGGCATGCATATCGGGTTATTTACGTCTAGGTATTTAGTTTGTATGAAAATTAACAAAAAATAAAAAATAAGAATTTATTAATGTGTCCATAATGAAAAATGCTTACTTCCGTGGTTTGAACATCTGGTCGAAGTTTATGTATATCGTCCGGAACACGGTGTATACAGCTGTTTGTAGCTCTTTTTGTCCTACTCTTTAATGGGAAGCGTAATGATAGAATGGTGCACGCGATGGCACAAAAAAGTGGAAGAAAAGGGGTTTTTTTATCTCAAAAACTGTGCTGTGAAAAATTAAGGGGTATTTCATAAAGTTTGGTGACGTATTTGCTGGTTTTTGCTGGATTTAAGATGGGTTTGCTCTTTAACTTTAGGCTAGATCAGAGGAGAGCGACAAAGCCAACGATGGAGTAGCTTACCCAGAAGAAGCCTGTTCACTCTAACTTTGAAGAGATTAGGCTTGATACGCGTTCGAGAACTCAAACTCAAGTTGAAAGTTCTTATGGGGTAACTGACTTAAACTTCAAAATTAATCATACTTCAAATTTTTAAAATTCTTTTTATTTTTAACACTTTGGCAGTACGAACAGTGTAACGTTGTGAATTATCAATGTTGCTCTTGTGAAGGCCCGTCCGGGGAAGTACTACAACCACACTTATTTCAACCGCATAGCATTTTATGTTTCGGTTGTAGGGTGTGGGTGCCGGGTTTCTATTACAGGCACATATTTATACAACCTTTTCACCTGGGTTCGTCTGCCTATAAAAGAATTTTTACTTTCTTTTCTTTTATATAGGTACTTAAATTGTTTTTTTATTGGTTATTGCAGAGTACCTCATTCTGTCAATACCAATATTTTTTTCAACTCATTATTTCAACTGTAATAATTTTGAAACAGTAACTTAACTTTATTTTTAAACAGTACCTACACAATATTGCAGAGTACCTCATTCTGTCAATATTCTGTCAATTTATAATTTCCTCTCAAATCGTTTTCAATTGTAATTACTTTTTTTTAAAACAACTTAACTTTTGTTTAACCTACACATTATTGCAGACTACCTCATTCTGTCAATATTCTGTCAATTTTTTTTCTCAATTTGTTTACAATTATAATTGTTTTTAACAACTTAACCTTTTGTAAAGCGTACACATTAGTTGCAATAACTCCTTTTGTGTGTTATTTTATTTTTTTACTTCTGTGCAATTGTTTTTTGTGCTTGTTTATTCTAGATATTTCTCAACCAAAACGTTAGTAGTTTTTTAAATTTAAATTGTAACAGACGGAGTCTTAGTACAATAACCGTTAATTCTTTTAACACTTTGGAAAAAAATTTTTTTTTTGGCACTTACCCACACTTACACTTATATTTTTTTTTCTTCTCTCTTTTGAAAAAAAATTTAATCATGGCTTATCTAGTTAAGTTTATGTCGCTTCATAAGTCTGAACTCGAGTATGTAGTGGCCATTAGAGGCGTATCACCAGCAACGGTACAGTACTTACATAAACGGATAGCTAAATATGGACCATTATTTCCATTATGACATTCTAGTTAGTCTTTAATCATTATAACTTCAACAAAAATTTTTTTTGACATTCGTAAATTAATATACTCGTAAATTTTAAATATAATAGTAAATCTTAAATTAATATTTTGTAATACTACTACTCCGAACTATCTAACCTACCATTGCTTTTCTATTGTTTACTTCTGGTCTTTTGTATAATGATGGCCTACACCATTCATTAAATTTTATTAAATATTTTAAACCTTTCGGGACTACACCGACGGTTATTATAATGATCGTGGCTCTAACCCATTGATCACTTCAGTTATGTTATACATGGTTGTGTTTTCTTTTCACGGTTGTGTTTTTTTCTTTAGAGCGGTAGCAACTCTTTAAATAAGCCCTTGCGGGAGCGGTCGATTACTCCATAAATACACCATAAATCATAAAAAACACAACTGTGTCTATAGAGCGGTAGCAACTCTTTAAATAAGCCCTTGCAGGAGCGGTCGATTACTCCATAAATAAACCATAAATCATAAAACACAACTGTGTCTTACAAACATAACTTGTTCTTTAGAGCGGTAGCAACTCTTTAAATAAGCCCTTTGCAGGAGCGGTCGATTACTCCATAAATAAGCCATAAATCGAAACCAAAAACATGATTTTATCATCTAAATTTAGATTCAATTACATTAAAATCTAAAACTGGTAGGTGGATTAGTATTGGTCGGTGGATGGTTAAAGGAAAAAAATTATTTAATAGTAATATTTTATTGAACTCAATACATACGGTTGCATTATTCTCTCGCTTAGTACACTTTCATCCTTGAAGAAAACTATTGTAAGGCATCAGGTTAATGACAACAGGATACCTAAATATTTTATATTGTGCGACAGCTATCTCTAGTATCACTGAATACAATAGCTGCCGCTAGTTATGATTGCGAGAAGTATGAATGATGATTTTGATAGGTAAAACAATAGTTAGCTCTAATTCTTCGTGCGGATTTTGTCATTATAGAAGACAAAATCCTTGACTGCGCGAGGGGGTATTGTAACGTTGTGAATTATCAATGTTTCCTTTGACCTATAATCAATTCTTTAATCAACTTATAACAAAATAGTTACAATGGAATGCAAGGAATGTCTACACATTCCTTTTCGTGTTATAGTCATACGCAATGTTCTTCGTCAACCGACTCAGAAAAAAACTCGTACTTGAGGGTATCGTAAAAATTGTTTTATTTCGCGTCGAGACTAAAAGTCATTTATAGGCGGGTAGTTCGGAATTTTTACAGAGTTTTGGTGTTGTAGTCGGAAGACGTTGTTCAACGTTAACCGGTTGATAATTAAAGTGAAGTACCTAATGTGCTCATGAGTATAAATAAGCTCGCACAGGACGTCAACGGGACTCATTTACGATTAAACTTTGTCGGCTGTTACACTGTCTCTCTTCATTAGAATCTTGTGACACCTTGCGTAACAGATTTTTAAAAAAATATTTTTTTTGTATTCAATATTTTATTTAAAATAAAATTAGTTAAGTGTTCGCCCCGGATTAGGGTAAGTGCCAAAAGCAAACCAAACAATTATTATAACCGCTAGCTCATGTTTTGTTTTTTTATATTGAGTAGGTACCTTCGGACTCAATTATTGTGTGTTCATATTTTTTCTTTGTCCGTTGGTTTTACTTTTTTTTTTTAAGCCTCGAGTATTTGATACGCTCGTAGGTCTTACAGTGATTTTAAATGTTAATGCTTCACGCTAATAGAACTATTGTTCCTGCCATGTAAACTCCGATCTGATGACGACCAATAATCACAAACACCCTTAGTGCCGTACGTCCTAGCTTTCGCTTATGTTGTGAGGTCATCATCAGAAAGGATTAGCAGAGGACTTTTATTTACCGCTGGACGTTGATTCCAGGGAACAAGGTTGGGACTGGATTTCCCATTTTCGACGTTCGTTGAGTTCAGCTGACTCACCCTACCGAACGTTCGAGACCTGCGCTCACTGCACCAAGCGGCACACACACCAGACCTGCCGGCGCAACCACCATCTCGTCCCTGCGGTCACTCTCACCTCAGGGTCAACTCCACGGCGTCGCGTCGCTCCACTTACGCGATAGCCAGGGCAGTACTAGTGCGCCTATTTTCGCGGAACAATAAATTATCAAGTGACGGCTGTGAACCACGACCTAAATAAATTTCTTGTTAACGTTGGTGAGTCTTTTTCTTCATCTCACCCTCATACGTTACAACAGTTACTGTCCAATCGTGTTGTCAGTCATTTTTAATTGAGTTCTTAATGTAATCTTATGTCCGTCAGTGATACGTAGAAGGAAACGCCCGTATTTTTGTAAACATACTTATAAGGAGTAGACCCCTAGCTCCGAACCGGATGAACGTGGTTTCGCCTCATCGACTAGTAGGTAACTATGCATGAAAGCAACGGAAGGCACGTTGTCGGATCGGTTTAGGAAATCCGAGGTGCGATTTATGCTACTATCAAATATGGTAGCAAAACCATTAGAAATGTCACATTGGTTAAAAAGTCATGATATCACTCGAAAAGCCATCACAATCTTAGTATATAATATAATACAGTAGTAGAGTTTTATCGCTCGAGGCGAGCGATCAGCGTGGCGGGGCATGAAGCGTTTTGGTTTGGTTAAATCTTTAAATGAGAGCTCGCCCTCTGTGAAAGGGACTAAAAGATTCATTATTGGCTAAAAATTCAGTCTGTTCCTTCGGTTGCCTGTTTCTGGCCAAGACAGCCCTGCGATTATTATACACATTCATGCAAATTCGCGAGTGTCCTGATTCGAGAATCGCGGCGCGTGGAGCGCGCCCGATTCCTTCAGCGCTTACACGCTCGTCTCATCGCTTCTCTTGACGCTATGCCACCCTGTTCGTAATCTTAAACATAGTACATCGTATAACCCAGTTTTTCCCATAATCAAATACAGGGTAAAGTCAGCCACAAATGTTCGTCCGTTAGCCAACAATTACTGACCCATATTGCCTTCATTCCGGCTATTTTTCCACTTGAGGAAACTTCTCCCCTTAGCAATATCGTTTTGCAAATCAACTGAAACAGTTTTACGTTTAATTTCTTTGTTGGCTATTTATTTTCTTAATTGGGTTTGATGCTTTTTTGTTTTTGTTTTGTTTGGTATTTAATATTTTATACACATGTGTACCTAAGGTTAGTATTTTAGTAAAAGAATCCTTACATTTGTAAGGATTAGCAAATGAGGAATAATGCATAGGATACCTTTAAAATCCGTAAAACATTCCCGTGAGATAATTTTCATGTAACAAAAGAGAAAAATTTTGTACCTAATTTATAATTTAGATATTTTTGTGATAACCGTGGTGGCAGCGGCCAATCTCAGCGCTGCATTTTTTAAATAAACTTATCAGCTTCACATCACTGCCGAGGTTCAAATACAAGAGACATCGCATTTCAATAACATAACTAAAATAGTTGAATGATATTTGAAACATGAAGTAATAAAATACTATTACGAGATTGTTGTTGTTAAAACATTAATTAGTTTTAACAACAACAATCTCGTAATAGGAGTTGTAATAGAAACATTATGATTGTTAATGGACAAGCTAACATTTATTCGTATTAATTAATATTGTAAAATACAATATTGTTTCAATAAAACGTAATTGAAACTACAAAATTTTTTGTAACGAACGATAAATGAGTTTTTAGGTCATGTACAGATCTATCGATCAATGGTACCACTACCAGTGCATGGTATATCTAGTACCAGTTTTATCAAAAGTATACTGTGGTGAACAAAACAATATCTTCATCAATAATACTACCTACCGTACAGTGCACATCTGTTTTAAGTTGTCTCATCCAAATTAAAATATTTAAGTGGTTTAAACTGTTGTTTTGGTGATAAATTTACAAGAACGGTACTAAGAAACAATTGAAAAAACCTGTGAAAACTGTGGATATTACTAGAATTGTGCCTCTTCATAGTTATTGTAAATAAAAGTGTTAAAACTTTCCTAAAACATCGCTGACCGCCGTGCTACAAATATTAACTTGGAGGAACGCGTAAGCGCCGCCACTCGCACGGCGCTTAAGACCTTCTTCTCGCGAGCGCAGCGCCGCTTATTATAAGTAAATACAAAGTGACCGCAGGTACTTGTTTTTATTTGCTACTTTTATTTGTTGCGGTCGTTAAAAGATTGCGATTATGTTAAAGTCTCCGCCAAAGAGTCCACTCAAACAAAATGTAACCACTCAACCAGATCCTGATAAGCGCTGGTTCAAAACGCCGCCAAATAAAAGCATACCTTCGCGCTCAGACTCCGATATTAGAACGTTATGTACTGAAGAAGACTTCATAACTCAGAGGGCGAAACGTAAATGCATATCTATTGAGAATGGTAGCAGCGAACTTGACAGTTTTAAGAATGATATTAGAAATATGATCCAAGAATTGATGAACAGCCAAGGCTCTCGGTTGGGTAAACTGGAACATCACATGCTGGAGTTAAAGAACAATTCCACCGAGATCAAAAAAATCCATTCTGGACTAGAAAAGTCAATGTCAGACATATCAGATCAAATGTTATCCTTGGAAAAAACAATTACAAGTCTAGAAAAAGAACGCAGCTCTCTTGTCGCGAAGGTTATGTCATTGGAAGATAAGCTGGAATACCTCGATCGCAATCAGATAAAGACATCTATAGAAATCCGTAATGTACCAAAAAGAGCAAATGAGACTAAAAATATTTTGTACGATATGTTTTCAATTCTGTCAAAACAGTTGGAAATTGACATAGAACCTGCAAATATTCGTGACGTAGCAAGACAGCCGTCAAAGAAAGAAACCATAACATCAAATATCACAGTGGAGTTTGTGAATACTCTTATAAAAACAAACTTCCTCAACGCTGTCAAAGATTATAATAAAAAAAACAGCACGGATAAAACTAACTCACTTCATTTGGGCATGCAATCGACTACAAGCACTCCTATCTACATAGCCGAATTATTGACACCCCTTACAAAAAGACTGTTCTACGCTACTAGAACGTACGCAAAATTAAATAAGTATAGTTACTGCTGGACATCGAATGGGCGAGTCATGCTGAAAAAAGATTCGGAGAGTCAGTCAATTCTAATTAAAAGTGAACTTCAGCTGCATCAGCTAAGTACCAACAAGCAGGCATGACTACTTACTTTTAATTTTCCATACTATTATACTTTTAATTTTAAAGTCCACTTTCCTTACTTTCATTATCATGTTTTTGTAAAAAATATTAGATTAAGTCTGCATGTATTTAAAAATTGTTATGTCATCACAAAATCACTTATTGCTTATAACATAAATTACTATACACATACACATAAACACTATTTATCTTACACATACAATGCGCGTACACTAATTAAACCCACACACAACTTCAACTATCTCATGTATTCGACTATTTGCCAAATAATATTAATGTGGAATAATGAACCAAAACATTCTTTACTTGCTTTCATTCATCATATATATAACCCTAATAATACTTTTAACAAATGGCTAATAACGCTACTCATCTAATTGAAGAGATCGACCAGTTTTCTGTATCCACAACTCACTCATGCACACCGGAACAGACACAGCTGTTTTTAATAAAACCAAACCGTTATTTAAAAATATTTTCTCAAAATATACGATCAATAAATTGTAATTTTACTAACTTGCAAGTACTTTTGCACCGTATCTCGCTTGAATGTGACATTATAGTGTTGACTGAGTGCTGGCTGCCTTGCGCCGGAAATTCAGCTATTCCTATTTTACAAAACTATAATACATACTCGACAACTAACCATATTAATCAAAGTGATGGCGTCGTAGTTTATGTGAAATCAAACCTACTCGTAACTTATGAAGAGCCAGACTTATTTCAGTCTGGTTCAGCTATGATTATAAAAATTGGTACCGATGTTGCAATACTTTGTATTTATCGCTCACCCTCTAATGACAATATTAGTAAGTTTCTGCTAGCCCTTAATACAATTCTTCCATCATTATGCAATTTTAAATCTGTTGTCGTTACGGGCGATATCAACCTAGATATAAAACCTTCCACTATTGATGCACGTTCACATGAATATTTAAATCATATGGCCTTCCATGGCTTTCTTCCTACCCATTCACTACCAACTAGAGGTAATAATTGCCTGGACCATGTATTTTTGAAAACGCAATCATCGGCAATCACATTTGTTTATGATACGACTGTTACTGATCATAGCTCATTATTGTTATGCCTGAACACCAAACGAGATACGGTTAGCAGTATGTCAACCATTTGTAAAACTGATTACAATGCCCTTGACAAAACAATTTCAAGCTTAGACTTTGCAGCTCTTCTCTCGATACGAGATCCAAATACCGCTACAGACAAATTAATTGAATTACTGACACTGGCTATATCGAAGAACACTGTAGTTAAAAAAGTGTCAGCAAAAAAGAAAATAATGAAGCCTTGGATCACTCCAGGCTTACTTCGGTGCTTGAGACATAGGGATGCGTTACATAGAAAACTGAGACAATCTCTTGAAAATGACACTTTAAATGTAACCTATAAACGATACAGAAATTTCTGTTCAAAAATTATCAAAAAAGCTAAGCGGGCCTTTGATACAGACGAGCTGAATAAAGCAAGTCAAAATCCAAAAAAGCTTTGGGACACATTAAAGCGAGTAACAAATACTGTTAAACCAAATAATACATCTTCGCAATTATTAACCTGCTCTTCCTCTCCCACCGAATCCTGTAATTATGTTAACTCCTTCTTCGTTAATATAGGCAAGAAACTCGCGGATGATATTATCAAAGCGCAGGAGACACAACCCCAGCAAAATCGATTAAAACAGCTGTCGCATAAATGTTCTTCAAAATCATCATTTGTCCTTGACGACACTGACTCTGATGAAATCATATCTACGATAAATTCATTGCGAACGAATGCCTCAACCGGCTGGGATGGTATCTCAGCCTTATTTCTGAGAAGATATTCTAGTACTCTGTCACCCATCCTATGCTACATATTTAATCTTTGTTTCAAAACTGCAATATTTCCCACTGCTTTTAAAAAAGCCATAGTTTATCCGATATTCAAGGGAGGTGATGGGAAATTGCCAAACAACTACCGCCCTATTGCAGTCTTGAGTGCTTTATCCAAAGTCTTAGAACGTTTAATTAACAAAAGGCTAATAAATTACCTGGAACATTATAATTTACTTTCATCACAACAATATGGCTTTCGCAAAAATAAATCAACAAATAACGCTGTCCTAAACTTACTAAATTTTGTAATAGAACATCTTAATAAGCAGAATAAGGTACTAACAATCTTCTTAGATCTTGCGAAGGCGTTTGATACCGTCCCGGTTTCCGCACTATTGATGAAGCTAGAAGTCATGGGGGTTCGAGGTTTGCAACTGGAGCTTTTCAAAAGCTATCTTTCGAATCGACGACAAATCGTAAAGATTGAGGATTACAAAAGCGACGAATTCTCCATATATTACGGTGTACCACAAGGAAGCATATTGGGTCCAACGCTCTTCTTAGTCTTCATCAATGATTTGTGCAACCTTAAAATGGCTAATGCTAAAATTATTTCATTTGCGGATGACACCGCTATAACATTTGTCGGTAGTACGTGGTCTGATGTGGAGCAAAATGCTCAGTTTGGCTTTAACACAGCTTTGGAATGTCTTAACGCTAATGCACTGACTCTAAATACATCCAAAACGAATTTCATGACCTATTCCATTTCTTCTGCCTCTCAGCCAAAAAAACCTATAATATTGAAAGCTCATTCTTGCCATCAGCTAACAAGGGATAAACCATGTCAATGTCCACTGTTGAAGTCGACGGATCAAACTAAATATTTGGGTATTATCCTTGACAAAAACCTTAACTTTAAGTCTCATATCAATCTCCTAACTGGAAGAGTGCGAAAACTTATGTACATTTTTAAAATTCTTCGAAATATAGCAAATCCAACTATTATACGTAATGTTTATTTTGCTCTATGTTTGTCAATAGTTACATATTGTATCTCGTGTTGGGGCGGTGCTGCTAAAACCACCTTAAAATCGTTAGAAATTGCACATAGGGCCATTTTAAAGGTAGCAACATCTCGTCCAATATTGTTCCCGACCGATCAATTATATAAGGAATGTCAAGTTCTCAACGTCCGACAGCAATTTATCTTACACACAGTCACTTTGCAGCACCACAATACGCCATACAGAGAAATCACTAAACGACGTAAAGATAGTGTTTGCATACTCCCGCAAGTGCACTCCTCATTTGCAAAAAGATTCTTTTATTATTTAGGTCCGCACCTTTATAATAGAATAAGCAAAGAGATGCAAATCTACGGTTTATCTTTCCATAATTGTAAGAAAACTGTCAAGTTATACCTCCAAAATTTGTCATACGATGCAACCGAAAATATGCTAAAATAAAATGATGAGTATTGCAATGCGCTATACAATTAATGTTTACCATTTCACATACATTATCCACGTACACACATAGACACACAAACACTTACACACACCACATACACACACAAACCCAGAACACATACACATGCATATATACCCACATTCACTGACACACTACACCCACACAAAATAAGTAAGCAGAATAAGATTTATATTTATTAAAAAAAAAAACAGAGTATTTAATCATTGTTATATAATTTAAACTGAAGCATCTACACGTACTATATGTTATGTATAAATTGGCACTGTACCTTTAAAAATAGGGGACCGAGTCTGTTTCTCCTTAACACAGGTTATTTCATAACCTAGCTAGGAGAACAGTGCTACACCCACTCGATTGTAGACTACTTAACATATTCTGTAAGACCTATTATGTATAACTGCAATCTCTGTATTTTCCGTAAATAAATTATTATTATTATTTTCGGAAAGTGTTTTCACTTCTCAGCTCTTAGGCTGGATTTTAACTACATTTACGGGCCGAAGCCAAAGCAAATGCAGCGTGTGGTGTGTAGTTCATGTGATTTGATGAGGTCCTATTTCGTTTTCTTCTATCTGCATGAATTTCCTAACTATTCTGCATGTGTTTAATATAGCTGCTTTTTGAAGAGTAATGTAGAGGGTTTCTTTTAGTTGTAATAATTTTAGGCTATGGAGGAGATGATTTGGGATGACGCCTGTTGTGGAGAGGACTATAGGAACCACATATACTTTTTCTTGTCGCCAGATTCTAGTCACTTCATCTTTAAGTTCTGCGTACTTACTAATTTTTTCAGTGATCGTCTTCTGTAAGTTGTGTGTGTTGGGGATTGCAATGTCTATCAGGTAAGTAATATTATTTATTTTATCTTGTAGAATGATATCTGGTCGGTTATAGTGAATTGTCCTATCGGTGAGAATGCCGCGGTCGTAAAAAAGTTTATGTGTGGTGTTTTCTAGGGTGGGTTTTGGTGTATAATTGTAGTACGGAGTGTTGGCATCTTGAATGAGTGCGTGTTTGAGTGCTAGTTTTTGATGAATGACATTGGCCACCTGGTTGTGCCTGTGAGTGTAGTCGGTCTGTGTAAGAGTTGTGCACGCGCCTGTGATGTGTTGAATGGTTTCTGGGTGTGTGTGGCATTTGCGACACTTGTCATTATTTACTGCAGGATCTTTGATTATATATTTTCTGTAATTTTTTGTGTTTATAACCTGGTCTTGAATAGCTATTAGAAATCCTTCTGTTTCTGGGAATAAGTTGCCTATTTTCAGCCACTTATTTGAAGCCAACTTATTTATGTGGGATTGTTCTAAGTCATGAGGGTGCCGACCGTGGAGTACTTTCCTCTTCCAATCGTCGATTTTTTGTGTTTGTGGGTTATCACTGGTAGTGTTTTGGGATTCAATCTGATTGTTTAGGTTAAGTGGAGTGTAGTTAATATCATTCGTTACGATGGCTTTATGAATATTGCTAGTATGGGATTTTGTATGGAAGAATGATTTTAATCGACTAACTTGTTTCCGCCATAGGTGCTGTATGTCTATTAGGCCTCTCCCTCCATGTTCTCGTTTTATTGTTAGTCTCTCTATGGCGGATTTAGGGTGTAGGTTGTTGTGTTTCGTGAGTGTTGTACGTGTAGTTCGCTCTAGTTGTTCTGCGTCAGTTTTGGACCATTTTATAACTCCGAAAGAGTACGTTAATATGGGGATGGCATAGGTGTTAATAGCTTTGATGAGATGTTTACTTGAAAGTTGAGTTTTACAAACGGCGTTAAGTCTTCTCTTGTATTCCGTAATAAGAGAATTTTTAATTCGTACGTGGTCAAGACCTTTAAGTTGGACGTACCCTAAATATTTGTATAAGTCAGTCGGTTCCATTGCTGTAATAGCCTCCGTTTCATTTACTACATAGTCGCCGGGCCTTACTTTGCCTCTTACAATGTGAAGTGTTTTACATTTATCTAAACCAAAATGCATATTAATGTCGTTACTGAATACTGTTGTTATATCTATTAATTTCTTCATATCTTTTTCTGTTTTAGCATATAATTTGATGTCGTCCATATAAATAAGATGCGATATTGTTGCTTCGTGTGTATTATGTTTGAGGCAATATCCGGCCCCGCAGCTCTGCAGCAAATGAGACAGAGGGTTTAGGGCGAGACAGAACCACAGTGGGCTCAGGGAGTCACCTTGGTAGATGCCTTTTGTGATTGAGATTTGTCGCGTGGTAACAGTATCTTGGTTACAGTTTATTTGTAGTGTTGTTTTCCATTTTAACATTATACGACGTAAGAAATCGGTTATTTTCGGGTTTATCCTATAAATGTCTAATATTTTTAATAACCATGAATGAGGAACACTGTCAAAAGCTTTTTTATAATCAATATATGTGCAATGTAAATTTCTATTTTTAGAGGTGGCGTGTTTATGAATTGTGGAATCAATTATTAGCTGTTCTTTACATCCCATGTGGCCCTGTCTACAGCCCTTCTGTTCTTCTGCTATTATATTGTAGTGTTCAATGTGCGACTGAATTTTCTTTGTGATTGCAGATGTCAATATTTTATAAATTGTGGGTAGGCATGTAATTGGTCGGTATTGGGAAGGCTGAGGTGAATTTTTTGTTTTAGGTAGCATGTAAGTAATTCCTGTTGCAATAAATTCGGGAGTGTTCTGTTGTCCTGTTATTATATCTGTTAAACTTCTTGCTAAAGGTTTGTGTACAGATGTTAATTTTTTGTACCAAAAATTATGAATTTTGTCTATACCAGGTGATTTCCAATTATGTAATCTAGCTGTAATTAGTGTAATGTCTAACTCTGTTACCTCTTCGAATTCCATCTCGTCAATACCTCTCCATTTTGCTTCCTCTTCAACTATCCAAGATGCTTTGTCGTTATGTTGTTTTTGTTCTTCCCAAATACTCGCCCAATAAACTTCTAGCTGTTCTTTTGTCGGTAGGTTAGGTGTATGTGTGTTACATTCATCAATTGTGTCTGTTTGTGGTCTGTGTAAATTTCTATAGAACAATTTTTCATTTGTGGCAAATGTGGCGTTATCATTTTTGCGCTGTAGTCCTTTTTTATACCTTTTGAGCCTATGAACTTTAAGTGCTAGCTTTTGTTTTAATGTGTCTAAAAATTCTTCAGGTCTTGTGTTTTTCTTTTCGTGTCTGGTATGCGTAGCATTATTCCTAAAAATGACCTCTACTCTTTTGATTAGTTTATTAGATCTGCAACCGTTAATATACTGAGTGAGTCTGCCTATGTTTGCCCTTAATTTTTCAATGTCTTTTTCTAGTCTCTGTTTCCATGCTGGTTCTGTATTTTGTCTTGTTCTTGTAGTTCTTACATTGTTTGTGATTTTAAAGTTCAATTCTTCGGATATTACTACCGCTGTGCAGTATATAAGTAAATGTATGTCTATGAGTTGTGCGTCATCAGATATATATTGTGTGAGTATAGATTCATTAAATAAATTAACCAGTCGAAACAAGTTAGGTGTGTACTTAAGTTTGGGTAATCTTGGCCGCGCTGCGGGATCCACCCCAGAGTATAATGTTATTGTTGTTCTAAATTTCTCATTGATTTCTTGAATATATGTATCTGTTGTTAGGTGTTGATCTGGAACGACTATGGTCTCAATGTCATTTTCTAGCGTTAGAATTACGGTTTCGGTTTGTGTGGATGTGTGTGATATTTGTGTGCAGATTTGTGAGTGGTTGTATGACTGAGATTGTGTATTAATAAGTTGTGATTGACTGAGCAATTGTGGTTGTACTTGGTGATCATTTTCACTTGTGTTTTGTATGATATTATTAGTTTCTACATAGCTGTTAGTCGCTTCTTCTTTAAGTAATTGTGTTCGTACTTCTTCTTTTAATTGATCTATAACTTCTTGCGATAGAAGTTTATTCCTAACTATGGTTCTTCTTTGGTCTGAGATTCTTTGTTCTGAAACAGTAATTTCTGGGTATTGTCGAGTGAAATGTGCGTGTAATTGTTGTCTGTATGTAGTCATATCGGTCTCTAATTTAGTAATGTATAGATAAGTTCTCATGATAAATAGATTTACTTCTTTACTCCATTTCATTCGAACTCTTGCTTTTCCAGCCTTGGTGGACGCGGGTAAGAAGGTAGATACCTCCCGCGCAACACTCAAGGTCGGAGTAGGTGGAACTGTATTTAAACTAGTAATAGGGGGTGATGGAGGTGTTGGTGACGATGGTATGGATGATGATGATGGCCTCGAGGGTGTGTATGATATTGTGCTTGGACTATACGGTTCTACAGGGGTGTCTGGCCTGACCGTCAGTCTGTCACCATCGTCAATGAGTTCGGCTGTAGTATCTTTGTCGGTGGGAGCCCGCCTGCTCAACTCCTCACCGCTGACGGATCGCATGCTGTGACACCCAGCGTCAGCTCCAGGTGCGCCCCGGCGATCGCCCCCGGGCAGCGGCCCTATACGTTTACTTTTAGAACGAGTCTCCATTTTATTTATGGGTTTCCAGAGCCACGTTAGCCACGCCAGTAATTTCTCATTCGTGTGTCCGCCCCCCACGTGATTAGATGGTCAATCAGGACGTGTGGTTGTTTTGGGGGGCTTATTATTATTATTATTATTATTATTATTATAATGGTTATAAAACTGTTTCTTTACTCCTGCAAGTCTGCACAAAACTCACAGTCTTCTTGTAAGATTTTAAATGTTTTATAGCACATCAGAGGTCATATCACCATCAGTTTTCAGTTATTGTGACGTAAACTAAACTGGAACTTTGACATTAATTTCAAGGAAAAAATTTGTTTCTTCTTCGTACACCAAAGGCGTTGTTCCATTTTTCCTAACAAGAAACGCTGTAAATACTGGAAAGACGCTGTAAACTGAAATACTGAAAACTCGTGATAAGGCTCGGTAAAAACTATTGTTTTTTTGTGATTGACTTTCTCGTGAATTAGCAAGAGCCCTGAGAAAAGGTTAACAGAGGATTCTATTCTTTTCACTTCTCTATACTGTCGGGAAGTATAGTATATTATAAAGAGTATATTGAAGAGAGAAATTTGCGTAGTGCGACACAATAAGCTCAGTAAAAATAAAACACAGAGCGAGCGGCCTCGCGAGGCATTTGCTTCGCGAGGCATTTGCTTCGCGCGGCAAATGCCTCGCGAAGCTGCTTGCTCTGTTTGGACGTGCAATTGTTTTTCGGCCGAGCCACGAAACAACACACACATCAACCGAGCTGCTTCGCGCGGCAAATGCCTCGCGAGGCTGCTCGTTCTATGTGGACGCACCTATTAACTCACTTTTTATACAGTTTTGGAATGTACGCCTCAGTACACAAATAAAGAACTAAAATCACTAGTAACTCAATAGCAAAATCAAATACGTTTCATTGCTACGTGATATGATGAATATTTTACAATAGAAATCATATTCTGTAATTGGATTAGTTCGGTATCGAAAATTTGGGTTGCTGGCAACAATAACCAATTTATGTTATGAATGTGAGTTTTTCTTTTTTTTATCTAGCCAATACTGTCGCAATGTTTTCTCCTTTTTTCTATGGGATGAAATATCATTAAATGAGTCCTCTCGCTCTGGGTGAAGAGAAGGGTCTATCAGACATCATCATCATCAGCCTATAAATGTTCCCACTGCTGGGACACAGGCCTCTTCTCTGTGAGAGGGAGTGGGCCGTAATCTATTGGTAGATGTCACTTGTCTTCAAATTTTTGGTTCTAGGACATGCCGGTTTCCTCACGATGTTTTCCTTCACCGTTTTAAGAGCAGTGGTGTTGAAATAAATTACACAAAGTAATGCGCCTGACGGGGTTCGAACCCACGACCTACAACCCGTAATTCGAGGCCGATACCACTGGGACACCACTGCTATCAGACATGATTGTCTAAAATCACCTAATTCCTGTAGTTGCCCTTCACGTTTCAGAGTCACGGTAACTTCTTAAAAGGTTGCCGAGACGGACTTGGTCCTTGATCAAACGATAAGCTTCCCATTCTTCACACGATCACTGAGGGCGCCCTGGGCCGCTTACTCGCCGACTGTAGCGTGTGTTGGAGGATTGCCTCTCCTTCTTCATTAGACCAATGAGACAATATTGTGAAGTATCCGATCACTAAAATATAAAAATCTTTAGGAAAAGGACATCAAAAGTAGCACAGAAATATACCAATAATATGGTAGTAGCTCAAAAAACTAATTAATTAGAGAAAATCAAGATCCAGACGGCTGACATTTCAGACTCTTCGTCCCATAGGGTATACTCGTATATACCTGATGAGTTTAATGAGGGTACGATATAAAATCGAGTTAAGGAAAACTACGTTATTTTGTAAATAATCTGGATTGTAGGTTGTCTATGTGATATCAGTTTTATTTTGTAGTAGGTAAACAATAGTTTTTCGCTTAAGCTATGGCTAAGGAAATTAAATTGGTCGTACCCGCTATTATTCCTTAACCTTTCGTCGGAATCAGACAATAGTAGTCTATTTAAAAATTTGTGTACATATAATTTTATATTATTATATTATACTTGTTTTATTTATTTTAATCTTTAAGATTTTGTTAAGAAGTTCCCTCTTCTTATCGTGCCTACAATGTTCTCTCGTGTTTATGTAATAGGTACCAAACTATAAGTTTTTAGACTGACATGGTCACTACAACTATTGTTTAGATTTAAAACGGGATATTTACCATGTTTATTATTTGTTTTGAGTTTCCGATATTTCGGCACTGTTGCAAGCGCCATGATCACGGAGGAACTGAAGTTATTGCGGGTGGATGTTTATGAGCAGACAAAACGGTCTACCCTCCTTCTCGTTCGTTTTTTGCGTTCGGCACCACTACTATTGTCACTCGTCTCACTCACAACACGATATTGTTCCCGACACACAAAACTCACTGTATCCGCTCGCGAAGTTGTTATTGTATTTTTTCGGTTTTTACACAATTGGACCACTGGGTTCCAGGCCCTCGACAGTTGAAACCCATCCTCACGATTGAAATTTTTATATTTTGTGATTTCAATCGCTTCACGTACCAATCTCGGTATGTAGTGGCGTTCTGTCGAGATGACCTGAGGGTTATGCAACTCGATCCAGTGGTTGGGTCCCGCTTCCAACAGATGTTGAGCTATTGCTGATTTTTGGATATCGTTGTTTTTCACGGCCCTAATATGTTCCGAAATTCTGCAAGCTACAGTTCGCTTGGTCTGTCCGATATATGCCTTTCCACAGCTGCAATCTACTTTATAAACACCGGGTTTTTCTAACGGGAAGTTGTCCTTCGGCGAACGCAACATTTGAGACACTTTCTTGAATGGAGTGAAGATAGTTTTCACGGCATACTTACGAAGAATGTTTGCAACCTTATCTGTCACTCCCTTCACGTATGGCAAAAATGCCGGTTGCCTTTCAACCTCACACTTCCGATGTTTATGCCCAGTTTTTTGCTTACGCTGTTCAATCTTAACCGTATAGCCATTCCTCTGTAGGACCTTCTGTACGTATGCTAGCTCACCTCGTAAATGTTCTTCGTCACATAAATCATATGCGCGGTTTGTGAGTGACGTCACTACAGAGTTCAGCTGTCTGGGATGGTGGTGTGAATCGGCGTGTAGGTATCGATCCGTGTGAGTCGATTTTCGGTAGACTGAGTGGCCTAGGGAACCGTCAGTACGTACCTGTATCATCACGTCCAAGAAAGGAATTGTCCTCTCGCTTTCCATCTCATATGTAAATTTAATTTTGCTGTGTATGCTGTTAAGGTGTGTCAAGCATACTTTTGCCTCTTCTTCATCTCCTTCGATTATACCAAACACGTCATCAACATACCGCTTCCATAATTTGATAGGTGTGGGTGCAGTGGAGATAGCCAACTCTTCAAAATGCTCCATCCAAATGTTGGCTACCACAGGAGCTACTGGACTGCCCATGGCTACACCATCAATCTGCAGGTAATACTGACCTTGGTAGATGAAATAGCTGGTAGACAAACAGTGATGCAATAATTTAACGTATTCTACCGGGATGTTCTTTTCTAGCAATTTTACCTTTACAACCTCCATGCAGTCCACCACTGGTACGTTCGTAAATAAGGACTCAACGTCGAAACTGACCATTACCTCATTTGGTTGGAGTTCGATGGCTTGCAACAGTGCCGAAATATCGGAAACTCAAAACAAATAATAAACATGGTAAATATCCCGTTTTAAATCTAAACAATAGGTACCAAACTGTAACAATAACATTGCAAACACGAATATTTTTTAAAAGAGTAATCTGGAGTATCTTGTTGGTTCTCCTCCACGGAAACGACCAACCCAAACCGTGCCATTTACCGACGTTTTATAAGTGCCTATTGAGGCCTGTGTGAAATAAAATATTTAGATTTTGAAATAGTTTTCTTGCGCATGTTAGCTAGAATTTGGTTGAGGTTGCAAATTAGCAATCGCGTGGACTAAAATCCATTAAAGGTACAAAGAAATTATACACAGATTTCCCATACAATTCATAAGTGCCACGACTAATCCAACTTACCTACAACACCAAAGAGATACATCCGTAGTATTCATTCCCACAGCGATAGAAAAAACTCGAATAAATAAAAGCTAAAAGGAAAATTGAAAACATCTTTTTATATAAATATGTAAATGATAACATATCTCACGGTTTTTAGCCAACATTCCCTTTTTTTGTCGGCGATATGATAAATATGTAAATAGCAGGATGGCGGTTACAGATAAAATATGGATGGCGATGTGAAGTTTCTTGTGTTATTGATTGTGGTTACAAAAAAAAGAAAATTGCGTTATTTTCGCTTGAAGAAAGATCCTTTTGAATAATTAAGGCATGATGAAAATATTGGAATGAATATCTTTTTTGGGGTAATATTTGACACGTATGTGCATACATTATTATCATTATATTTATCAGTCCAGTCAACTGGAATACCGTCACTGTTTATCAAAATATTGATTGCTAATTTTGACCATTACAAGTTTCTTTAACATCAACCAACTGTTGATCTTAAATCTTACCGACTAGAGTTCAAAGTAGAACGATCTAAATATTAATACGCTAGATGTAATATCAAATATTAATTAAGGAAAACGCTTTGGATAATTAAATAGCGCTGTCATTATTGCATCGAGGAACGTCTCGGAGGAATGGTGACGAACTAGCTGTTTAATAAATTAATACCGACAGTTAAGGCTACGTTTAGAATGGCGTGTAATATTAAAATAATTAGTCCGTGTCCAATCAGATATACGAACCTAATTTGAAAAAATATCCGCTATATCCGTCTTTGACAAAAAAGTTAAACATCTGTTGAACACTTGTCTAAAAAAAACTGTCAACGTCAAAACGACATTTCACTTTGATATTAAGGTTCGTTTTGCAGTTACACTTTTTTTAGTCAAAATGATCAACAGATGTTTAAGTTTTTGTGGTACGACGGTATACTCGTATGTTTTATTTTTATAAGATTCTTGATGGATAAAAGGAAATTTCTGGAAAGGGACTATTTAAAATCGAGGGACATTTCGGGGACGACATTTTGAGCCTGAACGGAGTTTTTTAAGCAAATCATTTAATTACATATTATTTAATTATATACACATAGATGGATCGGAATGCTGGGCTGTGAAAAAGATGGATGAGAAACGATTGCATGTAGCGGAGATGAGGATGTTGAGATGGATGTGTGGAGTGACAAGAATGGATAAAGTAAGGAATGAGTTTATAAGGGGAAGTTTGAAAGTGGCACCGGTTACAGAAAAAATTAAAGTGAATCGTTTATCTTGGTATGGACATGTGATGAGGAGGGATGACACCCATGTGACTAAGAGAGTGATGAGTATGAATGTTGATGGATGGAGAGGAAGGGGAAGGCCAAAGAAAAGATGGATGGATTGTCTAAGGAATGATATGAAAGAAAAAGGAGTAAATGATGCTGTGACGTCTGATAGGGGAGAATGGAGGAAGGAAACGTGTTGCGCCGACCCCAAGTAGAATGGGATAAGGGCAGGAAGAAGGAGAAGATGGATCAAGCAGTTTTCTGCCACGTTTATTCGTTATAGATTATCTCAGATATCGAAATTAAAAGGATATTAGTCTACATAATGAATCCAATGTAGGTAATCTATGTGTTTACAAGATTTTCGATTACCACGCAGTTCAGAGAGCATTAGGAACTCAATTTTAATCATGAAAATGGAAATACATCTAATGTAGAAATGTTGGCAAGAAAACAGCAATACTATTAAAATTCTCTTTCGGTGAACAGTTTCGAGAGATACTCGTATTTGTTACAGTACGGTGTGATGGACAGGTCATTGTAATAATATGGTTTTCATATGGATCGAATTTAAATAATTTGTTATAAAAACAAATAACAAGGATCACTTGAAACAAATCAAATTACTTAAGTGTTTATTTGAAAAGAAAATTATGAAATGAAAACATTCCTTGAAAACAAATTAATTGAATTGAAGCCCCTCGAGAAAATATCAAATGTTTTAGAAGAAGATGGCAAATATTAAAATATACTATAATGTAGATACATTTTTGATTTTGTCGAAGTTATTTCATTTTAACAAGGTTAAAGTATTGAAGCCATACCCAATCAGGGCTGATTGTTCTAGCCCGTGGGTGGTTGACTTTTTTTTTTATAAATAGGTTCGCGTTTGACCACTATCACGCCTGATGGTAAGCGAAGATGTGGTCGACGGTGAAGCACGCTTGCCTAGAAGTAACCTGTTCACTCTTGACTTGAAGACCCCAAGGTTATAGCTGTCGGGAAATACAGATGCCGGCAGGGAATTCCACTCCTTAGCTGTGCGTACAATAAAGGTTTGGGCAAAACGCTTTGTACGCACCGGAGGGATGTCCACCATATGCCGATGGCGCATTGCCGTACGTCTTGTAGTCCGATGATGGAAAGGGCCAGGAGGAACCAAGTTATGCAGTTCCATCGCACACTCTCCGAAATGCAACCGATAAAAAACCGACAGGCTGGCAACACGGCGTCGATGTTCAAGGCTCTGGAGCTTTGAAGCGACCAGAGCATCGTTACCGATTAGCCTCTTGGCCCGTTTGTCTATGGACTCAAGTGCATCAAGTTGGTATTTGGCGGATCCATCCCAAAGGTGAGAGCAGTACTCCATGCATGACCGAACTTGCGCTTTATATAAATTAAGCAGCTGTTCAGGCGTGAAGTACTTTCTCACCTTGGAGAGGATCCCCAACTTTTTTGCGGCCGACTGAGCCTTTGCCTCAATGAATGGACCGAAATTGAGGGTTGATGTCAATGTAACCCCAAGAAGGTCAAGATGGTCCGTTATCGGTATGGTCACACCTCGGAAAGATGGAGCCGGGTGGAATTGGCTCTTTTTTGCGGAAAAAAGACACGCCTGAGTCTTAGTAGCATTGAACCTGACCAGATTTATTTATTTATTTATTTATTTCCTTAAACACATACAGCTATCCTTACAGTTTCCCAATTCGATAATGCAATTGGATTCACCCCATTCTGAGACAGCCTCCAAGGACAGGTTCAAGCGTTCAACCATGGCCTCTCGGAGAGACCGGATCTGAGGCCCAATAGCCCGTGCATCGGACACGTATCTCTCAGCAACCGTGCTGTCATCTGCGTACCCAAAGGTTCCGGGTTTTAGCAGGTCATTTATGTGAAGCAAAAACAACGTTGCTGAGAGCAGCGACCCCTGAGGTACTCCGGCGTTAATTTCTAACTGACCGGACGAGCAGCCATCAATTACCACTCGGATGGAACGATCCCTCAGAAAGTCTGCAATCCAATCACACAGACCACTGGGCAAACCGAAGGACAACTCTGGTCGGAAGGTTGACTTGGGGCAGTCAACCTTCCGACCAGAGTCAGGCCCAAGATGGCGCCGGTAGGTGTCCAGCGTCGCCTCTCGAAGATGTAGTAGGGCTTGCCCATACCCTCAGTATAAGGCAGTGGAGGACACCGTGTGTTTTTACCCGACTACGGCAAAGCCAAAAGGAGGGTTATGATTTTGACCGGTATGTATGTATGTTTGTCTGTTCCCTCATAACTTCTAAACTACTTATCATTACTTGACAAATGAGGTGTCGTTAAAAGCGTCTCAGTTGTCCGCTGGATATAGGATAGGTGACGTGTCACCAAATCCAATATGGCGCCCTCTAAGGGATGAAAAGTCGTAACCAAAAAAAAATATTTTCGCACAGTATCGACATGGGAATCAAATTAAAGGGCTTGATGAGCACATTTGAAATATAAACATTATATAGCTTTTACTAGCTACTTTGCCTGTTTCTAACAGTGTCAACATGGGTATCAAATGAAAAGGCTTAATGTGTACATTTTAAATTCACTCGCTACTTTGCTTATTATATCAAATAACCCCAAAATATTGTAAATAAAAAATAAGTTAAAATAACTAAAACCCGACTACGAAAAAATTGCGCACTGAAAAGTATAAAACAAGAACAATCCGTGTTACAGAAATTTTTAAGTAATATTCGTGGTCGTATGCCACCTAGCCAATAAAGATTGTGTGAAACAACCGCAGGTGGCATACGACCACGAACATTACTTAAAAATTTCTGTTTTGGTTTTAGTTATTTTAACTTATTTTTTAGTCAGTGGAGTCTGACATAGCCCTCCATCTTTCCCGGGCGGAGGAAGACCATGCGGATATTCACACGATGAAAAAAGGACTGAATGTTCAAAACCTGTTAAGATCTAAACAAATCTTCTACTTATCGATGGCAGAAAATTCAAATAATGTTAACTTTGATTAAAATAAAATAGCGGTAGATATGTTACGTTCTTACGTTAAGTATTCAAAGAGTGACTCTTATACGTACACAGACACATCTACTCGCACAAACAATCATTGTTATTACATGCCAACAAAGAAAGAGACAGAATAATGCACAAAGGTGGCGTACGACCAAGACGGAGCATCACCGCTCTTCGTATTAGTTCGTTAGTAGTCGCCACGCCGAGCGGCGGCGGGCGGCGGCGCGGCCTTGTTTTAGCCAAAAGTGTCGCACATTATCGCATTGTATGTTTCTATCCCGCTCTTCAAAATTGAAATATACACGTACGCACGTCTCAACCGAAATCTACTCGTATTGCGACTGAGGACTGTTAGGTCAATTTAGCCTAATTTATGCGGTCCATGCGCTATCGTGTAGTGACATATCTTCCGCTATTTTATTTTAATCAAAGAATGTTAAAGCTAAAATTCACTGATACGACCTCTACTCACTGATGAAGTACTCAAAGATGTAGAAGGTACATTTAGTCTTGAGATCTAAACTGTTCCTGAACCCTCATTTGTGAAGATTGCCTTTGTTCCGGATTTGGGCTCGAAATCGAAGAGATTTCTAAGTGAGCCGATGATGAAGTCGCAATAAAAGGTTCTTAATGTTATCCAAACAAAATACTCTGCTGAGACACAGGCCGCCTCCTCTCTGTTAGTGGTAGAGCTATTAGTAATCCAAATGTAACACAACAGAACAGCACAGCAGACCAAGTAGTATTAAATTTCCAGCTTTACTGAAAAATATATCCAGTAATACTTACAAAGGAGATTGATAATAAAACTGATAATGTTGCATACCTGTGGACAAAAAACAATAGACATTAACATCGATAATTAGTTTATAATTTATCCAATGCTGGGACACAGGACTCCCCTCTGTGAGAGGGAGAGGGCTGTTATCTTCACGCGGGGCTAGTATGGGTTAGTAGATAACTATGGTTTTAGGACCAGCCGGTTTCTTTACGATGTTTTCCTTCACCGTTTGAGAGCAGCGGTGATAAATTAAAATTGGCTACTTAAAGTAATACACCTGGTTGGGCTAGAACTCGTGAACTTCAACTAGTAAGTCGAAAGACCAGCACTAGTGTAATTAGGCTGAAAATGTTCCATTCTATATACGAGATACAGGCTATCTATGAGAGGAAGTCTCTACGTGATCGAATCCGAAATGAGGAGATCCGTAGACGAACTAAAGTCACCGATATAGCCCACCGGATTAGCAAGCTGAAGTGGCAATGGGCAGGCTATATTGCTCGTAGAGCAGATGGCCGATGGGGTCGAAAAGTGCTAGAGTGGAGACCGCGGACCAGCAAGCGCAGCGTAGGACGTCCACCAACGAGGTGGACAGACGACCTTGTAAAGGTCGCCGGAAGACGCTGGATGCAGGTCGCTCCCAACCGGTATATGTGGAGATCTAAAGGGGAGGCCTATGTTCAGCAGTGGACATCCTATGGCTGAGATGATGAGAGGAAGTATGTCTAGAATCCAGAACAAGTTTGCTGGCTAATTAAAAATCTGCCCTATTTCTTCGAATCTCCTTTGCGTTAAAGGATCACAATGTCCTTTTTAGACGGTTCAGTTGTTGCGCAACTATTGCAAAGCCATGACTTAAGCCGTAAGACTGCAGTGACCCTGTTTATTTACAAAAGAAAATGTCGCAAGTGCACTTCTTTCTAAAGCCCGACTTTAAATCCCTTAAACTATATTCTGAGCGCACTTAATACCTAAATACACGAGTTCTACTTGGCACTTTACGGGCCACTACACAACAACTTTAAAGAACAGATAAACTTAGTGCACTAACAGTAGAATTTTATCGTTTTCTTACAACTTGTTTACTGTAGTTTGGCACTAATAGTGTCGGAGTTTGTAAACAACCGATGTTGATTTGTACACTTGTGTTAAGGACTGTTTTGGTGAGGCGAGGAAGTAAATCGTGGGCTGTTTTTGAAACAGGATATTATTTTTGGTGGTAAAATTAAACTTGTGTAAAGGTAAAGCTCGGCTTAAGGCTTGAAAATCAGGCCAAATGGATCGAGAGAGGCATATAGAACGCTGGCGTGATGATCAACAAGTTTTTAGCACGTTTTTAGAGGGAGTCGGCTGTAATATGACACGGGGAAAAATGTCACAATGACATTCCGGTTTCCTGACATTGTTTCCGAAAATTTTTGAGCTCAGTGGTGATGAAAAAAAAATGCAATTCGTAAGAATCGTTACCTACCGCTCCAAAAGTATTTAATGATTTTCCGAAGAATGCAACGTGCTAGGAATAGTGACGTGTTAATACACAGAACAGTATAATAGTTGAATTATTCAAACCATTCCCGGTATTTGGAGTTTCCAGTATACAAAACCCATCCTTGAAGTGAAATCTTTAATTAAGCTCTCAAGCTTTTCCGGAGTGAATTTTGCAGATGCACACCAGAGACTGTTAATAAACTACTCGTGACTTTAGTACCCCCAATGATTCAAGTTGATTGGTGCCTGTCTTTACTACGATTAAATTAACTGAAGCAAGACTAACAAATAAAACATAAAATAATAACATGCCTGGTGGTAGCCTGTGGGTGGCTGACTTAGGGCTCAGCTGTCTGACCAGATATTATAAGTTCGAGATGACGGCGACGTATCCTGCGTCTATCATTCTAGAAAGGTGAGGGCGTTTAGTGAATCCGGCATTGCATTCGGGTCGAAGCTTGCCCGGAAACAGTGATTTCGCGAGCAGACCAGCATCCCCATCAAAAGGCAAGGTAGCCATGTATTTTTTGTGAGTAGAGCGAAAAAAGGCAGGGGTGCACCTACATTTACGTAAGTTACGTTTAAGTCTATCGTAATATGGAGCTAGCGTATTCTGAACGTCTGGGCATGAATTCTGACCCGGTAGCTCACTACAGAACTAGTCCGTGGTTTCCTGATCTGATCATGTTACCGAAGCGAGCCACTGGTCGTTATCCACCTCATCATACCCGACTGATTTAACTTTTAAGTTATTTAAACAAACTACCACATCCATTTATAAAGTGAAAAACCTACCAAACCAAAACTAAAACCTAAACACGAGAGCGAAATTCTTCTACAGCACCTTGGTTTCATTATTTACGGCACTTCGACTGAACTCAGTTAACAGTCGAAACTGATTTATAAGGCGTTTAAAACCCTGTTCATACTAATGAGAATTTATAGGTTCAACTGCGCACTTTTTGGTCAGTAGTGGAATAACGTGTAATAGCGGTGCTTAAAGTAATGTTTGAAAACTTTAGAACAAATGTTTTTGGAAAATGAAGTGATTTACGTACTTGTATTTTGTTTGGCATGTTGTGTGTTACGTACTTTAGAGGCACTATTTAGAAACGAATTGAAATAATAATAATGTTATCTAAAGCGTATGAGGTTTAACTATGAACAGACTGTTTAGTAGAAAATGGCTCTAAGATATGATCAATGGTTTTGAACGTTTAAATCAGTCTAGTTGATAATTTTTTCACAGTTGGGACAAAGCCTAGAGGTCCATAATATACTCACAGTGCGGGATGATGGTTGACGTATGACTTTTAATTTTAGGTTTAAGGAAATTTCGATTTTGATGTAACTTTAAATTACTGGTCTTGCGCCTGATCTCTTTTTGATCGTGTTGGAATGCCATCTCACTGAAGAAAGGCAGTAATGAAAGACAGTGAATTTGTGTAGATACAAATTTAATATCTCCCACGGTAAGGCTTAGGTATCTCCACTGATATTGTGACAGTAGTGATAAAAAATACTGTATAAAAGTAAAGTTACGAATGAAACCCAACTATTGCAGAAATAACCGTAAACATCGCAGTAAGGACCACCCAAATTACCCACACACAAAATTCCTAACTAAATCTATCGCTCACTGTTAAACATTGCCCTCTAAAATCAGGGTCCGTGAATACATAGAAATTCGTAGAAAATAAATTATTTACAGGGTGAAAGGCGTCAAAGTCACACTACCCTTTACGTTAATAAATCCGCATTTATGTCAACCTACAAATCTAGAAATTTCCATTTAAAACAGTAGGTAATTACGAAGTAGAACAATTATTTCAATTAGTGAGTAGGTTAATTAATACACGTCACGACTTGTCAAGGTTGTCCTATATTTAAGTTAATTTTGTGAATAGGTCGTGGCCTAGACATTTTTATGGGTAGACTTAGTTTAGCTTGGTATCAGCTGTTGGTAGAGAGCAGTGGCCCAATAATAATGGCAGTAGGCAACCCACCTAGGTGCATTACTTTTATATAATTTATTCCATTACCACTGCTCTCAAAACGGTGAAGGAAAACATCGTTAGGAAACCGGGGTGTATTCTCATCCAATACCAAGAGCTAATACCAATTTTGGTATTAGTTTATTTCCGAATTTGTTTTCTATTCCAAACGAGTAGGTACCAATTTTTTTAAAATAAAAAATCTATTACTAACGAATACGAAAACGTGACTTTTTGTACACTCAGCTACACAAATTACATAGCGAAGCGAGCTCGGCACTTGGGGCACTCCGACTTGGACAGGTTAGGTTCGAAGGGGATGGCGGGGTCTTTCGAAAGACCCCGCCACGAATAACACTAACCTAACCTATTAGGTTAGGTTAGTGATATTCAGCGTGTTAGGTTACTTTAAACCTTGCAAACAGAAATAGGAGCCCCGCGAAGCGAGGCTCCGTCGAGCTACCTTGGTAGGTTTGGACATAAATGGTATAGCGGTCTTTTTAAGATATCGTCGGTGTTCTTTGAAACTGTAGTAGGTCATTTTTACACCTTAATTAAAATCACTCAAAGCATTTTGATTTTTCTGAACCTGACTGTACCTAATTTTTTCAAACTTGTTTTGAAATGTGGTACTCGTTGGGAATAGAAACAAAAGTCAGAAATAAACTAATACCAAATGGTATTAGCTGTTGGTATTGAATGGGAATAGATCGAAACCGGCACCTCCTAGAACCAAAAATTCGAAGACAGAAAAATTCAAAGAGGTAGATTACGGCCCACTCCCTGTCACGGAGAGGAGGTTTTTCTTTTTCGCGTGATAAAAGCATCAAATGAGTCCTCTCGCCATAAGAGGACCGAAAGGGACTGTCAGGTTCGTACTAATTAAAATCCACAGTGTTCCTTAAATAGCTCTTTAAGTTCCAGGGTTGCGGTGACCTGTTTAGACAGTTCCTCGACCCTGGCAAACAGTCTCGAGACACCGGAAAAAGAAGGGAAACCTGTATCCCAGCAGTGTGAATATTATAAGATGATTCATCATCATCACCATCAGCATATAATGTTCCCACTGCTGGGACACAGGCCTCCTCTCTGAGAGAGGGAGTGGGCCATAATCCACCACGCGGGCCCAGTGCGGGTTGGTAGATGTCACATGTCTTCGAATTTTTGGTTCTAGGACATGCCGGTTTCCTCACGATGTTTTCCTTCACAGTTTTGAGAGCAGTGGTGATGAAATAAATTACACAAAGTAATGCGCCTGGCGGGGTTCGAACCCACGATATACAACTCGTAAGTCGGGACCGATACCACTGGGCCACCACTGCTCCAAGCTCCAATAAGATGATTATGATGATGAAAAGCTAGTATTGTACAAACCTAGTCTGAAATTTCTTGCTGAAAGTTTTCCTGTTATTTTTTGTATACTGAGGTAAGCAAGTTATCCTTATATATTTTCCCAGTAACTAAAAGGAAAAAAGACAGGTTTGAAGGTAAACAGATTTTGATAGGATCATACGCTTATATAAAAACAAAACGTGCTAACAAAACATACCTATTGCCGTAACTGTGTTTGTATTATGGTTACGCAGTCTTCTTACAACATGTTGATATCATGCCTAAGTTCTTTAGAAATTCATCAGAATATCGCCGTAACAAAGTTGATTACTTTTTATGTAAATAAACAAGGCAGCGACCTTATTCAATAACTGAGCCCTTATCACGAGTTCACTATTTTACTTCGGTTCTTTATTTTACAGCGTCTTTCCAGTATTTACTGCGTTTCTTTTATGATGGAACAGCGCCTCTGGTGTACGAAGAAGGAACTATTTTTTTTTCCTTGAAATTTGTCAATTGAAAATGTCAAAGTTCCAGTTTACGTCACAATAACTGAAAACTCATGATAAGGCCTCTGTACCTTGAAACATGCTCATAGCAACAAACCGTTCAGGTTAAATGTATCTTAAAAGCTCGCACACACTGTTGAATTTTGTTGTAGAAACAATGTTTATTTGTTGTTGTTTTATGTCTTGCAATACAAACAAAATATATGATTCCTAACATTTAATGATGTAGTGTTCTTCTTCTTCTTCGTGTCGCTGGCACGACGGTAATAATATTTGATTGGCTCAAAACTCCGCCATTTCCACCGCGTTGTTGGTAACGGCGAGGAGGTCTATTTGGCTGCATCTTTTTGGGGTAAGAGGGCAGGATAGGAGATGAAGCATGGTTTGTGACTCAGCTCCACACCCGCATCCCGCTGCCGTTCCAGTGCGATAGTCCCACTTTATCAAGATGTAGTGTTGCTGACAGAATGTTAATATTTTATAATGATGACAACAAAAGGAAAGGTAACATAAAAGAAAATTGTGTAATATTGTTCAAGAAATATACTTTTTGTGTTGCGTGTGAAACAATGTTTGTGAATTTAATTTTGTAGTGATATTAATTCCAGGACCAGGTACTTGTATTTTTGTTCATGGGAAACGAAAAGAAAATCACGCAAATATAAATTTACTATTTCTGTACTTTCTTTTATTTTGTAAACACAGATTAAAAGAAACAACACCAACAATAAAATTGTTGCTTGATTGTGGCTCAACATTATTCCCAATATAAACACAGCTCTACCCCGAAAATATTTGACTCGTAACCTTCCTTGGAACTCGGTTACAGTCAAGGCATATTTACGTTATTGGTTTTCGCTTCAGAGCCCCCAAATGTGCCACAAGAGACACATTCGGTGTCGTTCTACGTATTAATGTTGCTCTTGTTTATTTAAACGGGGTATTTCAATTGTCCCCGGCGATTTGTTGGTGAATGTAGAATGTTGAATGGGTAGTTGAGTTCCTTGCTGTTGGCAGCCAGTTTATTTTTTTGTTTGGTGTTTTATATTGATTGAACCAGTTTAAAAGTGCTTATTATTGTTGAATTTCAGATATTTTATTTAAACAATCACAATGAATTGGACTGTAGTTGTCGTGATTACAACATGACTGCTGAGAAGATAGAAGTGTTTTTGAATTTTTCCATTAGAAATTTCTTAGTAACGGCCCACAGTTCTTATCGGAAAATACGTAGTCCTTTATTTTTGAAGTGTAAAAGCCTCAAACGTGTCCTTCCATCTTAGCTGGAGCGAAAGGAACTCTCAGACTCTCTAATACTAAGTGAAAATTAATCTGTTCCTTTAGTTGCCTTTTTCATTCGGCGTCGTCAACGTGGGTGGGCCTGGTCCTAGATCAGACGGCGAGCAACCTATTACTTGCCATCCGTAAGCATGCGATAATGTTGGCCGGAAATTGCCTCGAGATCGTCGACGCCCCAGGCATCTTTCATGGTGGCTGGGGCGTGACGTAGAGCGTTGCATGCGTTCTAGTAGTGGAAACATTAAAATAATAGTGAATTTGCTCTTGCCAATAATAAAACTTAGGTATTTATGGAATAAGCCTGAAAGCAGTTTACAAAGCAATATGGCAAAAGTCCAATCAAATTAACTTATCGATAAAAACCTACTATTATATTACAGAAACAAAAGAATCAACACAATATTCACCAAAACAGATGAAAACAAAATAATTCGCTACGCATTTGCACGTAAACAAAAACATTCATATGCAAATGATGGCAATCGATTTCGAGGCAATAAAGGCTTAATTAAAGCGTACGTTTTACGAATGGGCACGTATCAAAGTAGAAATGTAGCAAATGTTACTGATGAGGCCGATAAGCCGGGCGCTCGTGTTAATCGGGTGACGGTGGAAAACAATGATATTATAAGTAAAAAGGTGTAGATACGTTATACGCGCTCAAAAACATACACGCTTAAATGTGGTTGATTCACAAACCTTGACCTCAGTGCGACTTTGCCAGCGTCAACGGATGTACTACAGAGTGAATCAAAAGTAAAAGTGACTCAAAACCACCGAAAATGCCGTCGTGTGTGATGAGATATTGTACAAATTATACAAACAAGACTTCTAAAAGTCAAGGAATCACTTATCATTCGTAAATATACTATTTATCTTAATATTTTCACAAATAAAACATTACGTTTCTATAATATGGCGTCGTAAAAGAAAGAGTGCGACTGAGAGTGCGAGTGAGAGAAAGAGAGAGCGACAGCAAATTCTTTATCAACAAGTGCAATAGAGATAGATGACATTACCGACCACAGAGTAAAATAATACCTACGAAACAGAAAGTCAGTTGACTAACAGTGCAAATGGTGCCATATTATTATGTTATACCTACTTAGGTAAATGTAGATTTTTATTTATGTTATGACTAGCTTTTGCCCGCGACTTCGTTCGCGTACAAACTTTATTCTCTTTATCTTTTCCCGTTCTCGTAAGAATTTTGATAAATCCTTTTAATAAAAAACCGGCGAAGTGCGAGTTGGACTCGCCCATGAAGGGTTCCGTAGTAGTAAGCATAGATTAGGGATATAATAAAATTATATTGAGATTAGTAAGTAATATACACAAACAATTAAAATAACTTTGTTTTTCATAGTGTTTTGCTTTTATTGAAAGCTGTTATAGAGAGGTATGTCAATGTCCGTCTTCACTCTGAACATAAAAATAACCCCGAATTAAACAAAAAGTCGAAAAGACAAAAAAGAAATAAGTTGAATTTGTTTGAAGGTCACTGATGCCGTTTCACTTACTTTATTTTATAACTAATATTTGTTTTTATTTTACCTATTTTTTAATTATATTTTTTTATTTTCCTACTTTCAATGCATTTTTATTACTTATTACTTTTACTATATGAACTCATGAATGAATCGCATTTTTAGGCATAAATCACAGTTTGTACCTTCTGCCTAGTTAATTTGCTAGTCTATGATGCCAACGTGCACGGTGATTGGTGATTTGAAGCGCATTCACGCGCAACTGACAACATCTAGCTATCACTTTTTTTCTTATTGGTTTTATCAAGCTATCCTTTTTACTTGTCGTGAAATGTAATGTGTGTGAATAAAAAGTGTGTATATGTGCTGACTCTCTGCGCGGAACACTTTTTTCCGTTGTTTTGTACGTGTATAACATATCTATGACTTTATAATATCATTGGTGGAAAATAAATATTTTGTTTTTAGGGCGGCTGGTGTGAACAATGCCTTACGGAGTAACTTTGTATGATTTGTTTTTTAACGGACGAAAAAAAAGGAGGAGGTTCTCAATTCGACATGTACCTATATTTTTTTATTTTTTATGTATGACCACGCATAGCTTTTCCTAACGTGTTCCGATTTCAAAAATTATTTTTGTGTTGGAAAGTGTGTCTCAAAGTTGGTCCCATTTTAATTTCAAAACTAAAGTCGGCGTCCAAGGGTAGAAAAAAAACCGGCCAAGTGCGAGTTGGACTCGCCCATGAAGGGTTCCGTAGTAGCAAGCATAGATTAGGGATGTAATTATATTTAGATTAGTAAGTAATATACACAAACAACAAAAATAACTTTGTTTTTCATAGTGTTTGTATGAATGGCAAAGTTATATTTGCGGTTTTTTAAAATGTACTATATCTCAAAAACTGCTAACTGTATCTCATCCAAACCAATTTTCGTTGGAAGTTTTTGTTGAGGTCTACATTATATTTTTTTTTTAGTTTCATCATTCTCTTATTTTAGAAGTTACGGGGGGGGGGACCAACTTTTTACCACTTTGGAAGTGTCTCTCGCGCAAACTGTTCAGTTTAGAAAAAAATGATATTAGTAACCTCAATATCATTTTTGAAGACCTATCCATAGATACCCCACACGTATATGTTTGGTGAAAAAAAAATTATTGAGTTTCAATTCCAAGTATGGGGGGCACCCCCAAAATTTGTTTTGTTTTTATTTTTGTGCGAAAATCCTAATGCGGTTCACATAATACATCTACTTACCAAGTTTCAACAGGATAGCTCATATACTTTGGACAAAAAGTGGCTGTGACATACACGGACAGACAGACAGACAGACAGACAGACATGACGAATCTATAAGGGTTCCGTTTTTGCCATTTGGCTACGGAACCCTAAAAAAGGAATTAATTGTCAATATTTCTACAGAATTTTCATTTGTGAACCGATTTTGTTGAAATAAAGTTAACATTATGTAGTTCTGAGGACATAACTATATAGCAGAGATGTGGAGAGAAGATAACATGATGACGTTACCATCATCAGATCAGCTCCAGATCCCTGTTATGTTGTGAAGTCAGTCCCAAGAGTTCCTCAACTGTTAACAACACCTATATCGTGTTTGGGCTCATTTCACTAGTCTTGATGAAAACTTTAGACCTAGCTGGGGTATAATTGTCATCGAGGGTCTGAGGATGGTTACAGAAGGCAATAGCAACAGATCCTCAACATTTAACAACAACTATATCGTTTTTGGGCTCATTTAATTCATCATGATAAGAACTTCAAACATAGTTGGGATTTGACAGTCGTTGACAGTCGGAGTGTGGAATTTTTTTTTGGCGCCGCCACAAAATTTATTTTTTGCTTTTCAGTTCAATCTTTCGTCGGTTTGATTTTTTTGTTAAAAGGGTATTATAATACGACTTTTTTTCGTTGTACGAATTTAAAAAGGGAGGCAGTTGGCAATTTGAGTGTTTATATACCTATATTTTTTAGTTATCTGCCAGAATCTTCGTAATAACATCTATATTTTGTATAAAAATATAGTAACTATTACTATCTAAAACTTTTAGATCATCAGAATCTCTTTTGTCATATTATTCCAGAAGTCAACCGAATGCAAAAAGAATCAGAAAATCTTTTCATAGTAAAAGTCTTCAGAAATATTACAGAAGCAATTTTTCTCATAGATACAGCGTTATTAAGTTTGTGTTGGCGACAATTTATTATTCTGCCTTCGTAAACCAAAATGCAGTATCTCAAAAATCAAAGATTTTTTTTCTTGGCGTTTGTGTTTTGTCTTTTGAGACCAGTCTAGGTCAGAGGTGACAGAAATAAAAAATAAGCGAAAATTGAGCTAGCGTAACCTAGAGGAAATTTTATAAACATCTGTCCTACAGCTCAAAATTTCTCGCACTAGAATGATGTATCTACTCTTAAAACCCAAGGCGACATTTCGTACAAATATGGTGGGACGCACTGGACCAGAAAAATTGAAAGTCATTAAAGCCTTTACCCAGCAGTCTAAAAGTAATAAAAAGAGCTAACTTCTTTTTTTTTAATCGGAAAGAAACGTATTTGCAAATTACATTTCATTTGTTGAGTTACCGGTTTTTGGGTTATGGAGGCACTATTTTAGACGGCAACCTGGTAAAACTTATACCTTACGATCGTTTGTCATGCGACAGTTTTTACGAGTTTAGGACACAAAAGAATAGTTCTGCGGGTGAAGACAGGAAAGTATTAAGAATGAAAAAGGCACACCCTTTACTAGAACTTTCTGGGAACTAAGAACGCTTCAAGATCATGACGGCTTGGCCATAAGATATGCGATCAAGCTACGAAAGAAGAAACGTAGGTAATGAATTAAATAAATTCCAACAGGACGCGCGTCTTGCGGCTTGCGACGATGTCCATGCGAAGGAAAAGAAGTGAAATGCGGTTGCGTTGCTTGAGGTCGTGAACAGAGCGTCATATAGTAAGGAGAACAATTTCTTCCTAAGAGAAAATCGACAATACGAAACGGTGGAGCTTAAAATGGCGTATTTGGAGCCAAAATGGTAGCTCGTTTCCACTTGTGAAAGTCATCAGTAGCGAGCTCCAAATTATCGCCCAAATCACGCACGTATTTTGGCGCTTGAGTGGAATTGCTCTAATGTAGCTCAATTTTCCGATCGGAATTCGCTTCCCGTATCTCGATTCAAAAATCGTGCTGCAATCCAGATGGTTTAGAGCACGCATGATTGATAGGTTTACAATTACCTTGCAAATTGTGGTTCGGAAAATCTCTCGCATATCATGGTTCGAGAAGGTGCCAGGAAGCGTGCACAAATTGGCCAGGAACTGGCTAAAATTGGGCTAAATAAAAACAGGCCAGTTGCCACGCCATTAAATCACCTTTCTACCGCCAAAAAATACGAATGTGCAAGATATTTACACGCAAAACCACGCGGAGTCCAGTTTTTTCGCTCGCAGTAGTTCCCGAGTCCCGTATTCCTGTGTTATTTCGTTTATCGCTCCGGTCGTCAGTTCGCTGCAAAATTTAATTTATCAGCAGCAGTTTGGCAAGTGTGGATCGGCCCGATACGGACGTATTATTTTGTCGGAACGGTGTAAAAAAATTCTACGTTGAGTGGAAAAATCATGTTGAATCAGCTCGTTGTATTGAACTCATTTTTACAGAAGTTACGAATATACACCGTGTTCCGGACGATATACATAAACTTCGACCAGATGTTCAAACCACGGAAGTAAGCATTTTTCATTATGGACACATTAATAAATTCTTATTTTTTATTTTTTGTTAATTTTCATACAAACTAAATACCTAGACGTAAATAACCCGATATGCATGCCTCTTTATCCGAATTGGCAACGTCATTCATAACATTTGGCGGGCTGAAACAAATGAAATGCAAATAGTATTTGATAGATTTCAAATTAAGATACTTTCTCACTGCATAGCTCAATTAAATTTCATTAAATGAAATTACAAATATCTTTGTAACGAAGCCTTTTTAAGTACTACTTCCTTTGTTGGATTTGATTTGTAAAAGCCATAGAAGTATTTGCTAAAGTTTATGGATAACGTGAAGAACACGGTGTATAGTAGCTTGAATAACGCGATTGGGTTTCTAACTAGCCTTGATTTAAGATTCACATTTAATTGTGGGATGTACATTTTAGTAATTCGAATGCTGCTAGCATTCTGTGAACTTTTCCCGTTGACAGAAATGTGGATGATTTTTTTTATGTAAAATGGGTTTGCTCTTGACCTTAGTCTAGGTCAGGAATGACTAAGACAAGGTCGACGATGAAGCGAGCTAACCCAGAAGAAGCCTGTTCACTCTAACTTTGAAGAGATTAGGGTTGTATGCGTTCGGAAACATGCCGCCTTTCATCCCGAAAAAAAAACCGTTCCGGAGGAAAACAACAATTAACGTTCAAATGGTATCATATAGTTCATGTGCCATAAAGAGTGTCATATTTTATACAATACTATGTTGTTATTAGAAAAAAAAACAGAGTTTGTTGTTGTGTGTATGTTTTAAACGGTTTACTGTTGATGCAGGGTTTATTGACCTTCTCACAGATAGATGAAAAGATCATTAGGGCTCGTGCCAAAAATCTAACCATATGTTATGTCTATTGGTTATAGTACATTTTTCTATTATTAGAGTATAAACTTTTTTTTTTGAGTAATTATGGCGCTTGCTTTAGTGCCAAAATATCGGAAACTCAAAAAATATGTCATTATCACGTCTTAAGTTCAATTGAACAGAGGTTTTATCACAAGATTTTCGTATTTGATTTACAGCGTACTTGAAACATTTACTGTGTTTATTTTATTTACAATTGAAAAAGTGCATGTAGTTTACGGATGGGGAACTAATTTTTTCCATCAAATTAAAATCAAAGTTCCCGTTTTTAGTTACCGTTACAAAAACGTCATGCTAGGGCCTCAGAATTATTTTACTAATGTATTTACTTAGTAATATTTTCCGTAGGTATAAATAAATTACGATCTTTTGAAAAAGGCATCAAATAAACACTCTACGCGGTATTAATTAAATTAATCACAATTATTTTAATAAATATTTAAAAGTAAATGGTCAAATAATTTAACAAATAATACACAATGAATTTTCCTACTGGCCGTGGATGGCTATATCTGAAACTATGAGGAATGTCGAAAAACGTTGAAAGGAATCTCGGAAACTTCGAGACTACTTTCCACGTTTTTTGATATTCCTTATAGTTTCGGATATCTGATGCCTGCATATACAGACAGACAAAAATTTTTTTAATCACATATTTTGGTTTGGTATCGATCCAGCAACACCCCCGCTATTTATTTTTTCAATATTTTCAATGTACAGAATTGACCCTTCTACAGATTTATTATATGTATAGATCTCATTGGTTTAGGTAAGAAAACTATTATGAACAGTCTAAAGTAAAAAAAAACTCTATTCAGAAAATTAGGAAAATACCGACGAAAAATTCCAACACGAGGGGTCCAGAATCACGTCCTGGACCCATGGTATCTGTTTGTGCGTCGATGTCTCTAACACCCTGTATATGTATATTCAAAATAATATTTTTTCTCTACAAAAGCTTTTAAGGTCAATATTTGTCCTATAAAAGTCTTAAAGTACTATAATTCTGTAATAAACTCATGAATAAATCTGTTCCTAAGCCACTACAGATCGTGCTCCTTCATAAAATATACTAACACTTTATTAGCATAATTCAATTCTCTCGCCCATCAAACATGACAAGAACCCTTGAACTATCGTTTTACAACCAGAAGTTTTTATATCTTCGTCACGGAACCCCAATAAAAGCTAATAATGGCGGCTGATGAGAAAATTTTTCTTCACTCAGGTTCAAAAGTGTAAAAGGAAGTTTTTATGAGAGACCAGGGGCCTTACCACGAGCTCTTAAAGCGATCCAGTTTAGGCTGTGGGAAAGAGACAGAGCTATACAAGTCGTCTAGCGCCATCTCTTTCCCACAGCTTAAACTGGATCGCGTTAACAGTTCATGGTAGGCCATCAGTACTGTTGTTCCCCGCGATTTCACCTGCTTTTCGGCTCCTATAAGCCGTAGTGTAACGTTTTATAACTTATAGCTTGTTCGTTAAATGAAATATCGAATACCTACGAGAAGATTTTTAGGGTTCCGTAGCCAAATGGCAAAAACGGAACCCTTATAGATTCGTCATGTCTGTCTGTCTGTCTGTCTGTCTGTCCGTGTATGTCACAGCCACTTTTTGTCGAAAGTATAAGAGCTATCCTGTTGAAACTTGGTAGAAAGATGTATTATGTGAACCGCATTAGGATTTTCACACAAAATCAAAACAAAACAAATTTTGGGGGTGCCCCCCATACTTAGAATTGAAACTCAAAAAAAAAAATTTCACCAAACCCATACGTGTGGGGTATCTATGAATAGGTCTTTAAAAATGATATTGAGATTACTAACATCATTTTTTTCTAAACTGAACAGTTTGCGCGAGAGACACTTCCAAAGTGGTAAAAAGTGTGTGTCCCCCCCCGTAACTTCTAAAATAAGAGAATGATAAAACTAAAAAAAATATATAATGTAGACCTCAACCAAAACTACCAACGAAAATTGGTTTGGATGAGATACAGTTAGCAGTTTTTGAGATATAGTACATTTTCAAAAACCGCAAATATAACTTTGCCATCCATACAAATACTATGAATAACAAAGTTATTTTTATTGTTTGTGTATATTACTTACTAATCTCAATATAATTATATCTCTAATCTATGCTTGCTGCTACGGAACCCTTCGTGGGCGAGTCCAACTCGCACTTGGCCGGTTTTTTCAATTAGACTTAGTAGTTCCTGATATTTGTGCGTTTGATTTAACAAACAAACTTTTCAGCTTTATAATTTGAGATGAAAAACTCTGATGAAGTTCTGGATTAGATTCTCAGATATAATTAGTTTCAGTTTCTTTTATGACGGGGCCCCTTAGAGGATCAAACCCTGCCGGGGTCATGGGACTGTCTTATTAGGTAACCGTGGCCCCGGAACGTGAAGGGCTATTGAAGGACACCGTGGATTTTAGTCGGTACTAGTCTGACAGTTCCTCCCGTCCTGCAATGGGTGGGAGGACTCATTTGATGATTTTACCACGATAAAAAAAATTATCAGTTTCATTGGGTTTTCCATAACGTCGTTTAATCTGGATTCTGGATTCGTGCCCTGTTGATGGCAATAGGCTCGACCTTATTACATGGGACTAAAACATAATTTCGGAATATGGGTGTACTATTAGGGAGTTCTGCAATATCTGCTTAATTCTGAGATTGTGTGATTTTGGCTAAATTATATTTATTTACAACCGAAGATACAAAAGTAGTCCATTAGGCAAAAGCTCAAACATCTAACAATACTACATGTGCCTCCAAACTAAATCTTTAAGCTAACCTACACGAATTTCTGAACGAAACATCCGTCGAAAAACTATTCATTCTATCGGGAAAACCCGTTGGGAACACAGTCGAGTAATCAAAAATTGGACCAAAAACTCCAACTATAAAACCTGTACCGTAATTCAAAAAAAGAATAGAAAAAAAATGGAGCTCTATTTCACAGAGGGTCGTTAAAATGCGGTTTATTTTAGTAGTTTTCCGTGAAGCGTGCGCAACTGGGAAAAAGGTAAGTTAAAAAGTTTTGGCTTTTTGTTTTTTTAGGAGCCACAGGGGACTGGTTTTCGACCTCGACGGTTAATCTGCGGATCGGGAGTGGCGTGGACCGTAACACTTTTGGACATTCTGTGACAGGCGTGAAATATTAAAACACGGACGTGTATTTTTTTCCAAATTATATAATTCGGTTTTCACGGAATTTGAGTTTGGTTTTCCTCAGTAAAAAAATATTTTCGGGCGCAAAGATTTTTTGATAAAACCGAGACCAATAAACGACTGTCACAATGAACTTCGAAGTTTAAAATATCGATGTATTGTAGGCATATAAAAGCTTTCCATGGAAAAAAATTCGAACCGCGAGCAGGATATGAACCTTCGACCTCTGGATTCAGTACAACCGACGCTCTTTCCAACCGAGCCACCGAGATTCATGCGTACTGCCTCAAATTCTTCCATCCGTATCTAACGTCTCACGGTGACGTTTTGCACCATTTCTATTGCAGAGTATTTCAACAACTACACCAAATACTTTCAAGTACTCGAATAGTACGAATTTTTCTTTCATAAAAAAACAGGTGGGACAGAGCCCCCCTTTTTTTTGCGTGGTAAAATCATCAAATGAGTCCTCCCACCCCGGGCAGGGCGGGAGGGACTGTCAGACTTGTACTGACTAAAATCCACGGTGTCCTTCAATAGCCCTTTATGTCCCGGGGTCACGGTAATGAGATAAGTCCCGCGACCCCGGCAGGCTTTGGCCCTCTAGAGGGGGGCCCCGTCATCATGCTGACACTGTTTGAGGCGCGCGTGGAACACAACGCGCCGTCGACCCGGGTTGGTCCATGGTCTTGGTCGGGTGGCGAGTTGCCCTTTACTCGCCGCCCGCATGCCCGCGGACAGAGCCCCCTTAGAGGAAAAGACTACCGGAGTCACGGGACTATCTCATCAGGTAACAGTGACCCTGGAACGTAAAGAAATATTAAAGGATCACCGTGGATTTTAGTCAGTACAAGTCTGACAGTCCCTACCAAATCATCAAATGAGACCGAAGTTGAGGATGGAAGCTAGTACTATATAAAGTGCTTATTGCTCAAAATTCTATTCAGATAAGATTAACGCCAAGCATTTAACAATTCAAATATCAAACAGAAATATCTCTGAATTGAGGTTTGAGAGAGATTGAGATCTACGTCCCTAAGAAAACGAGGATTCATCTAAATTTAAGTAATTTCTCAAATGAATGGGGATAAAGGGAATAATAAACGGATGTCCTGCTTTTAGTAAAGACAGTGTTTCCCTAATCCGTCCTCTTTGTAGATTTAAAGCTAATTTATCCAGGCTAATGCTTTCTTTGCTCGACTGAGCACGCTAAGAGTTCACCCACGCAGCCTCTGACCTTGTAACGGATTTTTAAGATTAACAGTGTCTTTCAAGGCTTGCTATTTTGCTGCACTAATTTGTTCATACTGCTTGATTAAAGAGTGTGATTAAAGTGTGTGAAGTGGTAAGTCTATACTAACCCCTTAAAACTCCGTAGGGTTGTATTTAATACTTTACCTGTAAATCCCCTTTTTTCAATCAAAATATTCAAAATTCCCACCAAAAATACTGAATTGCACACTTTTGCTCATCAAATAAATATGGCTTGTGTTTAAACGCCTACCAGAAAAGTACCTATTTTCAAACCAAATAATCGAAATGCTAGCCAGAATGGATAAATACTCACCAAATTGTGTATCATATAGTATTGTAGAAATTAACCTATTTTCTATAATGAAAAAAAAAATTGACCTAAGCAGGGTCGACGAAGCCCCGCTTGGCAGGGCTTCTATTTCTATTTGCAGGGTTTAAAGGAACCTATCCAAACCGAACTTCGGGGTGTCCTTGAAATCTCGCTAAAGCGAGTTTTAGGTAATCAAGTAGTTAATTTGTAGTACAGTCATTTATGAAGGCCACAGGATCACGCTGGATGCATGCCGCTTCCAACCGGTCCTATTGGAAGTCTAAAGGGAGGCCTATGTTTAGCAGTGGACGTCTTATGGCTGATATGATGATGATTATGATGATGACAGTTATTTATTTGATATGCAGTAGGTTTTTAGTGGAGAAATTTTGATTGCTTAAATTTCTAAATAGAGATGCAGTTAAAATTCCCCCCTTTTAATAAAACTACTAACTTTTAATAAAACTTAATATAACACTTAAACGATTTGCCACAAAATTGAACAGTTACCTAAAACATAACATCAAAATCCTCCAATTTATACGTTAAACGGGTATTCACGGAATTTAACGAAATACTTCGGTTTCGTATTTGAAATATTATCCTAAAGGGAGGCATGTACGAGTAAATACAAGGGCTTCTGATCGTTAAAATTTGTTTTAAGTATAATTTCAGAATCTGGGTTTAAATTTAATGGATACTACATATTTATTTATCGACATTTTTTAAAATCCAATGTCATAAAGTGATTTCACATCAACATTATAATGTTAATCATCATCATCAATTGCAGGAATATGACAAGTTTTAATAAGTACTAATCTGACACCCCCCTTCACTAGGAGTGGAGTCATTTGATTAAAAGATCACGATTTTAATAGCGTAGGTGTGCCATCCTTTTGACTTACTTCAGATAATAATTATTCTACCACGATTATGTTTTTGTTCAATAATTAACAAGTCAATTTATTTTAGCTTTGATTAATCTTAAGGCGCGGACTGACTACGATTACTACGTCACCACTATGGAGCGTCAATAAGATTGAAAATTGAAAATGACATTTGTGTTGAAATGTGACGTAAGCTGCGAATGGGCATTTATTTTACTGCTTTTCTTTAGATTATTTAAAATATAGACATAAAATTAAATAATGGTTTGGTTAAAGTTTTAAAAAAATGGAAAACCTACTAAATTCTTAAAAAAAAACTGTTGTTATCGCTGGAAATACAGAGATCTTCGACGTCAAAGTTTATTTTTGTGCTACAACTTCCCAATTTTTTATTGGGAATATCAAGCTATTATTTATTATTCTGTTCAGTTTAAATTCTTCTTTATACCCTTCTCTGTTCACTGTATTTTTCGCGTTACTTATTTTTATTACATTACGTCATACTCGACGTTCTAAGAAACCAATTTTTGGGAATATTGAGATAACACCGCACCTTAATCTTGAAGTCTAAACTTATTTTAAAACTTAACGTTAATCTACCTTCAGTCTTTAGGTCTTTACACAAGATCAAAGTACTTAATAACGCTTTGTCCAAGTATTGTTATTCATAATTATTTTCTTAGCGATTTTCGGTAATTAATATTCGAGTCAAACAAGAGATTAGTCCATTGATATTTTGAAAATTTACCAACATTTCCTCAGTTAAGATTGATGCCTCAAACTCGGATCGTTCTTCAATCAAAACTTGAAAAACAATTAAAATGGTAATCATTTATCTGTCTTTCCAATTAGTGTCGTTGAAATAAACTTATTCGTGGGCTCGGTTTTCTCGTATTACTGTGGTTTGGTACAAGAAATAAGCGAATTGAGATTTCAAGTTGGTCCTAAAAAGAACATAATATTCGTACAGTGGAATAGTTTTTCTATAGAATGATCTTATCGCAATTCTTATGACGATTTTGCTACAATGGCCTTTTTAGACGCCCTGTTTTGTTAAATTCCTACAAAAAGAGTCTATCATCATCCGTACCAGGACTAAATCCGTCCTGCCAATATAAGTAAATATACTTAATAAGATGACTCCTTTGGGAAGAGCGTCAGATTTACTGAATCCGGAGGTTGCACGTTCAAATCTTACCCGCGGTTTGAATTCTTTTTTATAGGAAATCTTTAAAAAGTTAATAAATTAAATATCAACTTACAGTAAAACTTTGAAACTGTACACTATATATATATCGTTTTTGAAATGATAGCTGGGAAGATTGTTAGAACAAAGATAAAGGATACAGTATCTGTGTTAGTAAATATACTACCTTCAGTACTTCTTTTAATAAAAGAAAGGTACATAAAACTTAATTTACAGATGCCGTTCATTTTTTCGCCTTTAAAACATGTAGGTAACTATCTACATTATATTTAGATACTAAAATATGTAATACTGATTGATTTTTCAACACTTACACCAAACAATCGAGCTGTAATGAACAAAAATTCGACGGAAAACAATTTTTATCGGTAACATTTTTCGGTATTTCGAACAATTTCAGCGGGAACGGTATTGTGCTGAAAAATTCAGTATTCCCGTCCACCTGTTAAGTTTATGAGTGTCTCGTTTTTGCAAATGCTTCGCCCGTAATATTATTAATGGAAAACGGATTTCGTTATTTAATTCAGTTCGCATATGTAATGTATTGATTTATTTATGTACATTATGTGGCACTGGCAGACCTCGTAGATAATGGCGGGATGAGCTGGACAAAACCAGAGATTACTGATCCACGTTAGCCCTGGATTGTGGGGTACTAAGACAGGAAACCTCCACGTGCGCCCGTGGACTGGAGTTCCCTCTCGGATACGTCCGGGGGGAAGACCAGTTTTTCGGGACGGTGCACCCTGGGATGCGGGCAAAAACTCTTCCTTAGGCACTGCCTAAGGGGTCTCTTTGCCCGTAGGCGAATAGCCTGTCGAATAGCAGAGGGCACAGCGGCGGAGCGGGCTTGCGGACGGTGAGTAATGGGTTTGCTCGCCGTCCGGCCAAGGACCAAGCCCGGGTCGGTGGCGCGTCGTGTTTCACGTGTCACCGACGGGGCCCCTTATGGGGCCAAATGCCTGCTGGGGTCGTGGATTTTTTCTTAATCCAGGATACCGTGGTCCCGGAACGTAAAGGGCATCCGAAGGAACACGGATGAATTTTAGTTAGTAAGAGTCTGACAATCCCTTCCGCCCCACCCAGGGCGGGAAGACTCATTTGATGATTTTGCCACCACAAAAAAAGCCCTGGATTGTGTGAAAACTGGAAGTCATGAGGAGAGGCTGTTGTCGAGCAGTGGAATGACTAGGCTAGCAGTATCTGCATCAGTACATTATGTGGCAGTTGTATATTGAAACATAATTTATTGTCAACGTATGTTAACTACTTTGGTTTTCCACAACAGATTTTACTTATTCTATTTCTTATAGCCACAGAATACTTATATTATTGTTTATTGGAAAGAGTAATTTATTTGAAGATTACCTGCATTATCAGTCTGTATATGACAGTCCACGGTTGGTATTTTATATGTAGCGATTGCCTAGTCTGACCTCCACAACCCAGCAACTGAGTAACATGACACACCTTGGGAAGACTGGTTGTCAGACTTTCGAGCTTCAGACTGTGATTAACGACTGTCAAAGATCTACAAATGACAGCCGGGAACAACGGCTTTACGTGCTTTCCGAGGCATGGAGAAAACTCGCTTTAAATGGTCACCCATCTACAGACCAACCTCAGCAAGCGCGGCTTAACCTTAAAGATTGTGTGCGGCTGTTATTATTAAAATTTAGCCACGAGTTCATCATGAAAATTGCTGTGACGAAATAATAATTATTATGATCTACATTTGTGAGTACTTTGTAGGTACACAACTGAAAATAATACAGACGATTCTATTTACGTATAATATAATTATCTTACCCAGCTATTCTAAAAATAAAACGATTAAACGAAAGTCCTCATACCTAAATTTTTAGAATACAACGTACTCTATGTATAGGCAATAAAATATGGAGTATGAAACCCACGACTTTTAGAATATTTTTTAGAGATGGGCTAACTGTGATTTGGCGTGAGTTTGGCCTTGCAAAAACGCCGAATAGTCGGTCAAGTCTATGTCAAGTTCTGGGGCTATCTGCAATATTAGTGGCGTCTCATGTTAAGGGTGACTGAAATTCAAATTTAATTTAAGATACTTAATCATTATAAATCTTCAATTCAGTTAGGTTACTGAATAACAAAGGAGAGGCTGATAAATAGATTATGTAACAAGCTGTACGGCTAAAAATATAAATCTACTAATATTATAAAGCTGAAGTTTTCTTTTGGGGTTGAACGGGAACGCGATAATCTAAGGAACTAGCTGGTTCGAATTGAAAAAATATTTTGGTGCTGGATAGTTTTTATTAAGGAAGGCTTAGGCTGTATAAAAATCACGCTATGACTAACAAGAGTAACCAAGGGGAACAGATAGCGAAAACAAACTGTCTACTTTATGATTTCATGTCAGTCACGCCAATCGATTCGTCGGGAATTTTTCGCTTTTGGCCGACTGGCCGCCGATTGAAAATATGGCAGACTAGTCAACACCACTCTAATGTTTTCCATATTAACAAATTATGAAAGCATAAAGCCTCCTGCAGACACACGCGATTAATCGCGCTGCGACAACGAGCCAAGCTAATTTCCACTCTAAAAATACTGCGAATGGACCGCGACATGTCGCCCCGCGCGATTAATCGCGTGTGTCTGCAGGAGGCTTAATTGTTATTTAAAATATTCAAAATAGGTATCAAACCTCTTCGAGCGAGCGTGGAAAATCGTTTAGTTCACGAAAAACTTTACAGGGGCGTATTGAAATCTAATTGTAAACAGAATTTTGAGTGGGAGGCTAACCTTTGATAACATTTGTATATTTGTAAATGTAGATCGCTTACCGATATGAATGGTAGGTACTATTTTTATCCTTTCTCAATACCTTTCAAAGGGTATTTTTGGGGTACACTACGATAATACGAAAAACTTTATTCCGAAATTCATAAATACGAATTTCAAAATACCGATTTTCATAATTCCGAATGGTTCAAAATTCCTAATATAACAGCTCCGATTGATCATTATTCCTATTTTCATAATTCCGAAATTTCAATATTCCTAACATTTATAATTACTATTTTCAAAATACCGAGTTTCAATAGACCGAATATCAAAAATTCCGAATGAATAATTTTCCGAAACATCAAAAACACGAATTCCGATTATTAAAATTCCGAATAATTAGAATTCCGAAAATTTAATCGCTTATCAGAGAAAAGTATGCTTTTAAAACGCCTTGTCAAAATGCCTCTTAACTTTTCAATAAAAGAATTTCTTTTGTATAAGAATATTTTCTTTTCAATGATAATAATTTCTTTTATAATTTTTTTTTATGAGTTATTAAAATAATTTATTTTTGAGTTACGTATTTTCATTCATAATATTACAAAAAATCCCTGTGAGAAGAACGAAAGCTGTCAGAGTCGGGGTGCCCCAAGACACAATTTGCTCGCTATCGCATCCAATTCCTGAGTTATATTACCACTAAGGTGGTTCAACGTTCCTATTTCTGTTAGCTTAACCTAACTCGAACCTAACCTGTCCGAGTCGGGGTGCCCCCAGTCCCGAGCTCGCTTCGCTCGCTCTTGCATCCTTGGTCAATTTGTTGATTACCACCAAGGTAGATCGACGGAGCCCCGCTTTGCGGGGCTCCTATTTCTGTGAGCAAGGTTTAAAGTAACCTAACACGAAGGGGATGGCGGGGTCTTTGAGACCCCGCCATCCCGAACCTAACCTGTCCGAGTCGGGGTGCCCCCAGTCCCGAGCTCGCTTCGCTCGCTCTTGCATCCTTGGTCAATTTGTTGACTACCACCTACCAAGGTAGATCGACGGAGCCCCGCTTCGCAGGGCTCCTATTTCTGTGAGCAAGGTTTAAAGTAACCTAACACGAAGGGGATGACGGGGTCTGAAAGACCCCGCCTCCCCTCGAACCTAACCTGTCCGAGTCGGGGTGCCCCCAGTCCCGAGCTCGCTTCGCTCGCTCTTGCATCCTTGGTCAATTTGTTGACTTCCACCTACCAAGGTAGATGGACGGAGCCCCGCTTCGCGGGGCTCCTATTTCTGTGGGCAAGGTTTAAAGTAACCTAACAGGGGATGGCGGGGTCTGAAAGACCCCGCCATCCCCTTCGAACCTAACCTGTCCGAGTCGGGGTGCCCCCAGTCCCGAGCTCGCTTCGCTCGCTCTTGCATCCTTGGTCAATTTGTTGACTACCACCTACCAAGGTAGATCGACGGAGCCCCGCTTCGCGGGGCTCCTATTTCTGTGAGCAAGGTTTAAAGTAACCTAACACGAAGGGGATGGCGGGGTCTTTCAGACCCCGCCATCCCCTTCGAACCTAACCTGTCCGAGTCGGGGTGCCCCAAGTCCCGAGCTCGCTTCGCTCGCTCATGGATCCTGAGTTCTCCTAATAACAATAACAATCCTGAAGGCAAACAGTCAAAGTCCAGAGGATACGCCTCACCACTCCGCGCCTACACAGGCTTAAATAACTCTAAGAGTACGGTAGACAAAACTACGTGGAGCCGGTTTTGCAGCAATTCGTTTCTGGCACTGACTTTGTAGAATGAGAAACGAAATTCAGATTTTCAATATTCCGAAAAAAATCAGTTTATTCGGAATATTGAAAATCGGAATTTCGTTTTTCGGAATGAGAACTCATCGAGCATTACATTTTTCGAATATGTGAAAATCGGAAAACTAAGAAATCGGATATACGACTTTCGGTTAAATAAATTTCGTGATTCTTAATAATAGATATTGTAATTTTTAGGTATTATGATATTCGGAGTTTTGAAAATCGGAATACCGAAATTCGGAATAAAATATTTCGGAGTATTTGGGTGTTCCCGTATTTTTGCTGTGGCTTAAAACCTATATTTAGCAAGACCACCTGTATGTTTATTTCACTGACAGTTTTTCTGTTCCACGATCATTATCTACATACCTACACTAATATTACAGAGAGGTTTATAAGTTTGTTTGTAGGAGTAATTCTAGAAATAAATATTAAAATATTTTATTTGTGTACTTTATCATAGTGATGCTAGGACGAATGTGGGGAATTTTTGCTTTTGATTTATAATAATTTTATTGTCTGAAAATTTGAGTAGGTACTTTAAGCGGCCTGCCCAAATGTCCTTTCTTTGGTATTGTTCGTCGTGTCGTTGAGCTACTTGTGTTCTGAGTCGAGTTACACGATAACCGACAAATGCTTGCACTGACTGGACAGGTCCACTCAAATCTGTGTGGTTCTTTCCTCAAAAGACCATCTCAGACACCCGCATGGTCCTCGTATGACCTGAGCAAAACAATGTCTGGACTTTAAAAGAGACTGTGACCTCTGAGTTTGTTTTTACTGTTTCTTCTCAGATTACTCAGGTACGAAACACCGGCCTCATCTAGCTTTAAAATATGGTTGTGACGTGTAAAAGTGTTTTTTTATAACCAACTTACAAAATAAAAATCTTTTATGAATAAATTGAACACATTTTAAAATGATGCTTATGTATGAAATTACTGACATTTGACAATAACACAAACACTACCGTCAAATCCATACTTAGAACGTGCTAAGTTCACGAAAATTGATACTATGGCTAAGCGAAGTATTGGCTCAGTATTAGGTTGGCTTTCATCGAAAGTAAATACTAAAGAACTGTCTATTTACACGAAATGAATGCTTAGAACGTCGCTAAGCACTGACTTTGGCTTGGCTGTTGCTTACCACTATTTATCTCGGCCTAAAGGTATACAGTTCAAAGTTATCTTAACCAAATCGAATTATCTTTAATTATTGTCTATTTTTAGTTATGTTTGACTTTGCTGTCCTACTGCTGGGCGAAAGCCTTTACTAATGACTTCTGCTTTACTTTTTACTACGGTAATCTACTTCCAGCCACAATAAAAGTAACATCAACATACGACTCAACAAAAAATCACTCCAAAATAATATCAAACGTAAACTCCATTATACACAAGTCCTACAAAGGATGCCGTACCGGATGCAACAGCGGAATTTCTCCCTCAATATGATGTGTACCTAAACGTTGGAATATACGGACGTCGGCGTATCCGTACCTTTGTCCGCCATTGTACAACACTAAGAATTGAAGGGAAGGATGAGACACTCGTAAATATTACTCAAAAGAGAATTTTAGTAATTAATGTGTGAGATTTTGTGGGATCTTGCCCTTTAACGTCTTAGGGATTTGTTGGGATTTTGGAGATAAATTCGCTTGCAGCTGCTGCTAGAATTTTTACTACAGTTTTTTCTTGTTGTATGGCGATTCAGATTTAAAGGAGCTTCATCACAAGTTTGATTAAACGGGGAATTTGACGTAAATTTAATGGATAAAATTAGTTCCCCGTTCGTACTCTAGAGATTTTCCATACAATTTAAGTCGTAATATTTCAAGTATTCAGAGAATTCATGCTAGAGCCTCTGGTGTACTAAATTCAAACGACTATTTTGTACTTGAACCTCCACGTAGTACATCCCTGCTTACTATTTCGTAGAAAACTGTCATGTAATTGTCTATGTCATCTTTATTCAATGTCAGATTATTTCTAGAAGCTGACGTACCGATGATTCTTGAATTGACAATGTTATTTGTCGAACCAAAATCTGGAAAACCCCATTTCATTTATTTTCAGCCTGTTTGTTTCACTGGGAAACTCTCTGTTAAAAGCTAGTTTGGACGAAATCAGCAGTTTTTTTTTTATTTTATTTTTTTTATTACTCCTTCCAGATTTGACGGAGCCCAATAAGTTTGCCCTTTTGTTTCTTAGGTGGTATAATAATCCAATGAGTCCCTCCCCGGGAAGAAAGGGTCTATCAGCCAATTTAGTACTAGTAGTACTGACTAAAGTCCACGGTGATCCTTCGACAGCCCTTTGCCCTCCAGGGTCAGGAGAACTTGATAAGACAGTCCCAAGACCCCGTCAGGCGGTTGGCCTTCAATTGGGACCCCGACAGGTTGCTGACAGGTCTATGAGCGTAAAACAGGATGCGACTTAGAGCCTGGCATGGTCCATGATCGGGCGGCAAGTCAACCATTACGCGTGTTGAAGGCTCTCTGTTAAAAGCTAGTTTGGACCAAACCAACACTTTCTTTTTCTTACCCGACACTGTCAAAATGTTTTGATGGAGCCCACCTGGTTCGCTCTTCCATCTCCTCTATGGCCTGCTGTGACCCTACTTCATTCGCATTAATTTATTAATTAACCTAAAACATCTAAATACCTTGTGTCATATCTCCGCAAAACAAACCCTAAAATGAAGACATGTAGATAATAACATAACTTAAGCCTTCCAAACAATAACAATTATTATTAATGTTGACCTTCCAACAGCAGTTAAATAGTTGGTCAAAGGGTTAAGACCAACATAGTTTAATTTAGTTTTAATAACATAATAGTTATGTTGAAAGTGGCATAATTAAATCATTAACTCAAATTGTGGCAAATTACCGTGTTATTAATGAATTAATGATCTCTTTGAAGTTGATGTTTATGAAATTGTTTATTTATGTTATTGTTCTAGTTTCCGGATGAATGTCTGGAATTAGAAGTTTAAATAAACGTAGGTTTGTTATATCACGCGTCGTGTATTTAAAGTTGAGAACTTTTGCTTGATAATACTAACTAGAAATAACCTTAACCCATCTGTATAAAGATGTTTTTTTTTTCATAGTCAAATTGTCTGCCAGAATTGCGTGAAAGTATGAAGTTACTATGGCTTTGAAACGTAAAGGGAAATTTGATGATTTTTTCAACTTAAAAAGGAGCTTGGCCATTTTTACCACCACCATTCTGACCGCTCAGTGCTCAGTGTGACATCCCTCAACGGTATTGGCTTAAAAAACAATATTTTGTTACAGAAGAAATTTAAGTCTTTTTTTTATTGGGACAAACCCACCACACTATTCCCAAACCACTGCAACTCCTGAGAGCCAGAATCAACAGTGGCAACCACCAGAAAAGCGCCGAGACAATGAAGCTCGGCGTGTCCCGGAGAATGAATTTACCTGTCTTGGATCCTGCACGAAATTAATCAGAAAAGAATAGTGGAGGAGCAGGAAAAATATGTTTCCACTTCCCTCCATGCAAGCAGGAGACAGAACAAATCAAGGCCAATAGGCACAAAGGGACATTACAACTGGGAGAAGCCCAGTTGCCTTGCACCACGGGTAAAAATGACTACTAATATTAATGGGTCCTAAATTGTGAGCTGCTATATTTGATTCCAATAATAAGTATGGCAAAAACGCTATTGATTGATATTCAAATTTAAGTCTGTGAATTATCATCATCATCATCACACATAAGATTTATAGGCTAGGACACAGGTCTCCTCTCTGAGAGAGGGAATAGGTCATAATCCACTACGTGGACCCAGTGCGGGTTGGTGGGTGTCATATCGGGGCCAATACCACTGGGCCACCACTGCTCTCTGTCTGGCAAAACCAATCAAAGGTATTTTTATTCGGCAATTATCAGCCTATTACCGTCCACTGCTGAACGTAAACCTATTTATGTATTCGGCAAGGAACTCCATGATTTTGCACCGAAATGGCTGAACAAATCTGGTTCACAAAATGATCCATGGATCCTAACTTCGTAGTTCATCTTCCCGTTTGACAATTTCGAAAATGATCATATTTCATTGTTTTGTTTATTTCATCATAACCCGACTAATATTTAACTCATAGAGTGCACTCTCGTTTTAACTAAAAACTTATTGGTAGGTGGTGGTAAGTAGGTGGAATGTTTTCTACAAACCTTCTTCTCGTAAGGTTTGTAGAAAACATTACGTACCTAAAAACAGGATTTGTCCTAAATGACACTCGACTTTGACGCGGATGAATAAAATTCGCGGGCAAAAACAAATTCTAAATATATTTCACCCACTATATTCTATCTCATCCCAGACTCAACAAGTCGAAACACGTTCAACAGTCTCACGTTCGCTCCATATTCGCGTCTTGCCCAAACATGTTCTAAGAAACAGAACCCGCTTTGTCTTTGAGCTTTCGCGTTTATCAAAATTACTGAGACATAATAAATTCCAGTTTGAGTAAAGGGCGTGATACAAGATGGCATACGACTGGCGTGGATGAAATTTATGATAGAGTTCTGTTGTAAGGCTTTATAAGCATGCTTGACATGCTCTGTGGTATTTTGTTACGCTTTGTTTTTGTTGACAGGCCTGTAAAGAAAACCTAGAATAATATAATATTCCACAACTATCACACAACGCCATCTAGTCCCAAGCTAAGCAGGGCTTGTGTTATGGGTACTAGACAACTGATAAACATACTTATATATTTCTAAATACATACATATTATTATAGATAAATTACACCCAGACACAGAACAAATGATCGTGCTCATCACAAACATTTGTCCTGGGTAGGAATCGAACCCACGACCTCCGGCATAGCAGTCAGGGTCATTAACCACCAGACCAACAAAATAAAAATAATAGCTGTACCTCGTAGTTTTACTCCTGTTGCTCAGCTCTTATGATCGTAGCCTGATATTGTATAGCCTATAGCGTTCTATAATAAATAGACTAATTCCCACAAAAACAATTTTTATTTCGAAGCATTAGTTCCTGAGATTAGCGCGTTCAACGAAACAAACTCTTCAGCTTTATAATATTAAGCATAGAAATTATTATCATAGTTCTAACAAACGATTATTAGAACTATGATAAAATCTAATGTTGTTGCCTATGCTCCTTCTTGTCTAAGGCCTGAATTCCTGCCATGCTGCGGGGCGACACGGAGTGGAAAGCGGTCGCCTCCTTCTGCGAAGCAGTCATGCTCGCGAAGGAGGAGGTGGGCCGCGTGAGGGAGAGGACAATGTCCTCCCTCCGCCCCACCCGCGGTGGTGGACGCTCACGGCGACCGAGACGTCGCAAGACGATCTCCGGCCACCGTAGGCGCGAGCATGCGGGCGGCGAGTAAAGGGCAACTCGCTGCCCGACCATGGACCTTGCCCGGGTCGACGGCGCGTTGTATTCCACGCGCGCCCCAAAGAGCGTCAGTAAGATGATGGGGCCCCCCTCTAGAGGGCCAAACCCACCGTGGATTTTAGTCAGTACAAGTCTGACAGTCCCTCCCGCCCTGCCCAGGGTGGGAAGACTCATTTGATGATTTTACCACGCAAAAATAAACAAGGCCTGAATTCCTCATAAGCTGAGGTTCGTTGCACGTAAGATAATATACATTGTGTTCTAAGCACCATACTGTGATGCCGTCAGCGGCACGTCAGTGGCGCGTACGTTGCTTTTTATTCCTTGCTGACGTACGCAATCGAACACACGCGACTTACATCATCATCAGTAAGAGGAATTTAGGCTTTAAACTTCTCATTAGCTAGTTATTTAAATTATACCACTTAAAAAGCCACAGACTACAATATGTCTTAGGAATACGCCACAGAAATATAAACAACTAAAATGACGTCATGATCTCTCATTCGCTGTTAAAACATAAACAAGTACAATAGTAGGGCAAATCTATTTATGCCAGACAATATCCACGTGCACATTTGAGTACAGTATTTTATTTTCGTTTTAAATGTTTCATTTCTTTCTATCATCGTCTTAAAGCCGTAGTAGTTTCAAATTTTAATGGTCTTTTCAAAATCAAAAGTCATTTATCCAAATTAGGCTGATTTATCAGCACTTTTTGAAGGTCAATTTTTACATAAGACAAAGCGCCCCCCTTTCGACACTTCCTAGTGTTTTGGCTGGGAAGAAGAAGTGGCGGAACATTTTTGGTTATGTTAGGGCCACGTTTACGGCACTTCACATTAATTTTCGCGAAATGTTCGTATAAACGTCCATTAACGTGATAATTAACGGGATTTCCCGTTAGTGTGGCCCTAGTGCTATTACTATTAGCTATTTCAGAGGAATTTCTATGTAATATTCTTAATATACTTACCTATTACTTATTTTTTTGTAACGATTTCATAGAGTTAATTAAAAATGTATAATTAAGCTAAAAAATAAAAGTAAAAAGTTGGCAGAACTTGCCCGAGGATAATCAAGAACGATTCCTTTATAATAATTTATTTTAAAGGTCGAACGTCACTTTTCCGTTTCTCAGTCAAAACTGACATTTCATGAAAAATATCTAAACGTTTTTTTCTGCAGCTTTTTCTTTTAAAAAGTAAATTGAGTGGCAGAAGATGGCCCACCAACTTAGTTAATTCAAGGATTGGTTGGGAAATAGACAACCTTTCAGTACTGATCAAGCGGACCTTGCCGATTCATCTTGGCTTTTATGAAATCTGCTCCTGTAGACAAGCGGCAAGCGTTAAACTTTAACACTGAAAAAAAAAACAGTAATACCAACCGATTTTTCGGTAATATTCACCGTTTTGGACAGTAAAAATAGAGCCTATTGTCCAAAGCAGTAAAACTAACTGAAAAAAAACAGTTTAGTTATAACAGTAGATTTTACTGTCGGTTACTTACAAGGAACTGTTTGTTTCAGTAGACTTTAATGTTCATACAGTTGAAATAACTGTTTAGCTCTTTACGTTTCAGTAGACTTTAATGTTCATACAGTTGAAATAACTGTTTAGCTTATAGCGGCCATACACCATACTGCCTATCGTACAATCGGCATGACGATCGATTTGATCAAATTGGCAGTTCGTCCATATACACCATACACCATACTGCCTATCGTACAATCGGCATGACGATCGATTTGATCAAACTTCAAATCGGCAGCAGTGATGCCAGCTTAGCAACTTTACCTATAGCTAGATCTAGCTATTATTCGGTGACCGACAGCTACAATTTTATAAAAGTTGTGGCTTAATTTTTTAGCTACTGTTTTACCGACTTGTTTTTTTACCGGTCTATCCCACTGGTGGGAATCAGTTGGTAATACAAGTGAAGGTCGGAAAACATTTGCTTATCGTTAAGCAAATGTTTTCCGACCTTCAAGCGATTTTCGACCTTATTGACATTTATGCAAACACCGGATTTTAATGAAGGAGCAATGTTAGCTAACGAGAATGTGAGAAAAAACAAACTAAATTTTAAATGTCAATAAGGTCGAAAATCGCTTGAACCAGTTTTTTCCACTCCACTCCACTGTAAAAAGTGTCGTGACAATTTTTTCCGCCTAGCCCCCTTTCGCAACGCGCCATAAGGAACTTCGTTCCAAAAAAATAAACGTTTCGAATTGAGAACCTCCTCCTTTTTTTTACGTCGGTTAAAAAGTAGCTACCGAATATTAGCGAGATCTAGCTATAAAGTTGCTAAGTTGGTATCACTGCTGCCGATTTGAAGTTTGATCATTCCGATTTGATCAAATCGATTTGATCAAATCGATTTGATCAAATCGATTTGATCAAATCGGCATGATCATGCCAATTTGATGGATTCCACGCCCACACACGGTCAAATCTAACTGATCAAATCGGCAGCGTCATGCCGATTGTACGATTGGCAGTATGGTGTATGGCCGCTATTAAGTGAACTGAAATGACTGAACATTTCAGTGCACTGTCCGTAATCAATTATTTTAACGTATAAATAAGTTCCCGGAACCTTTTTTTTTTACTGTTCAAGAACAGTAGAAAGTCTCGTTTTATTTTTTTCAGTGAACGCTCAATGGTTTACTATATTTTGAAATTTATAATTATCCTCTTAGCTCATGAAGTTAAAAATCTATTAAAGACTAGCGGTCCGCCCCGTGCCGTGCCGCTACGTGTTACAAAAAAAATGTGATAAATGAAGAACCGCTCGGCCGATTTTGTGCAAACTTTACATAAATCGCTCATTTGCGGCAAGAACGTGTTAACGAAAATATGAATCGTTATGGAATAATCATACAGTAGAATCGGCGCATCGCGCTCTACTTGCTGCTAAAACGCGATATTTCTAGCGCCGAAAATGACCGAGTAATGAGGGAAAAGGTCGGCGACTATCGGTTTAGCGCCATCTCTTTCCGCCCTTAAGTTTAATGCAAGATCGGTTCACGTCAGTTGTAGCCGCTCGCTTCAGGAAGAAAGTGCTGCCCGATTGCGGCAAAAACGTAACAGTTCATGGAGTCACGGTTTTGATGAAAGGTAAATACAGCTTTTTGTTTTTTTTAGTGATTTATTTTTGCAGCTATAACGGGACATTTTGTATGTGGGTCATTATTGTAGTAAAAATAGTAATCGCATGCTATGGTTTATATAGGATTGTACCGTTGTTGCTGAAATAAACAATGTTTTTTGTTGGTTAATTTGAGATGTTCCGTTACAGTTGATAATTAAAGTACAAAATGTTTGGTCTTAATGTTGGTTATCTCAAGTTAACACATTCTTGATAAAAAATAATATTTTTTTACAACAAATAGCTTACAATGTTGCATTATAAAGGATAAAAACATTGTCTAATTACAATTTATTTTTCAGATGGAATCATGATCTAGGATCTAGGAAGATTGTAATAGTCCAGTCAACGGGGAGTATTTTTTTTATTTGTTAAAAATGTTAGTTTTCGACCTCGAGGAGAGTCTGCGTTAGCCGCCATCTTGGATTGAAGGGGCCCAAATGTGTTCTTTTTTATAATTATAATGCTTCAACCGTTGATTTTATGACAAAAATGCCTCAGAGAAGTTTAAATTAGACGTAATAACAAAGTCAACGGTTGAGTAGCAAGTGAGCAGCCGCCATGGCTGCTCATGTATGCCGATGACATCGCGCTGGCGGACTCGGACGGGGGGCGCCTGGTACAACGTGTGACAGCATGGAAGGAGTCGCTGGAAAACGGTGGTTTGAAAATTAATGCGGCGTAGACCGAGTACCTGGCTTGCAATACCACAAATGCTGCTCCTGTTCGCATTGGCGAAGACACAGTCGAGCGCACGGAACAGGTCAGATACTTGGGATCGGTGCTCCACGAGTCCGGGGACGTCGATAGCGACGTCAAGTCACGCGTATCTCGGCCGCCTGGGCAAAATGGCGCGAGGTGGCGGGGGTTATCTGTGACCCAAAAATGCCGGTTAAGCTCAAAGGACAGGTCTATAAGACCATGATTAGATCTGTCCTTTTGTGTTTTGCGAAAACCGGCAGATTACGTGGGAAACAAATGCCTTGCCATGCCGCCCCCGCCGGGGCCAGGGAAACGAGGAAGGCCTAACAAACGTTGGCTTGACGTCGTAAGGGACGATATGCGTGCTAATGGGCTCACGGCAGGAGATGCACAAGACCGTGCGAAATGGAGGCGTCTAGGTAGGAAGGCGGACCCCGGGCACCGAGGTGGAAGCCAAGGTAGCAACCGGGATTAACGCCCTGAGGATGATGATGATGATGATGACTTGTATTCCAGTGAAAGTCACACAATAACTTCGCTAAAATATCTTTCATTTTGTAAAACAAAATACCAAAATACAGAGATTTCTACGACAGTAACGTGTCTTAATTAAAATGTTCCATACATTTAGATTACAGATTATCAATAAAACGTAACAATACGACATAACTTGTAAAGGTTTAGATTTTTATTTCATTTTTTTTTCAAGAAAAACGGTACATATCTGTTTATTTTGCAGTACTGCAAATTTTTTACAAGAATAACGCAACAAGGAGGACCATTTTTTAAATAAATAATCATAATAAATTTAATTACTGACTTAAATGTCTGAATGCAATTTGATCCAAAAAAACGAAAACCTTGAAGTTATGTTGTATTGAGCTGAATAGTCTAAACATAATAATTAAAAAGTTACAGAAATTTTAAACTTTCAAATGCGTTTTACCACAAATCGAGATTTTTACTTTGTCACGTTCTTGTCGCAAATGAGCGAAATAATCTACTAAATAGTCCGAACAAAGCCTAAATTATTTGGTTTGGATAGGTGAGCCCGTTCTTGGGTTATAAAGTTACAACGAAAGGTGGCATTGATTTAGATCTGTGATAAGTGCTACCGTTTGTCTAGGGGGCTATTGATGCCAAAAAAACGTTAACCACCTAACCAGTTCTCATCGTCTTAATTACTCCACCTGATCAGGCAACCAGATGGAGAAAATCTATTGACGATGTGCCTGGCCATACAAACTTGTAACTGATGAAAATCGCCTTATAAGACAAGCAAATAAAAGTTGGTTGAGAGTACCGATCAACTGAAGCGCTTGAATTCTGCTGGCTTATTTCAGTTGTTTCGAACGAACGCAACGTATTCTCAATAAGCTTCTTACAGTGTTGTACGATAAAAGTAAACAACTCAGTGAATAAAACAACAGGAACTTTAGCTGTTTGCAAATGCAAAGTCCTTACATATTAAGTTTAAGTTCTATGAACTTCCTTTTACGTCCTGAATCCATCCGATAATTCAAATTTCTTTCACCTTTTAAGCTATGGCATAGCTTTTATCGCGGGCTCTGAGCGCGGCGCGGCGACGGAATTCCCAAAAACCTAACGAAAAAACCTAAGGAAAATACCTGACACCACGCATCGTCTAACGCCGTTTCAGTTCGGGCGACTTCTGCAATCGTAAAAATATCCGTCATAAAGACAATTTACTTTTTCTTACTGATTCTAAACGGCCAGCTACAAAAGGCGTTTTCACAATGAAACCTACTTATAAAATTCTCCTACAACAAAGCAGTTTTTTATTACAATAGTGTACCACAAACATTTTAAATAAATTATATTCTCGTTAAATATACGCGGTAGTCGTTTTATCTTTTAAAATAAAAAAAAATGTTATGCAATAGCTTCACCGCGGCAGTCTCCGAGTGCCACATGTATTTTTTTAACTTAGGGCCTGGATACTAGTTGGGATCGTCTTAAAAGATAATCGTAGTTCTGGAACACACAGAACAATTGAAGGAAAACGGTGGACTTTTAGTTAATAAGAGTCCAGTCCCTTCTGCATTCAGGGCGGGGGGACTCATTTGATGACTCACATTCTTTTATACAATTTTCACTATTTACCAAAAAAAAAACTGCTGTCAGGCTTTTGGTAAGCAATGTATAGCTATGCAAGGACGCTATACGCTAGTGTATAAAGTCGTGTGCTGTTTGGCTAAAGGGCCAGGTGGCCTACCATGAAGTCTTAAGCCCAGAGTAGTTCCAGTGAGGGCACGAGGTGGCGCTAGACGACTTTGTATAGCTCTGTGTCTTTCCCACTCTGAAACTACTGTAACTTTAAGACGTCATGGTACGCCAACATTCTCTTGTCTTGTTATTACATAATAATTTTTAGTGGGATCCATAGGGAAAAGTTTTCATGTAGGATTCAAAAGTGGGATCCACCGGGAATAAATCAAGTGAACGATTGGAGACTGATCATTATGCTGATGCTTTGAGATTTTTATGTTAAACAGAGGATAGATCCAAATTGTACACTCAGACCGACAGACAAAACAAAAAACCAAGCATCTGTCTAGAATACAAACATTAACCTCAAAAACTCTAACACTGCTCCACAATTTTTTCAAAGAATGTTAAGCTATATCAACGCAACGCGTGCGGCCATCTATTTATAAATTAACTTTTAATTCATCAGCTGCTTTTAATGTGTCAAGGTAATGATTCAATTCATTTGTTCCTACTTCAATTTATAGCGCCATATTTCAGGGAAAGTAGTGATTTATGGACTTTTGTCTGGATAGACATTATTTATGATTTGAGTGAGTCATTTCAGACTATTCGATTTCTGCGTATACTGAAGTTGCCTGTCTTTTTTTACCACGTTTTCTATCTCTGAGCTCTGATGACAATACATGACTAGCTAAGAAACGTCATAACAAATCCAATATGGCGGCCTCCCCAAGATGGCGGACTGGCTGTTTGAAATCCACCCCCATGATATGGGTATCAAATGAAAGGGTTTGCTGTCAGGAATACGAAAAAAATAGTCGCGTGACTTAAATTCAATATGGCGGACGTCCAAGATGGCAGACTGGCTGTTTGAAATCCACCCTCATGATATGGATATCAAATGAAAGGGTTTGCTGTCAGGAATATGAAAAAAATAGTCATGTGACTTAAATTCAATATGGCGGACGTCCAAGATGGCGGACAGGCTTTGAGGCACTTCCCGATAAGCTAGCAGGCTAAAATTTTCAGGGTAGCTTCAAACCCGATGAACAAAGATTAAAATAATAAAATAATTAATAGATTTAAAAAATCTAAAAATCCACGTTTTTAAATGTCCTAAAAATTTGATAACTGAAGAGTCTATTCGTCTGTTTTGTCAAAAATATATATTTCATTTTTTTTTCGCTGTTCGTAGTCGTAGAAACTCAAATAAACAAATACCCAAAAAAGCTACACACATCAAAAGTGTCTAGGGATCAACATATATTTTTGCAATAACTTTTCTCCTGATTGATATTAATTAAATTTTTCTTTAAGGATTCATCAAATAAAGTGTTTTCGTTTGTCACAGTAACGATAAACCAAGTCACCTTTGCATTAATAAAGAAATTTGCCATTTTCCTAATAAAGGGATTTTTGACATTTGAACCACTAACACAAAAGTTCGAAAAAAAGACTGAAATAACAGTTTTCTTTAAAATTTTATTGGGTCACTTAAACAATTAATAATCCGTGTTTCTACCGCGAACACTAACAACACAAGAACATCGGTTTGGCATACTCAAAATGAGTTCATCCAAATCACGCTGTGGAATGGCCGCCCATGTTCGTTGCAACAACAAAAAAAGGTCTTCTTGCGATTGGATACCCTCCATATTCGGCAGAGCTCTTCTCTGTAGCATATCCCATGCATGCTCAATCGGATTCAAGTCTGGCGACTGAGCAGGCCAGGGCAGGACATTGATGTTAGCTGCGGCGAGAGTCTGTCTTACAACTCTTGCGGTGTGCGGTCGTGCATTATCATGCATTAACTGAAATAAGGGACCGATTTGCACTTGTAGAGGAACGATGACGTCTGATACAATCGTCTCAGCATAAATTTGAGCGTTGAGGTTGCCTCTGATCCAAATCAACTCAGTTCTTCCGCCGATCCAAATACCCGCCCATACCATGATGGTTCCACCACTATAAGGATGGACTTCCTGGCAGGATTTTAATCGCTGTTGGCGTCCAGGGGTTCTCCAGTGTCGTATACGTCTTGTATCCGGTCTCATACCGAAACGAGACTCATCAGAAAAGCACACGAAACGCCATTGTTCTTCTGCCCAATTTCTGTGTTCAAGAGCCCATTGATATCGAATCCTACGATTGTGCATTGCTATAGGTGGTACCCGTAGCGGTCTTCGGGAATGAAGGTTCACTTCATGCAAGCGGTTTCTGACTGTTTGGTCGCTAATTAAGTTCCCTGAAGAGTGATGAAGCCTCACGGCTAACATCATGGCGGTTATTGTTGGAGCTCTTCGAGTTAAGATTTGTGTAATGTATCGGTCTTGTCTCCGTGTGGTGCAGCGATACCGTCCTCCATGGCGCTCAGCCACGGTATCAGTGCTTCGGTAACGTGTCCAAAGTCGACTGATAACACTCTGACTTGTATTCAGAGCTAAAGCCACAGTACGTTGCCGGGAACCAGCTTCTATCATTTCCACGGCTCTGAGCATTTCTTCCCTGCTTAAATGACGTCGCCGCTCCATAATAACGTTGGTTTTAATCAGTAGTAGGGAAACAGTAGCACTAATAATGTCTTCAATGCGTTGTATGTTTTTATAGGGAAAATATTGACAGCTGATTTTCATCTTTTACTCGAATTTGATTCACAGTTCCTGATTCAAATTATGAAATGCACCAAAAAGGATCCATATAAATTTATAAAATCATAAATTTATTACAAAGCCACATCTCAATCTCAAGAAATCCGCATAAAAATGCTTGATCCCTAGACACTTTTGATGTGTGTACTTGTAGATCGTACAAATATTTATTCCGTGCGGGGATCGAACCTGCAATATGCAGCTCAGCAGTCGATCGCTCGGCCTCTGCGTCAATCAACAATTAATAGATGCGTTGATTTTAAAAAATAGTTATGACATAACCAGAATTTTAAACATTATTTGTCTCTAATCAATACTTTTTTTTTATTTTATTTTTTCGTGGTAAAATCATCAAATGAGTCCTCCCAGCCCCGGGCAGGGCGGGAGGGACTGTCAGACATGTACTGACTAAAATCCACGGTGTCCTTCGGTAGCCCTTTTGCTTACCGGAGTCGCGGTATACGTATGTCCCGCGACCCCGGCAAGGCTGTGGCCCTCTAAAGGGGGGCCCCGTCATTGTGCTGACGCTCTTTGAGGCGCGCGTGGAACACAACGCGCCGTCGACCCGGGCATGGTCCCTGGTCGGTAAAACATTATTTGTCTCTAATCAATACTTAAAACACTCTTGGATATTTAGTTTCACTTCCAATAAATGCACTTCGAAACCTTTCAAAACTTTTTTACAGTATCACTTTTATTAATAACATTTTGCGTTGCGTTGATATTAAAAAAAAACAAAACTCGTAACAAAAATAGGACAGTGGGCGGTGTATTAGGCCTGTGACACTATCTGGTTCTAACAATGACTCAAATCCAGTTACCAACAACCTAATTATAGCACATGGCCATAGTATTGAAAACCAGAATGCTATAACAACATTACCAGAACGATAACCCATTTATCCCCCCTTCAAACGATAATAAACAGCTGTTCTTTTATTTATCTTTCGTTCTAAGGAAATCCCTGAACTCATCTTCTAAATCCCAATACAAATCGATGGCTCACTTAAGTGGCTGAAACAATTTAAATAGTTTACGTAAAATAGGATAACAGCTTAAAATGGCCGCGATTTGAAATGGAGCAAGCATTTTTCTTTGCGTTGTTTTATTTCATCACCACTCCTCCATCAAAACGGTGAAGAATACTTAATTGCGTGAGCAAACCGTCTTTATTTTTTTAAATAAATATAATGCAAATGTATGGATGGATGGATGAGTCATGACTGTGTGTTATTCGATCACGCCCGAACGTCTAATCGGATCTAGATTTTTTTGTCGTGGTAAAGTCATCAAATGAGTTCTCCCACCCAGGGCAGAGCGGGAGGGACCGTCAGACTCGTACTGACTAAAATCCGTTCCGGGGTCACGGTAATTCGTGAGTCCCGCGACCTCGGCAGGTAGATTTTTGACTTTGGAGATAAATTAAAGTCTGGTTCAGGTCAGTCTAACCTACATTAGTTTCTTTTTATCTCAGAAAAATCCACTGAACAAACTAATGGGATAACTTTCGAATACCGAGCCTGCAAAGCGGCTGGCAAAAGCAACTTTAAAATATAATTTCATGGAACAAAAAATACAAAGTAGTGAGTCTTAGCTCCTATGTATTCCTCACTGAATCCACCAGCCTGATTTATTAATAAGGCATCTCGATATCATAGTAAAGAGTTCAATGTCCCAGTATAACGTACTTTCGAGGATGATTTTGTATGTTCTTTATGAACGTATAGTGAATATATTATGTTCACAAATATTCTTTGTAAATGTTATCGACCGCTTTCCACCGTCTGTAGGCCCCTTTACAGCACGGACGGACGAGCGAATTATTAACGTTAACACTAGTGATGTACTGCGAATTTTTCGGATATGAAGTATTTGTATGGGATTAAAATAATGGGATTTAAATAATGATTCCAGTAATTGAATTTGCTTATGGACAAACTATTTAACTGGGCTTTATGTGACAAAAAATTGCCTTGACATTAAAATATAATTTACATTTGCTATAAATCACATGTAGTCAAACGAAACTATTTTGAATTGGTAAGTTATTTTGTCGATAAACCTAAAAAGAAACGCTTCATAGCAAAACGGATACAATTATAATTATAATGATTAAGAAAATAAAGACTGAGAAAACTGAATTACGGTCCCACAAACACACAAAGTATTACTATCCAAAAAAACACAATACGGATAATTATGACATTCGTGAAATATCCGCGAATACCAAGCACATCACTCGCAATTCATATAAATGAGGTCGGTTACTACTCTTTATTAATTAGTTAAGCGCCGCTTTGAATAATTTCGTTTTACAAGGTTTCAAATAATTTCAGTTTCGGCTATTTTAATATTAACGAAATATTAAATGCCTATAAGGTATGTTTTATTACCAAGTTTATTGGAACGGAATTTACTGTAAATTATACGTATTTTAAAAAAAAATATCTACCTGGTTCGTCTGGGTAGTTGTGCGCCGCGACTGATGACCATTCTCCGATGTTAGACGTCACAGCATCATAATTTTACTCATTTTTCTTACAAATTACAACTCTCCTTCTTTGTCTTCCTCTTCCTCTGTATCCATCCAAATTCATACCCAGCACATGCACAACTAAGAGAATTGGTTAAAATTCGGCTTTCCTATAGAAAATGTCAATACCAACTCGACCCACTCGTATGGTACTTCTTTTTATGTGTCTTTGAAACTAATTATGTAGATTTATTATATTTATTTATTTAAAGAGCAGTGGTGGCCCAGTGGTATCGGCCTTGACTTACGAGTTGTATGTCATGAGTTCGAACCCAGCCAGGCGTATTACTTTAAGTAATTTATTTCATCACCACTGCTCTCAAAACGGTGAAGGAAAACATCGTGAGGAACCCGGCATGTCCTAGAACCAAAAATTCGAAGACATGTGACATCTCTACCAACCCGCACTGGGCCCGCGTGGTGGATTATGGCTCACTTCCTCTCGCATAGAGGAGGCCTGAATGCCAACAGTGGGAACATTTGTTGGCAGATGATTATGATTATGCTCTAGAAAAAAGTTATTTAAATAACTAGAAGAGTAGCTTGTCTAAGAGTGAGACGGGAGCGAGCCAATGACGTATTTTTACGATATTTACAAATAATGAGGTCGGTAAACTATTTAAATCTTAGGTGAATGGCGTGGTATGTATGTTTATATTTCTAACCGAAACAATATTGCCATAATTTCTTTTTAAAATATTGCAAAGTTTAGTGAATCCTTTTACTTAAATTATAAATGCGAAAGTATGTATGTAATGTATCTACTACTTATGTTCCGTTATTATTATTACGTTAAAAACCCTGAACTAATTTTGATCATAGAAACGGTCATGGGTTATGTAGGGAGGGGCATTAAACACCGAAAAACAGCTGGTATATGTACTAAAACTAAGGAACATCAAAATTAATAGGGAAATTCCTATTTACATACAATTGGCAACTTTTTTTAGCGTGGTAAAATCATCAAATGAGTCCTCCCACCCAGGGCAGAGCGGAAGGGACTGTCAGACTCGTACTGACTAAAATCCACGGTGTCCTTCAATAGCCCTTTACGTTCCGGGGTCACGGTAATTCGTGAGTTTCGATACCCCGGCAGGCTTTGGCCCTCTAAAGGGCGTCATAATGCTGACACTCTTTGAGACGCGCGTGGGCTCAACGCGCCGCGTCGCTCGACCCGGGCATGGTCCATGGTTGGACAGCAAGTCGCCCATTACTCGCCTCTCGCATGCCCGACAGTTGGCAACTAGCAAAAGTGACAAGGAAGAAGTGAGTAGTAATGCCGGGATGTAATTTTTGCCCCCCCCCCCAAGAATTACATACATTGACCTTATTGATGAGGAACCTATCTCAAAAAGGACAGGGAGATTGGACGTTTCGCCGACAGGACGATTCATATATGGCCGTTTCACCCATAGACTTTTTCACCTTTGGACTTTTCACCGATAGGACGATCCATTTATGTCCGGTTCATCGATAGAACTTTTCACCTAGGGACTTTTTGCCGACACGGCAGTTAACCTATAACTCTTTAAACTTATCATCTTCATCGTCATTCGTTGTTGAAAAAGTCTATTGATAAACGAATCGTCCTGTCGACGTAAAGTCCTTAGGTGAAAAGTTCTATCGATGAACCGAACATAAATGAATTGGCCTATCGGCGAAAAGTCCAAAGGTGAAAGAGTCTATCGGTGAAACGGCCATAAATGAATCGTCCTGTCGGCGAAACGTCCAATGGTGAACCGGTCGTCGGTGAATGGTTGCAGAATCGGACAGGGACGTTTTTTTATTAAGCGTTACTTTTGCGTGTGACTATTATCTCGCCTATGATGAGCGAAGATGTGGTCGACGGTGTACCACGCTTGTCTAGAAGTAACCTATTCACTCTTGACTTGAAGTCCCAATGGTTGTAGCTATCTGGAAACACAAACCCCACCAAGGAATTCCACTCCTAAGCTGTGCGCACAATAAAAGTATGGTGGTGGACAAGGTGAAAGGATTATGTGTGTAAGGATCATAGAAGGACTGAAACTATTCTATAGTTTCTGCTTACCCCATTGCGAAACAGGCGTGAGTTTATATGCATTTGTTGGAATTTCAGTACTCGCCTCTTAATCGAGCATTGACCTTTCAAACTTTAATGAACCATTCATTTAGAAATCATTTTTATTGTGAGCGTAATTGGGCATACATTACACATGCAGTTTTAAATGAACTTTGACATAGTTCAGGTAGCTCAAAATAATCGACGATGCGAATAGAATTCCGGCAGAGTTATGAATATTTCATACAATCGGGCTTTCACCAATCAGCTCGATTGTAAAAATATTTACAGGCAGTGACGATAGTATTGATATTACAATAGCCAAATATTGTAACCTGGTTTTAGGAAACCAATAATTTGTTATAAAATGATCCGATAAATAATACAAAAGCTCCATTATTCAGACTGATTTCATACGAAATTCCTTTATTCTCGGAAATGGGGAAAAAATAAAATTAAGCACGAGCTAAATACCCGTAATTAATTTCAACACGTGGTGCAACTTATTTTACCTACATAAGAAAAGATAAAAAAATACATACCTTCAAAATACTCGAATATCCAAAAATATTCATAAAACCACAATTCACATTCACATATCCGTATCTACCAACACAGCCACTCAACACCACAAAAAAGGAAAAAAAAAACGGAATTCCGGAATTTAAATTTCCGCGGCGGAAACTGCGCACGCGCCGGCGCGCCGTCCGACACTGACTCACACGCATCCCGAAACACCCTTCAGTTCTATTTTTTGATTTACAAAATAGGAACAAAAGAAGAGGGGAGCGCGCGCCCTATGTCGGGTTATTTTCGGCCGCCTTCGTCGCGGGTTCGGAAGTACTCGAGTATATTCGCCGGGTTCGTTCACACGAGGTATGCCGATGTCATTCGGTTTTAACTGTTAACTGAAGTTCAGCTGTAACTGATGGAAACATTAGGGCGGGAAGAGTGCTCTATAGTTTATGTAACTGTGTGTGTTAACTGTTTATTGGAAACGTAAGTCCAAAATGTGTTGTTAAAATTAGAATTTTTACGTTTTTCTTGATTTTGTAGTACTTTTGGTAGTTTGAAACTTAGAAGAATTTGTTGTAAGACTGAAAACGTTTTGTTTAACAGCAGAAAGTGCTCTGAACTTTTGATTCTACAAGAATCTACAGAATCAGGCAGGCTTAATTGATTTTTATCGTCCCAAAACTTTATGAAACAATTCATTTTCAGTTATAACAACATTTTTTAATCAATTATTACAGAAGCTTTGTTTGCCATTCGTTTGCTACCATATCAAACATATTGGGTACTTTAAATAGTTCAGAATATTGTTGTATTGAACGTATCAATTACTAAAAACTCCTCACAATAACAATTTTAAAATTAAACTGAACAAATTCATAAACTTGAAATCATCGGAATCGTTGTACCTTCCGGCTAAGGTTTCCACACGTTCAAATTTATCCAGACGTGGCCGGATTTTTGATCTTAAGTCCAGACTTTGTGCAACTGTCTTATAGGCTGTCTTTTCAAGTAAAATTCAAAGTATTTATTACAATTTAACCATTACAGGTTCTTCTGAATTTTCAAAAACATAAATAAAGAAGCAGTAAATTAAAAAAAAAAAAACGACCATGACAGGAAAACTGTGAAGTAAAATATGGTCTGCATCGTGCAGATTTTTTTGTAGTGAAGTTATCTGAATTTTACTTCGGATTGGTTACCCTACTTTCGATGTAAGCTGCGTAATTAATTTTTTATTCATCAATTTGCTCAATGAATTTCTTAAATAATTACGAGTGAATACAGAATAGTCTCATTTTGTTCCGACATGTATTCGAAACAGACGTAATTGTTTCTTTTGTCAAAATAATTAATTGTTCCGTTTTTGGAGTTTCCTGTTAAAGACAAGAAATATATCAAAAGCTTTTGTGATAGGTACCGATGTATATATTTAATTAAATTATTTTATTGTGTGGTTCCTTACATAAAACCATATAATTTGCTCTATCGGTGGCTGTCGTAAAAGACGAATGAGAAATTCGGTGAAATGCAGGCAGATGCGTCTCCTTGTTCAAATTAAAGTAAATTGAAGTAAGATTCAAGATAGTTTTAATGCATTGTCAAGCTAAATAGTTTTTTTTTATTTGCGATGGTTTAGCTCTAGGCCTCGATCACCCAGTCAATCACCAAAGTCATCCAGAAGGATCTGAAACTCTTGCGCACAGGCGGAACAAAGTAAAAACTGTTTGTCGCCAGACTTGTACAGGATGGCGGTTGAAGTGGCGAGTCATGAGACCTTGGTGAGAAGGCCTACCACGGTCATTGAGATCGCTTAGCCATCACGGCAGGTTACAGCTAGTCTGTGGTGCCGTTGTCCGGAGTGAACCGCAAGTAAGTGGACGCACTTATAGGCAGTCTGTTTCGGTGTAGCAATTTTTAGAGTCGAAACTCTAGGGATTAGTTGGCTGTAAAGAAATTGAGAATATAGTGCAGTCGACAAAGTGGAATCTTGACCCATTTTGACAATAAATCGTTTGAATCCGTCAAATTGACAAAGATCAAAGTCGTTACCATGGATAATATGACATTGGAAAAAATCACATCCTGTGTTATTACACCATTCGATAGTGTCGCTAATGAGGATCAAATTCCGGGAAGTAATGATATAGGGCAAATTAATAAAACAGCTAATTTCAAAATTCGAAAATTCATCGGGGGGCACGGCAGTGCCCCCGCCAAGGTCGAACGCAAAGCAAACACTGCCGAACCCCCTATTTGAGAACCTCTGGATAGGACCAGAACGCAGAAATTTTCGTCATCCAGTAAGCTATAATTACATACTTAAAATCTAAAATTTCAACTCTGTAGGTCATTCAGTTCCGAAGTTAAGCGAAAGCAAAGTTTCGCATTTACGACACTCACTCACTCACTCATGATCATCAAAATAGATCTACGTAGTACTTGCCATAAACTCAGAGAGCTGAAAGGTACAGAGTTAGGGTTTAATGGCCACCTAAAGGGAAAACTAAAAAAACTAGGATAATCGAAGATCTGGAGTACCTGATGGTGACCCTGATTAGAAAACACAAGAGCCCAACCAAACTATTAGAGATCGACATAATACCGCCTTTACAAAAAATATTCAACTTGGTGGGCCGCTTCATTTGACGTCAAAAAGAAAAGGTGAAAAAAAAATCTTTTTCCACGTTTCTACAAAAAGAAGTGAAATCTCACCAAAAACATTCTCCAGCCAAAGTCTCGATAGAGCTGCTTATTTATCTCTAAAAAGTAATGAAATCTAGACAAAGTCGTGCCAAGTGTAAGGTTCCTTACTGCGATTTCTTTATTATTATAGTAAATGTTGTGTGACTTGGCCGTTGGTTAGTGGGTACAAGTCCGGATTGGTGCAATGGTGTCATGGAGCACCTGGTTTTGTACCGTTGTGTACCCTTCAACGGCCAAGTCACACAACATTTACTATAATAATAAAGAAATCGCAGTAAGGAACCTTAGACTTGGCACGACTTTGTCTAGATTTCATTGTTTTAGGTTTTTTTATTAGTTTTTGGTGGGATGTATGTTTACGCGAATGTGGACTTAATTGTATTTGAATATCTGTAGGAAAATAAGCTTATGGTGGGTCATAATTCCACTTTGTCGATTGTACAATGGAAGCACATAGCACATCAGGCGTATGGTACGTCAGACAATGGACATCTTTTAGCTGATTACTTACTTAGGTATTTGACTTATGGGTGGACGACATTCAGAAGATCACGAGTAAAACTTGGTTTAGCCTTGTAGGTTGCAGGTCAGGGAAGCATGGCACAAAAGGGACGAGGATACACTGCAATAATATGGCGGAACAGTGCTGCCGATAACGATATAATGATGATGAAGAATGACGCAAAAACTACTGAACCGGTTTGGATGAAATTCGGTATACAGTTTATCTTCTGAATATACACAGAACCGGTGAAACCGCTGGCAACTCAGCTAGTACAAAATATCCCCGTAATTTATTAAGCCCAGTTTAAAACCCAAACCTTTACCAACAACTCGCCGTTATAAACTAACTTCTGCCCGCGGCTTAGCTTCGTTCCGTCTATATGGAGCCAGGATATGACATCTCTAATTAAAGTTTATTACCCTTGATGAGTTCAAAAATTCAAGCGTATACTGCAGAAAGTTTTTGAACAAAAATGTTGATACGTGGTCTGTTTTGTAGATACACAGGGCTACACATTAAGCTATGCAAAATGAATATAAGCTGACTGTATATTGTATGAAAACTTCAACATAAATTGGTTTTGTATATCTTGAGTACATTTTGAGTATGGCAGTGATTCTAATTACAAATGTTTCGTGATATTTAGGAATGAGCTCTTTTCTTTGTATTAAATAATAATTATTTTGCATTCTTTTTTGTTAATAAATGACGATCTAATTGCTTTCTTTTTAAATTAAGAGATAAAAAGTGACAAAAATAAACGACGCAACGAAAAATCGAAAATGTTTTATTTTACTCTTCATTATATGTTTTTGAAATATTTTATACTCTATAGCATATCAACCTCGTTATAAAATAAAAAACCGGCCAAGAGCGAGTCGGACTCGCCCATAAAGGGTTCCGTAGCAGCAAGTAATAACATACTGTTGGAAATCAGAAGTAAAATAAAGTAAAAGAAATAAACAATCTTTAATTTCTATAAACAACACTTTTTACAAAAATTATAAAAATGAAAAGGAACACTGTAATTGTTAACTAATAGATTTAAACAATAAAAATGCAATGATCAATACACGAACAAAAATATAACCTAAAAATCACTGAGCACACGATAATGGTCAAGTAGCACGTCCGTCCTGATCGCCGTCCAAGCAAAAAAAGGGCCTTTCCTCACTGCGCGTCTCCTTTTATGAGCTTGCCGTCGGTTGCCGGCTGGTAGGGTGACTCTTAAGGTGTCGTTACACCTTCAGTTGCCAACATTAAGGTGTCATCACACCTTCAGTTGCCAACACGGCCTCTCCTGATGCTCTGACGCCCTCGTCAGCTCCAAAGGGTGGTCTTGCCTGATTAGTGTCTTCTGAAAAGACGTCCGAGTCTTCACTGTCTCCTGTAATCAGACAATTGCATTAGGTAACAGATGTGGAAGCGATACATCTGAAAATACACGAAACGTAATGCACATTACATGTAGAAAATCATGACATAAGATCTTAGCTAAGAACACACCAAGTACTTCAACTTGGTCGCGTTGCAGACAGAGGCACCTGGTTAGCGTGTCACACAACGGCTGTCGGCATAGGCTCCCAGTTAGCATACCGCCCAGACTTTTACGAACACTGTAGGCATAGGCTCTATGTTTGCATACCTCCCAGTGGCTGTCGGCATAGGCACAATGTTAGCATACCGCCCAGACTCCTATAAACACAGTAGGCATAGGCTCTATGTTTGCATACCTCCCAGTGGCTGTTGACATAGGCACAATGTTAGCATATCACACAGACTTCAAAACAGTACTTGCCATCAAAAAATGCTGAGCAGGTCTCAGGAGTCCATTCTCCTTTCCATGGCACCATGTACTGTGCCGCGGCAAATGTGGTCTTCCCATAACCACCAGCTAGAAGTCGCAGCTCATAGCGGCCATGGTCCAGGACTCCAACTACGCGGTAAGGTCCGCGCATACCAGGATCAAGTTTCCCCGTGGATTGGGAATACTTAATGACGAAGACTAGGTCATCTTTGTTGTAGACACGTGGTGGCGGTCGGTCTTCATTCACACGACTGTCTTGATCGGCTTGATTTTTGCACAACCGTTCGGCCGTCCTTTGTCTCCTTATCTCCCGTAGCGATTCACGGTTCTCACTAGACAATTCAATGGCAACGTCTCGGATTAGTGTGCGAATGACAGGGGTAGCTCCTTCGGCACCGATAAGCAGGTTTAGTGGAGACTGCTGGGTGGTCCTTTGTTTAGTCATGTTGAGTATCAGCTGTAACTTCCACAGCTGTTCAGACCATTCCCCTCTCCGGTGGTTCACCTCGATCCTCAACATGTTGAGAAGGGTGCGAACGTAACGTTCTACCTGACCATTGGCTTGGTGCATCTCGGGGGTAATGTAATGAATCTGACAACTTAAATCATTCATTAGTGACACAAAACCAGATGATTGGAACATCCTACCTCTATCACATACAATTGTCTTAGGTGTTCCAAAGAGAGACACAACATTTTGCATAACACGTTTTAGCTCATTTGAGTCCTGGGTACAAATAGGGTTTAATAAACAATATTTTGTAAAAGAATCTACAACAACTAAAACGTGTTTATTACCATTAGAGACTACTAATGGGCCAAGAGCGTCTATATGTAAGGTGTCAAAAGGAACATTTGGTTTTGACCATGAGTTAATTGGTTGTGATGGAGCTCGTGGAACTCTCTTATGAGCTATACATATGAGGCAGTGGGATATGTACTTAGTAACAAAAGCTCTGAGACCGGGGAACCAAAAGTGTTTTAATATAAGGTCCGTAGTTTTGTCAGCGTTAATATGGCTATGTTCATCATGGAATATTCGGAGGAGACTCAAACGATGTCCTTTTGGTATGTAACAAAGTAACCTGGGCTCTTCACCTACGGGTGTGTAGCGATAGTACAAAATATCATTGCGTTTGACATAGCGTGAAGAGTCCAAGTTTCCTCCTTCCAGAGACCTGATTAAGGTTTGAGTTTCCTCGTCTCCTGCTTGCGCTATTTGAGCCCAATTACGCGGTTTCTCAATGTTATTAATCACATGTACAGGGTTGCGACTAAGATAATCTGCGTGGGGTATCAGTACACCTTTTCTGTATTGGATGGTAAAGTTATAATCTTGAAGGTAAATCCACCACCTCGCTACCCTCGGGAGTAGGTCCTTCTTATTTTGAGTGGCTTTTAAGGCATTGCAGTCTGTCACTACAGTAAATGGCATCCCTATGAGGTAATGCCTAAAATGCTTTAGAGCTTTTACCACGGCGAGTGTTTCCAGTTCATAAGAGTGGTAACGTTGTTCACTACCTTTCGTAACCTGGCTGTAGTAGGCAACCACATGCTTATTACCATCCTTATGAACCTGTAGGAAAACTGCACCATAACCTGCACTACTCGCATCTGTGTGAACCTCAGAGGGAAGCTCTGGGTCGAAAATAGCTAATATTGGCTCACTGGTAAGACACTTAATCAGTTCTTTGCGAACGCTTTCTTGCTGTGGCCCCCAGACAAATTCAACGCCCTTACACGTCAAACGAGCAATGCAAGCTGTTTTTATGGAGTAATTGGCTATGTACTTTCTGAAATAACCAGCCAAGCCCAAAAATTGTCTCGCTTGTTTGACGTTCTGGGGAACGGGTGCATTTACTAGTGCCTGAACCTTACTCGTTGAAGGTCGGACCCCACCATTAGAAATAATTCTGCCCAGATATTCTATCTCTTGGCATAGAAATGAACACTTGTGCAAATTAACTGAGAAGCCGGCATTAGTCAGAACTGCTAGAACTTCGTCTAATATCTGTAAGCCCTGTACAATTGAAGAGGACAATAACATACAATCGTCCACGTATACTAATACTTTGCCTGCCTCAATGAATTCGCGCAATGTATTCGCAATAATACGTTGATATACTATGGGAGCGTTGGCTAAACCATAGGGCATTTTCAAATATTCAAAATGCCCTTCGGGCGTCACAAAGCCAGTTAAGGGAATCGATTGCTCATCTAATTTAATTTGTAAAAATCCTGTAGCCATATCAAGTACCGTGAAGAATTTTGACTTCCCTAATCGATCGATGTGATCGTCTATTAAAGGTAAAGGATATCTATCCTTAACTGTGATTTTATTAAGTGCACGGAAGTCCACACACATACGGTCTGATCCATCCTTTTTCTTTACTAAAAGAATCGGACTCGAATATGGTGACTCTGAATCGCGTATTATGCCTTTACTGAGTAAATCCTGAATAATCTCCCTGACTTTAAGTTTTTCATTGTAGGACATTTTGTAAGGACGATAACTAACAGGTACCTCACTGTTCAATCTGATGTGCATACAACCTGTGGTAACTGTAGACGTAGCAGTGCCAGAAATCATAAATTCGGAATATTTATCAAGGATTCTGGTGAGTTTCTCAAGGTCTTCCCCGATTAGTGTGGTTTTAAAACCTTTGGGTTGCTCCTCAGATTGAACCGTGGAAACCCTCGTTAAAGCTTTATCATGAGTTAAACGTTGAGAGTCCCTAGTCCTTATATAGGTTACCCCTTCCCTATTCAATACGTCAGTACCAATAATAATTGGTGCGTTCATGTATTCACTAGGCACAATTAACAAATCTACTTCGAGGGTTATCTCCTCAAGCTCTATCAAAAGTGTGACATAAGAATCAACAATGATAATGGAATTACTTATTCCTTTCAATTGTTTGTTAGTAGGTTTTCTCGAACAAGAAAAATGATTGACTACAGATGATGAAATCAACGAGACTTCCAATGCCCCACTATCAATCAGTACATCTACAGGTATATCCTGAATCGTTCCAACTACTATATCACTAGACTTATTTTGAATAAGGGGAGAGCAAAAATTGACTTTATTCTTACTGGACTTATCTGTACGCTGCTTCGCGAAACAAGCACTAATATCATGACCCGTCTTTTTACAGTATGCACATACCGTCTTATTTGAACTGGAATTCGATTCAGGTTTTACCGATTCAGGTTTAATTTGATCAGTCGCGTTATTTGATTTTGATTGCTTAGGACAACCCGCTTGTTTATGCCCAGTCTGACCGCAAGTGAAACATTTGGGACCCTGACCCCTAAACGAACGTTTAAAGTTATTCTTTTGTGGGCTCTTGTTACATTTAGAATCATTCTGTTTAGAAGTGGGCTTCACGAAGGTAGACAGGTAGCTGACGAGATTGTCAGGCGTAAGATTTGCATTAGTAGCAGTTGCTTTGATTTGGGGGTCTTTAATCCCTCTAATAACAATTGCCACTATCAACTCATCTGATAAGCCTTTTACGATCCGTAAACGTAGTAAACATCTACGTGCATATTCTGCGTATGTTGGGTAACTGTCCGAATTAGAGCTCATTACTTCATACAAAATATTTGCCACATCAATTTTTTTAACACAAAGTGACCGAAAATCTTTTTTAAAATTGTTCCATGAACGGTCATTTGTAACCCATTCTCCAAGCCAAGTCTTAGCATCTCCCTTCAGACAGTTCCCAACGCGTGATAGGCACTCATTTTGTGACCACTTATTCAAAACCAGAGCCCTGTCAACCTCGTCAAACCACTGATCAACATCATGCACACTTGGGTCGAAATTAGAAATATAAAAATGATGGGTGCTTACTGACTTTAACGACTGTATTGCCTCCACTATTCTCTCGGTGGTGGCAGTCGAAACGTCAGTAGCAGTACCTGTATTTTCCGGTGTAGCTATTACCCGCGAACGTTCTTCTAAAACCTTCAACCGCGAGACAATAGTCTCAAGCGATTGTCGGTAAGGCGGTGTCGCAGGGCTTCGCGTCCTCACGCGGCTCCCACGATGATCTCGTTCGCGCCTGGAACGGCGATCGCAATCCCGAGACTTGCTACGTGACCTTCTATTCTGCTTATGGCGGCTACGAGATCGTTTGGAATGCGGTGCACTAGTTTTTGAACGTGAACGACTCGATCTATCCATTGTTAACAACTACCCGCTTTAGTAAAATGTAAAAGTCTGCGAACTAAATTTAATTTGTGGGCGAAATGAATCTTTATCCCACTTCTGATGTTGGAAATCAGAAGTAAAATAAAGTAAAAGAAATAAACAATCTTTAATTTCTATAAACAACACTTTTTACAAAAATAATTATAAAAATGAAAAGGAACACTGTAATTGTTAACTAATAGATTTAAACAATAAAAATGCAATGATCAATACACGAACAAAAATATAACCTAAAAATCACTGAGCACACGATAATGGTCAAGTAGCACGTCCGTCCTGATCGCCGTCCAAGCAAAAAAAGGGCCTTTCCTCACTGCGCGTCTCCTTTTATGAGCTTGCCGTCGGTTGCCGGCTGGTAGGGTGACTCTTAAGGTGTCGTTACACCTTCAGTTGCCAACATTAAGGTGTCATCACACCTTCAGTTGCCAACAATACTATAAAAGTTCTTGTAGTTGGTTCCAACTTTGAAAGGTTTACGATTTATGACGTATTAAAAAAAAAAACTTGAGAAGTGTCAAGGCACGTCGAAAATCGCTATGAACCTGTTAAAAAGGTTCAAGCGATTTTCGACCCTCCACCCCACACTACCCCACTCCACTCCGCTCCACTTCGCTCCACTCCGCTCCACTCCGCTCCACTCCGCTCCACTCCGCTCTACTCCACTCCGCTCCGCTCCACTCCCTTCCACTCCACTCCGCTCCGCTCCACTCCACTCCACTCCGCTCCACTCCACTCCACTCCGCTCCACTCCACTCCACTCCACTCCGCTCCACTCCACTCCACTCCACTCCACTCCACTCCACTGCACTGCACTGCAGTCCACTCCACTGCACTCCCTCCACTCCACTACCTATTATAGCTGTAAAAATGAAGTTGACAAACTTACATTTGCAGTTGTTCTCCGATACATTTTGTTTAGGAAAATGTTATCCCAGTACGTTTTATAAGTTGGTCAACTATTACTCGTAAACTTGTAAAGCCCACTTAGTCATGATAATTTTCTTTTAAACTTCGTTATATATACTACTATTGTAAATTTTTTCACACCCCCAAACATAACCGTTTAGCTGGTAGAGGGGGGGGACACTCGAGTAGGGCAAAAATTAGCACTTTAAAGCTTAATATTTCACAAACGAATCTTTTTATCAAAAAATTGTTGATGGAAACTACCAATATTTTTTAAAGGCCTATTTAATGATACCCCACACTAAGGGGTACGCGAGAAAAAAAAAAACATCCCCGCTTTACGTGTACAGGAGGTACCCCAAAAAAAATATTTTACGAGATTTTATTTTACCACTTTTTTGACGCAACAAATCCGTATATTTACACCAAATTACAGCTTTCTAGTGCTGGGCGTCTCTGAGCTAAGCTGCGGACAGACGGACGGACGGACGGACGGACATGGCGAAACTATAAGGGTTCCTTGTTGACTACGGAACCCTAAAAAATAAGAAGAGAGAAGCTAAAAATACCCTCAAAGAATAAAATTAAAAACAAAACACGTCATAATCGCTTTTTAGGGTTCCGTAGCCAAATGGCAAAAACGGAACCCTTATAGATTCGTCATGTCTGTCTGTCTGTCTGTCCGTTCGTATGTCACAGTCACTTTTTGTCGAAAGTATAAGACGTCGGCCTAATTCGTTAACCTGCTAAGTCCATTTTTGGCAAAATTGACTTTTTGATGCAGTTCGAAAATTCAGCCTAATATCTACCGTAGCATTTAAGAAATAACAGCGATATCAGCCTAAAAAGGTGACAAATGCTATGCCCGAAAAACTGCTTTCTTATCACTAGCCAATCTCCACAACGCAAACCTGCTAAATCCTGTTGAGGCCTCAGTTTTGCACTGACAACGTTCCCAAACTCACGTACCGTTTGGGAAAATTGATTATTTTATTTTATTGTTGTAATAATTAATTGATTGTGATACAGAAGCAGTAGTAAAACAATATTTAATAGCTGTCATTAATAATAATAAAATACTTAGGAGTACAACACGTACTACAAGACAGACAACACATTATAATAACGTATATTCAAACTATTACTGATAGTTTATGAAGAGTTTAGCATTTTTTTTATCGTGGTAAAATCATCAAATGAGTCCTCCCACCCAAGGCAGGGAAGGAGGGACTGTCAGACTTGTACTGACTAAAATCCACAGTGTCCTTCAATAGCCTTTACATTCCGGGGTCACGGTATTCGTAAGTCCCGCGACCCCGGCAGGCTTTGGTCCTCTAAGGGGGTCCAAAGCCGTCATTGTGCTGACACTCTTTGAGGCGCGCGTGGAACACAACTCGCCGTCGTCCCGGACATGGTCCATGGTCGGACAGCGAGTCGTCCATTACTCGGCGCCCGGATGCCCGCACCTACGGTGGCCGGAAATTGTCTTGCGACGTCCGACGCCGTAGGCGTCTACCACTGCGGCTAGGCTGTGAGGTGGACGCTGTACTCTCCCTTACGCGTCCCGCCTCCTCCTTCGCTAGCATGACTGCTTCGCAGAAGGAGCTGACTGCTTCCCATTCCGTCTCGCCCCGCAGCATTGCCTCGACCAATGCCGGGCGCGAGATGTTGCCGCCGTTCTGCCCGAGCGGGGCAGTCCTGCACCGTATGCTCCACCGTGTCCTCCGGGCGATCTCGCAGTGGTGACACCCAGGCCTTTCTTCCTTCCCTATCCGACACAGGTACCTGCCGAAACTTCCGTGTCCGATGAGGACCTGCGTCAGGCAGTAGGTCAGGACGCCGTGACGCCTATCCAGCCTCTTAGGGCTTTTACTTCTTAGGGGTCTTACCGCTGCGATTGCAGCGTGCCCGGACCTTGGTTGCAACAGTCGCTCCCTCCATACTGCCCTGAGATCGCGCCGGAGCTCTTCCCTCCGAGAAGTCGAAGCAGCGGGGGTTCGCCCCAGCGATGCGCCTCCAAGCGCCACTCATAGACGCGCTGGAGAGCCGTCGCCTACAGATCCCAGGGCAGTAATCCGGCAAGGAGGTTGGCCGATTCGCCGGTGATCGTGCGGTATCCTCGGATCATCCGTACAGCCATAAACCTCTGGCAGGAGGCGTTTGGCCCGCTGAGACTGGGCAGGAGTCGCCTGAGGGCGGCTGCTGCCCGGTTCAGCTTTGGGGCCAAATACAGGAAGTGCTCCCTGAAGTTCCACTGGCTGTCGAGGACGAGTCCCAAGTACTTCATCGTTCTCCCGAAGCCGATGCGAACCCCTCCCACCGATGAGGAGTTCAGCTTAGATATTTTAATCCTGTTTCCTATTAAAGAAGACTGATTGTTAAATTTTTAATAATTAATATTTTGATTACTGATTGAATTCGTTTAACTGCACAGTCAAAATAATTATCTATACACCATTAATACCAATAATTTACCATACTAAAAAGTTAAAAAAACTGCTAAGTCCTCAACCAAATTGAAACTTCACTTCGAAAAACTGCTTAATTATTGTTTTCCTTAATTTTGTAAAATGTGTTTAGGTTTTGTTAGATATTATGTTTTTAAAATATCAAGAAAAAGTATATACGCCAACGGGATTTTCAAAATTTTGATTGCTAAACTAATAAAGATATTATTCAGTTTTTTCTTCGTCCTGTAAACTTTGCAAAAACGTATTTAGCAGGTTAACGAATTAGGCCGACGAAGAGCTATCCTGTTGAAACTTGGCAGGTAGATGTATTATGTGCTTATTATAACTTTGGCATTCATACAAACACACAAAATAACTTTGTTTTTCATAAAACAAAGTTATTTTTATTATTTGTGTATAATACTTATTAATCTCAATATAATTATATCCCTAATCTATGCTTGCTACTACGGAACCCTTCATGGGCGAGTCCAACTCGCTCTTGGCCGGTTTTCAAAAATATCAACAGACACAATCATCAAAAAACAATAGAAGATCTGTGGAAGTATATCCATTTGAAATAATATCTTTTGATGTTTTAACACAGAAATAATAATACCCTCTTACAGGAAACCATTTGAATCATCATTTCTAGACGTTTGATCTCATTTCAATTGTGTGTCATAAAATATTGGGTACCTAAACGAAATATTAAAAGGCGTTTTTATCAAAATCTATATGCCAACAAATACAAACAGAATTTAATCACAGCAGCAATTAATGAAATGTTTTAATAAAATAATAATCAGCCTCCATTTTAGACAGTAATTATAGCTGAACCGAACGAAAAACAAAAAAAAATGGAGCGTTGTGGTTTCTTTCAGGATTGTCGCAATGTAAAAACACGCCACATAAATAAATGACCTAATGTTTGTATCCTCTCGTTTTACAGGTTCCCTTAAATCGTTAACGGAGAATCTGTCCATTCACACGCACACTTTTGCACATCCTTACATCCGTGAGCAATCCAACCTAATGGCCACGTTCAAAATCCACATCATTCTTTCACACATAAAGCAAAAAGTCCATAAAATTGAATAAGGAGACCCCACACTTTTCCGCACGTGCACTTACATAGAGAGAAAGATAAAACCCAGAAATAGATATCCGTTTTCCATCCAATATCGTTGATTCCGGCCGGTTGCTGACTGATAGTTCCCGTTCTCATTAACAGAATCGTGCTTGTGACGTAGTCCGAATGACGTCGTAAAACTTCGGGTGAGATCGTAAATTACGAATGGATAGGGTTGGCGATATCGGTGTCGATTTAAAAAAGTTGAAGCACGTGCTTAAAGGGATGTGCGTCATTGTGGGTTATATTAAGTGTGGAAGTTTTTTATCGGTAAAAGAAGTTTCAAAAAGGAAATAATTTTGCAATAGAATTCCGGCGGCTCGGATAGTGATCTGTCACATTTCAACGCTAAGCTTCAAATTTTTCTATCCCATAAATGGCAACAGTTTACACATTTATTTTTAATCAAATGGATCTACAATTCTAGTTTTGAATGAGAGTAATATTGATACGTGTTTCATTTCGACCGAAATAAAAAAGTCTGTAAAATTAAAGTGACAAGTATGTTTTTACTTATTGTTTTGATAACTTTGGCTTTATTAGGCATGATGACAGCATTAACAAATTGAAAAGATATCTTTCTTTTTGAATTCGGTTTAATTATTATTGCAGGTATTTTTTTAATGCGTGAACATTGGTGTAGTTAAAACTCACGAGTGGCTCGTGACGTCAGAATTATGTAAAAATTATACTTACCAAGTTTTGACGTTTTGTGAATTTTAAAAACATCAAGTTCTTGTTTAATTTAACTGACGGACTAGTAAGACTTTTACAGTTAACGAGGCTATTAAACTCATGAAACCAAAAACTAAACATCAAAGATTACGTTCAAGCTTTTTCAAAGGATATAAAAAATTCTAATAAGTATCGGATTACACACACTTGAGACATTGTATAATTAGGATTTAGTGTGATACGTCTCAGCGACATTCTTAAGGAGTGCTGTCAGATGATGTCTAGACGAAGTTCTAATTTTGGAGAACTTGAATCAGGCATATTAGTACAAGTATTTTTGGCTACATCACTTGGTTTGGACTGCAGCTTTCAAAGTTGGTACTATTGAATCAGCAGTGGATTTTCAATAGGTTGTTGACGTTCAGCAAATATCTTTTACATTTTTTTAAATGAAACTCGTAAATATTTATAAAAAGTTTTTCTCCATTACGAAATTATGGTAAGTAAAATTTTGCTCAGATTTTTTCCGAGCTGTTGTTGGTTTTATAAATGTGTTTTTAAGTTAAAGCACATTTTTACGGAAACTTTTCACTTCTCTTCTTCGTTGACAAAAACTAAGCACTAATTTGATGTGGTAGAACTTTGAAGTTAATTATCACAAAACTGGGCATTTTGTGGACATATATAAGTAATTAAATGATAAAATCCTATATAGCCCATGACTATTTCCGTTTATGTCTATGTTTCGGCCGTTTCGACGTGAAAACAGCCAAACAAACATAATTTCATTTTTGCATAAATAGCTGAAAGTGATAAGGATAGTAGAATCCGTTCTAGTTAGTAATTTTGGTTACTAAAAACTACTCAGGGATAGCCTATTCATATATTTCACCTTTAACTTAATTGCACCTCACATCCCATTACGCTACACCATCCATTCCTCATTTGCCATTACCTTAACAATTCAGAACCAACTACCAAAAAGGTCGCACTCATAAAATTTCCCGAAACGCGTTTTACGTCCCATTCAATTCCGAGTCAATTCCAACTATTTACGTGTTCAGAAATACAAAATTACTAATCAAAGGTATCGTTTCGGTGGACGTCAAACGTGGGTAGTTGGACAGATTTAGAATCCGGATATCGGGGGGAGCAAAACTTGAGTTTTTTGCCGGCGTTTGGGAACGCAACTGATGGCGTTTGGTCGTTGTGGATTTAGTGCGACTGGAAGAGCTGGGATTGTAGTTTTAAAGATTTTATTCTTTCTACGTAAAATATAAGTAATAAGTAAATAGAAGCATTACCTTTAACGCTGCCTTTTGCTCAATTAATTTTGTGTTGGTTGCACCACGTCTTTTTTTCAGACTCAAACTCTATTAACCTTAGTAATAAAACTAAATTTCATGAGATTGAGGAAGAGCTGTTCAGTGAATAGCGTTGTCACAATATCATCAAATGATGCCCTGTGTAGAGGGAAGAGAATTTCAGACCTTTACTATTTAAAAATTCACCTTGTTCCTTCGAAAGACCCTTTTTGGTACAAACCCGAGATAACCCGCTTGGAAAATCTTGCAAGATAGTCTCAATCCTCTCTAGTTTGATACCGATGAACAAATAGTTGCACACTTCACTTCTAGCACCACAAACATCTTCACCGCCACTCAATGGGGCACTTTTTTCATCCCCTTCTTTCTTTTTTAGTCACGCCTCATGCATTAAAGTGTTTAATTTGTTCCTTCTATGGTCCCAAGATAAATGAACCGCGGTACAGCCGTTGATGGTACCTCCTTGGTGTGTGATGGATTATTTTGAGATGCTGTGACGTTTGATGAGAGATGCGTGGCTTTGAATTAGTCTGTTTTTGATATTTTTGTTGTGATTTATTTATAATTTTATCTTATGATGTCTAGAAACTACACTAAGTGTACTTTTGTAACGTTTCTTAACTTGTAATAAATGCATACTGGTATAACATTCATAATTTGGCGCTTGAACTAAAGATACACCATAATTACACCAACGAGACTTTTGTGCGTCATCATCAGCCTTTAAATGTTCCCACTGCTGGGACACAGGCCTCCTCTCTGTGAGAGGGAGTGGGCCGTAATCTACCACGCGGGCCCAGTGGGGATTGGTAGATGTCACATGTCTTCGAATTTTTGGTTCTAGGACATGCCGGTTTCCTCACGATGTTTTCCTTCACCGTTTTGAGAGCAGTGGTGTTGAAATAAATTACACAAAGTAATGCGCCTGACTGGGTTCGAACCCACGATCTACAACTCGTAAGTCGAGGCCAATACCACTGGGCCACCACTGCACTGCACTTTTGTGCAAGTGTTTTGTGAAGTTTAATGAAAAATTCCGTACTGACACCAATCTGAATATAGGTATAAAAAGCCGCGCTATAGAAAGAGACAGTAAATAGATGAATAGAACATAGTAAATGACGGCACGGTTAGCGCAGTGGCTGAGTGACTGGACTGCTGCGCAACGTGTCCCAGGTTCGATTCCCGCACGGAACAAATATTTGCATGACCTACAAGTAGTTGGTTCGGGTCTGGGTGTTTGTGTACGTGTGTTTCCATGTTTTTAAACGCAGCCACGATACAGGAGAAATTCCTAGAGTGGGGCAATGGTAATTAAAGAAAAAAACTTTTCTTTCGGAAGTCGTTGGCAATAGTCAATGAAATAAAAAACAAAGCCACCGACTTCCGAAAGAAAAGTTATTTTAAACTTTTTTGTGTTTGATTTGAAGTCGGTTCTTTTTTTTTTTAAGTTTTTATTTTACCCTTTTAAACCTCGGAGTAATCGGTGTACATACATAAAAAAAACAATCCGACCGAATTGAGAACCTCCTCCTTTTTTGAAGTCGGTTAAAAAAAAAACTAACAACGCAGAGATAATACTCCATCCTTGAGTCCCTGAGTGGATGCACTCATTTTCTTAACAGTTCTCTTGACTGTAAAAACCAGATAATTATCATCATAAAATCTGCAATGAATATCACCAGTGGTACTGTATACCAAAATCTGATTTCACGTGAAAGCCATCTATCAATGTCTAGATGCTAAACAAAGCTAAAAGTATAACGGAATAAAAAAAACCTTTATGTTCAGGCCGTTGCCTACAAAACTCGTGAAAAATTTATTTCACGGATTCCACGGAAATACTGGTGTTGATAAATAGACTAAAATAAATGATTTTTATAAAAGAAAGCTGTAAGCACGATACCCGTGGTTTAGGGCTGATTTTTCAATAGTCAGATAACTTTTATCGGAGGAATAAAAATAGCGATTTGACATATTTTCTATAGATAAGCTGTCAAACCGCCATTTTTATTCCTCAGATAAAAGTTATCTGACTATTGAAAAATCAGCCCTTAGCCTTAGTAACGGGCGTTTTCTATGCCCTGTGACATCAAGCCGGAATTAAGAATAAATGATATTACGTTTTGACAGATAGCTCTTTAGAGCTCACTCCACCACTCATGACCTGCGGAAAATTCGTGATACTACATTTTTAATGCAATTTGATGTAATGACGTAGACACTACCACCGTGTCTCGGACTCCCGTATCTGTACCCGTGTCTTCTTTCGAGGACTTAGAAAGTAAACCCCCAAAGACGCACTATGGAGTTTTAAGTCTGTGTGGTCAATTTTTAATTATAAATTACGACAACGTACGAATTCCCCAGTTTAAATTGATCCACACATTTTTCGCAAAAATAGGTTAAAACTTAGCATCGTTATTTGAAATTGAGTTGGTTAGCGTTAATTTTGATACTATTATTATAAGCGTGAGTTTAAAAAACATATCCAGTGCTGCGACGGGCTTTTCTACGTTAGCGTGTCAGTTATTTGTTAGCTAAACTCCACAAATATCAATATTGCAACTTTATACCTCCATACGTCCCTAAGAAAAAGGGTCATGACAGACAAACAGACTGAAGGACAACGAAATAAGGCGTTTGAGTTGCAGAACTCATATACCTAGCACAATGATCGTTTCAAAATTGCCTACTTCTAGTATAAAAACATCCCACTTATTCCAAACCACTCTTTAGATAATAAAACTAAAGCGAAAGACCTCAAGAAGATATTTTAGTAAATTACTTCCTTCGTTATCCTAAAATAACTAGGCCTTGTTAGGCTCAAATAATTATTTTCATTACTTTGATACTAAAAAAACTTCTTGTTATAAACATTTACTAAGAAATCCCTCTTTGAAGGAATTATACAAATCTGTGTTGAGTGCTTTGGGTGATTTACTTTCAGATAATTTAAAAAGTTACGATCACTCGGTAATGAAGGAAAGCTCTATAAAATGTTTATCTAAGTTAGCAAAACTCTAGATTGAAAGCTGTTAAACGGAATGGTCTAAATTGTTTGAGATTATGTCTAAGAAGTAATTCTGTGTTCTATTTCAAGCGATCGTACAGCGAACATGTGGCCATAGCATAATTGAACTTTAATTACCAATACGCTTACTTATTACAACAACATTCATATTATAACAATATCAACACACAACATTTTATTTTTGTGGATCATGGTCCGTGATTGGACAGCGAGTCACCCATTATTCGCCGCCCGCATGCCCGCGCCTATGGTAGCCGGAGATCGTCTACCGATGTCCGTCGCCGTGGGCATGTGGCGTCTCGAGGCGGCTGAGTCGTGAGGTGGACGCTGTCCTCTTCCTCACGCGTCCCGCCTCCTCCTTCGCTAGCATGACTGCTTCGCAGAAGGAGTTGACCGCTTCCCATTCCGTCTCGCCCTGCAGCATGACCTTGACCAGCGCCGGGTGCGAGAGGTCGCCGCCAACGATATCACATTTGGGATAATATAATGTGATTCTTGGAATTTTCCAACTACTTCATAATACCCTGTTATTCAGTAGTTTCAGACAAGAAAATATTTTAAAAGCATCAGTTCTTTCAAGTTATTAAGTAGGTAACAAACGGAATGTTTTCATAAAACTTGAGGCAAACAAAAATTTCGAATCACCATACAGCTAAAATTCACCTTTTAAAATGATTGCGAAAATATTTCTACGAAAAGAACAGACTTCTTTTAGCCATTTTCCTCTAAAGAGATACAAAAAATTCCGCGGGATTGGCTCCCACCAATCTTTTTTACACCGGCGGACATAAAAATCTGCAGCCATTTCTTTGGGACGCAACGGTTCGTTAAACAGCAATCGTAATTAATTAACAGCGAACGCTTTCGTCTAAAACAGGTCTTGCCACTTTTCGAAAAATATCTCGTTGTAAATTTGGTTTTTCACCCTTTTTTTCTCGACTGTGTAATGTTCCGTAGGAAAATATGGTCGCAGAAGTTATTGGTTTGCGAAAGATGGGTAATTTTGTATTTTTTTGTTGTTCGAATGACAATTAATTATACGCGCCGTCTCGCAGAAAGTTGGTGCTGTAAGGTTATCAAAGAATGACAGTCTGACAAAAACTTGTGAATGAATAAAATAGAATAAAATACACCAGTTATTATCGAAAATATGGTAATAATTTAGCATTTTTTTTTTTTTTTTTGCGTGGTAAAATCATCAAATGAGTCCTCCCACCCCGGGCAGGGCGGGAGGGACTGTCAGACTTGTACTGACTAAAATCCACGGTGTCCTTCGATAGCCCTTTATGTTCCGGGGTCACGGTAATGAGATAAGTCCCGCGACCCCGGCAGGCTTTGGCCCTCTAGAGGGGGGCCCCGTCATCTTGCTGACGCTCTTTGAGGCGCGCGTGGGACACAACGCGCCGTCGACCCGGGCATGGTCCATGGTCGGGCAGCGAGTTGCCCTTTACTCGCCGCCCGCATGCCCGCGCCTACGGTGGCCGGAGAACGTCTTGCGACGTCAGTCGCCGTGGGTGTCCACCACTGCGGGTGGGGCGGAGGGAGGACATTGTCCTCTCCCTCACGCGGCCCGCCTCCTCCTTCGCGAGCATGACTGCTTCGCAGAAGGAGGCGACCGCTTCCCACTCCGTCTCGCCCCGCAGCATGGCCGCAACCAATGCCGGGCGCGAGAGGTCTCCGCCTAAATAATTTAGCATTTAGGTTAAAATTCAAACGTGTTTCATAAAAAAGATCATACGTTTTACTCCTGCCAATATTTTGCTCCCAAAACACACGGTATATACCCGGAAAGGTTTCACAAATTTATCGTGCCCAAGGGGATTTGAACCGTAAGCTCCATTAATATAACGAACAGAATGCGGTCAACCCGCAACTTTACCTAATAGATTTAAACGTAACTGTTTTCGTTCAACCTTGAAGATGAAAATATATTATTTTATATTGATTTGATTTAATTGCTACGGGGTCGACTATATTTAGACATTTTATGTTATTTTAGATATTTTTACTTATTTACAGTGCTCATTGTAGTAATTGGAAGATTAAAAAATATCTCCGAAGGCTTTTACGTAGGTAAATATCAAACAATCATATATAACACCCACATTTCCGTGCCATCCGATCATGGCAAGTACCCGGTTCGACGGAGCGTTGTCTTTCACGCGCGCCTCAAAGAGCTGTCAGCAGTCTGACGGGACCCCCGTATAGAGCCAAACGCCTGCCAGGTTCGCGAGACTGTCTAGATAGGTAACCGTGACCCTGCTTAAAGAGCACTGTGGATTTTAGTCAGTGGGTATAAGTTTAACAGTCTCTTCTGCTCTAACTTGGCCGAGAGGAGTCGGGGCTCGTCATAATTTCTCGAGACACGTATACGTCGATCCGGGCCTGATCCTTGATCGGACGACAAGTTGAAATAGCGATCCTGCTGCCTAAAATTTTCTTTCTTTTAATTAGACTTTTTTTTAGCGTGGTAAAACCATCAAATGTGTCCCCCCCACCCAGGGCAGGGCAGGAGGGGCTGTGAGACATGACCTACTGACTAAAATCCACGGTGTCCTTCAATAGCCCTTTCATGGCTCTTTCAATGGTCATTATTTAGTCCCACGATCGCGCCAAGCTTTGGCCTTCTTAATATAATATATATAATATTCCACAACTATCACACAACGCCATCTAGTCCCAAGCTAAGCAGAGCTTGTGTTATGGGTACTAGACAACTGATAAACATACTTATATAATTCTAAATACATAAATATTATAGATAAATTACACCCAGACACAGAACAAATGATCGTGCTCATCACACAAACATTTGTCCTTGGTGGGAATCGAACCCACGACCTCCGGCATAGCAGTCAGGGTCACTAACCACTAGACCAACAGGCCTGTTCTGTTCTGTTCTTAGTGAGGCCCCGTCATTGTGCTGACAGTCTTTGAGGCGCGCGTGGAACGAAACGCGCCGCATCGACCCAGGGTTTAATATTACACTCTTAGGATAATCTTCAATTTCTTAGTTACCTAGATATTCATACGTTTATATTAAGCAGCCTGTAGACGTTACCGTCCTCTGGGTGACATTATATTACGCATAATATAACGCAAATAAATCATGTTTATCTAAGCCCGGATTGCTCTGCGGGGAGTACGTTGGCGTAAAACCAATACAGACCGATTTGTTTTAACATTTTTGGTTCTAGGGCAGCTTTTGGGATGGAAATTGTTTTTAAATGTCATGTTGTGATTTTTTAGGAAAACTGTATGTTACATTTTATTGCCTGATTGAAGTTCTCATCGGCAAATATTAGAAACTTATATACATTTTTTATTTGCCTCCTTTATCCCTTTAGAGGATTAATTTTCAAAATCATTTGGCATCATATTGTGCACATATCAAGTCCCTAGACCCACCTGTCTTCTAATGTGTCGTACCTGTCGTTTGTAATTCTTTGAATCTTTGATATTATTTATACTTTCAAAACACTCCGTCTCTGAATATTATGTTCTCAAAATATATAAAATCTCGAAACAACATTATCGCAAATCATCACGTTATTAAAACATCTTAATTTTCAAGACATCATATTTTTAAAACCCACATTTTTAACACTTCATTTAAGTGTATTTTTTATCACATATTACATATTATACACTTCATAAGGGTATTACGATTCGCCTCTATTTTCCTTTCACAGAAAAAACAATCCACGGAGAATTCCCAATAGCCCCCCAGAAGACACACCTTAGAACTACCCTAATTATTTCATCCACAGTATGAAGTCTTCATCAAACGCACGCTTCGGTCCTAAACAAACAATCGAGAGGTCCACGTTCACCTGTCTACTTAGGTGAATAGAGGATTCACCCCAAGGTTATTTATTACTAATATTATTAATGCGAAAGTAAGTTTGTTTGTTTGATAGTTACCTTTCTCCCCAGTCTAAACTACTGAACTGATCACATCCTGAAATTCAACATAATGTACAGGCTGAATGTTTCAGCTGGGCGTGGATGGCTATCTATTGATATATATCCGAAACTATGAAGGATATCGCAAAAACATTGAAAGGAGTCTCGATGCGAAACGAAACTAATAATAAAAAACTGGCCAAGTGCGAGTTGGACTCGCGTGAAGAGGGTTCCGTAGGATGTTACCTATCACGTTTTTTTTAAATCTGACCCAAATTGGTACGCACAATATTGATAATAGATTTACCATGTTATTTTAATATCGTGAACTTCTTATAGGTTATCCTATAATCTATAAGTAGAAAACTAATTTCTGTATTTTTTTCAAAATTTTAGGTTCAGTAATTTTGGAGATAAGGGGGGGGGGGGGGGAATGGTCAAATTTCGTCTATTTTCTTGAATAACTTGGAAACCATTTATTTTAAATTTACAAAAAAAAAATTAAGATTGTCTCATCAAGACCTTTCATTTGATATGTCACACGATGCAGTTTTCAAATATATTTTTTTAATTTTCCCCTTCCCCCCCCCTGTCACACCATTCGATAGTGTCGCTAATGAGGATCAAATTCCGGGAAGTAATGATATAGGGCAAATTAAGGAAACAGCTAATTTCAAAATTCGAAAATTCAATAGTACATAATACAGGTAGGCGTCGCATGTAGGTATGTACGACTCGAATTGACTGCGAAATTCTAAACTAACGCTAGTGAAGTCACGGACACAAAAGATAGTTTATTATACAACTCAACATTTACAACTAGGTACTTCATCGTACTAGTTTTGGCCTTGATTTTTTAACCGACTTCAAAAAGGAGGAGGTTATCAATTCGACTGTATTTTTTTTTTTTTTTTTTTATGTTTGTTACCTCATAACTTGCGACTGGGTGAACCGATTTTGATGATTCTTTTTTTATTTGAAAGCTGGTGCTTCCCGTGTGGTCCCATTGTCACCATTTCAATATCTGATGATTGGATCCTGGAGAAATCGAGGGCAACCCTCAAATTTTATAGGCCCACACATCGTTTTTCGCAAATATTATGAAGTAATTTAAGTACTTGCGTATAGTAATCATCATCTCATGTAGCTGAGCTGATGATGGAAGGTTCAACAACTCCTTAACAGTATGTAGGCGTCGACTGTTTTTAGTAAATTACTTTTTTCATTAAGTATTTATTTCAAAGCACTACAATTTAATAAAGGTCTGGAGTATATCTGATGATGGAGCCGAGAGACAGTCGAGGGAACTCCTCAACGATTCACAGCAGCTACCTTGTGTTTGAGCTTGATTAATTTGTATTGATAAGAACTTTACACCTAGATGAGTTGTAACTGTTATTAGGGGTCTGATGATGAAGACGAAGGACAGTTCAGGGAATTCCTCAACGGTTTATAGTAGCTACCTTGTGTTTGGACTTAATTCATTTACATTGATGAGAACTTTACACCTAGATGGGTTGTAACTGTCATTAGGGTTCTGATGATGAAGACGAAGAACAGTTCAGGGAACTCCTCAACGGTTTACAGCAGCTATCTTGTATTTGGACTTAATTCATTTATACTAATGACCCATATGGGTTAGTGTTCGATGCAGTATACCTGCCATTAGGTCCCAAAAAAAATTCATTTATTTTGGTGTTCTTGCTCATTGTGTACATGGCGATGTTATAACCAGGATAATAAAATTCTAGTGCATAACTAGAAAATTATGTTTTTGACAAGAATTTCGGTTGAATATTTAAACTAAAAAGGGTAAAATAAAAAAGTTTTTTAAAAAAAATGTAACCGACTTCTAAAAAAAACAACCACTAAAAAGGGTAAAATAACCTACCAAAAAACTTTTTTTCGGAAGTCGGTGGCAAAAAAATCAATGAAATAAAAAAGCAAAGCCACCGACTTCCGAAAAAAAGTTTTTTGGTAGGTTATTTTACCCTTTTTAGTGGTTGTTTTTTTTTAGAAGTCGGTTACATTTTTTTTTAAAAACTTTTTTTTTGTTGAAGAAAAGTTTTGGAGCAAGATTTCTTCTGGGAGACTTTTTGAATCCTGGGACAAAGACCTGCAAACTGTTATCATAAATCTAGACGCCTGAATGTTTAAAAAAAGTCGGTTGTTATAAACTATTGTATTCTGTCCCAAAGGTATTCCATTTTGGGATACCGGCTTTTTACTATCGCTTTACTTTACTTTTTTTTGTTTAAAATGTTGCCTCAAGCTGGTTAAGGTAGTTTTCTATTTATGGGGGTTGTGTTAAATAATGTTTGACTGAATCTTTACATATTATAAAACAATTTTATAACTTCACAATTATTTTTTTCGTGTTCTATATTGTCGGAACAAGGCAATTTCCACACCTTGGTGTCCTAGTGTCCTAATACAGGCCTCGGCTTATTTTAGATATCAGTCTCGCACATTTTTTTTTCTGTACGTTTGTTACAAACTAAGCTGTACCGATTGTTTTTATTTGTGGAAGAGGAATGAACAAATTCTTATTTGTTATTATTATTTTATTTATCTCATAAATTAGCTGTTGTCACATCTTTTATGATTAGACTCTTAAAAAAACATCTTCATGATTGAATTTCTTTGAACTCTTAAACTTTCGGTCATCACAATAAACAGCTTTTATTTTCGATTTTCTGTTTTGTCGAAGACGCAATTGAAAATGGAATTACATTGGAACTGCTTCTGTTTTCTTTCGCTTCAATTCGTTACTTCGTTCTGAGACAGTTAAATGTTTAATAGAATGCGCTCAGCGTCTTTCCAGGCGTATCTATTACAAATCAATGTCGGTTTATATTCACAATTGTTTTTTTTTTTGTTTACTTCCTTTTTGTTGAAAACGCTGCTCAAAACTGGAGTTATTCCCGTTGGTTCCCACTTTTGAATCCCACTTGAATATTTACCCGTTGGATCCCACAAAAAATTAAAATGTATTCACGTTTTAATCTCATAACAAAAGAAAAACGGTTTTATTCCCGTTGAATCCCTAAAATTATTCCCGTTGGAACCCATAATGCTTTAAAAAATCTGAATGCGAATACTTTCAACGAGAAAACTGCTTTTGTTTTTAGATTTTTTTTATTAAAGTTCACAAATTAATAACAGAGAATAAATCTTTAAAATAAAGGTAATACTTTTCTTCTGATATGTACACAAATATTGTCATAACGTGGGATTCAACGGGAATAAAAAATGGGATCCTTAAGTGGGATTCAACGGGAATAAATCCAAAACTGCTTCTCTGAACATCAATCAAGATCTGATTCGAGAATTTGAATACAAGTAATCAAACAGAACTTAACTTGATTACTTCAGTACCTACTCGAAATGATATTTTTTTTACTTAGATGACGAGACCTTTTTCAATTCCTTTTTGAAATTATAAAATGAGTCCTCCGTCCCAGGGTGGAGCGGTAGGGACTTGTACTAACTAAAATCTACAGTTTTCCTCAAAGAGCCTTTTACGTTCCAGGGTCACAGTTACCTGATACTTATCTTTACCTTAAGACTTTGTTGGGAACATAGCATATTAATTCAACGAATAAAATTGGTTTCCTTTTTTTTCCGATTCAACCCCTATTTCTATTTCTTCTCTACGGTACTTTTTTATTGTAATCTGATTTAGTTCTTGTATTTCCAACCAAGAAAAAATACAATGTACTTAAAGTAACATATTAAAATGTAAGCAAAAAGGAATCCAATTACCCAATTTCAATAAGATTCAGTACCACAATAAGAGGGTTGTACAAACCAGGGCTTTACCGTTGAAATATAAATATAAAAGGGTACAAGAAAAAATCCAGTGAAAACCTCAAAAGGTTGCCATGAATTACGTATTCACGACGTAGAACTCACTTCACGAAATAACGGACAGCATTATGGTTGGTTCAAGTTATGAGGGTGTGGAGTTAACGGGTGTTTATTTTGGGAAAATGTTGAAACTATTTGCGTTTGTAACTCAGGTAACAATAGTATTGGAGGGATTGAATGTCATCATACGCTTATCCCATTTGATTTCGGGTCAGCGCAACACGTTTTCCTTTTCCATTCTCCCCCCTGTCAGATATCGTGGTATCATTTACTCTTTTTTTTTTCCATAATATAATTCCTAACACAATCCATCCATCTTTTCTTTGGTCTTCTTCTTCCGCTCCTTCTACATTTATAAAAAACACTCTCCTAGTATTAATAATATTGAATATGACATTGAAAAACTATTGTAAAGCAACAGTTATAATATATTTTGTGAAAACTGCGACTTGAAAGGTGGTAACTGCTGAGTAATAAAGAAGTATAGAAGAAGAAGACAAATTAATTAAGATCAGAGGGATCTTAAAGCGTGAGTAGTTCTGTGGGAAAGGGACAGAGCTATACAAGTCATGTTACGCCATTTCGTTCCATCAGTGGAACTACTCTCGCTTTAAGACGTATGGCCACAAGGCCAGGAAAAAAAAGATATTGATGAAACTATCATTGAACAAGCTCTGATTTTGGTAGCTCACATAATTTTCACCTCTAAAACATAACACATAAAATATTCAGCTTATCAATACTTACGTGAAAGTTTTCTTCACAATTTGCTAAATGCTACAATGATTTTTGAGGAAAGAAAAATTCAGTTGCAAGTGGAATCGAACCCGCGTCTTCTGGAAAAGTACTCCAGACGCCTTACCAACTAGGCCATTGCAAATTGCAACCCACACCTGCAAGCTGAAATTCTCTATTCCTCGTTTGAACGCTTTACGGTAGCGTGACGCCATCTCTTGGATTAGTGTTTAACTACTTCCACCCAACACGTTGACATTACAGCCAAATCAATGTCGTATAATGAATGGGTTCGAATCCCACTTGCGACTGAATTTTTCTTTACTCAAAAATCATCTTTAAGATGCGCGTCGCATGCTTTGATGCGTTTAAAAATAATTAATAAATACTCTAATAGCTGCAGCGGCTTCATTGTTACCAAAGTTACCAAAGTTCTACATCATGATGATATAGAATGATCAGTAGTGCTATTCTGTAATATTCACGAGCTCCCTTCATCCAAAAGAGCGCAGAATCGAACAATTTTTTTTTTAAAGTATCATCGGGATTCTCACCGAGAGACCGTCCAAAGTTCGGACCCGTTGTTTTGATAATTAACTTTGTTGTCTCGTTCAGAAACTGATGATGATCTAAAACAGATTGTGCGATCTTTTGGTTGAAGTCAGGATCATCAAATTAATCCCGCTCAAGTCTCCTAACTTTAGCATCACCAGCGTGCCTCAACAACCCGAGACAGATTTCAATTTAGAGTGTACATGTTTCTTACTCGCCCCTAATTTCTCGCACGATTGCATTCCAAACGGGACGTACCGTTCCCGCGTGTTTTATATTTGAATATTATTGCGACTGAATCGAACATGGCTGTTCTACGGGGAGGCTTATTGAAAGAGTACGTTTTGGCTCACTTTTATGACATTCCGGTTTAGGAGGATGAACTTTTTTTGTGTTTGTATCCTACCTTGTTCTTTTTTGTTTTGTTTTAGAAGTCCAGAGGTGAGAGACAAAGTCTATGATGGAGTAAGCGTACCCAGAAGAAGATTGTCCACTCCAACTTTGAAGAAAATCGCGTTGTATGCGTTCGGAAACAGTCGCAAGTAGACAGTGAGTTTTATTCTTCTTGTTGGGCGCACTATGAAAGATGTTTGGGAACGCTTTATGCAAACTGAAATACTAACATAACTGAGGTAAGGATAGTAATTTGGATTACGTCTAGATATTATGATGGATGGATGGTCTAGAATTCTGAATTCTGTAAAATTTTCAGATGAAAAATGAAAGTCTTATCTTAATATTCTAGCTCAGTTAGGCAAAGCAGTTTTTTAATAAGATAAAGAAGTAGGTACTATCTACAAGTTCGTATATGACTTTGGATACCATCAGCTCGTACAAAAAGTACGTTAATTTTTTTTTTTATTAAATTTTATCTCATGAGTCTAAAGCACAATAACAGAACCTATTTTCTTTTATTACGCCTATTTCATGGGTCCTTCAGGCATAATCATTTCAACCTTTGTCTGTACTTGAACATTTTCTACACTGCTCGTTTTATTTCTCTAATTAGGTAGTTTAATTAAAATCCAACATGTACGATATGTATTTTTATATTATGCCGTGTGTTTTCTTTTACATTTTTCCACATTTATCAACCTTTTCGTTATTCGACGGGTACCTAGTTTTTCAACGTTCTACACGAAAAAGGAAAAAACAATTTTGTCTGCGAAACCATAATGCCAAATAGTTTTTTTCTGTTTCTTAGTTTTTTTACCTGAAAAGAATACCTTAGTCAACTCGTACGACGTCTGCGAGAAGACAGGGGATGACAGGTGACCTATTTATAGTCTGGATAACCAAAGCTGCCCTTTCCCTTTGTCACAAGCTCACAATAGGCAAGTATTAGCTACTTTTTAGGGTTCCGTAAAAGAGTAAAATGGGACTCTGTTACTAAGTCTCCGCTGTTTGTCTGCCTGTCAGTATGTCGCTGGGCTATACCTCATGAACCGTGATAGTTAGTTGGAATTTTCACAGATGATGTAATTATATAATATGTTGCCTCTATACGTACTAAAATTATATGAAAAAAAAAATTAAAACTGTTCAAGTGCAAGGTGGACCGAGATCCGGGTTCCGTGCCATTATTAAAAACAGCAAATAATCATATCTGTTGTATGAGAGTGGGCTCTCATACCATTTTTTTATAAATAATGGTACGGAACCCTTAATGAGCGAAGCCAGTCGTCACTTGGCCGGTTTTACCTGACTATACATTTTTCATGTTTTTTCTTTAGGATCCTTTCCTCCTCACTTTCACTTACCATTGTCACATGTCGTCTGAACTACTGAAACATGTAAGTCTCAATAAATTCTGATCTTTTTCTTACCATTCTAAATGTGTTGTACAATGTTTTTTGTTAAATAAAAAAAAAAACGTTACCCAACATTTGGAATTTCTCCTGTGTGCATTATTGTGATAAAATCATCCAATGAGTTCTCCCACCCAGGGCGGGATGGAAGGAAATGTCAGATTTGTAGTGACTAAAATCCACGGTGATCCTTTAATGGCCCTTTACGTTCCTCGGTTACGGTGACTGAATGAGACAGTCCCGCGACCCCGGTAGGCTTTGGCCCTCTAAGGGGGGCCCGGTCAGTTTGCTGACAGCTCTTTGAATCGCGTGTGGAACTTATGCTCCACCATGTCCTTCCGGCGATCCTTGCAGTGGTGACACCCAGGCGTTTCTTCTTTCATGCCTTATAACCCTTAACAGTAATATTTTACGATATAAAGTATGCTACGAGACACGTATGACAGTTGTAAATAATTAAGTCATAGACGTTCCATTTTCTGTAAGACAGACCTTTATCAAAATGTCAATTTAGTTTGAAAGCGGAGAAGTTGTTGGTACACTTCCATTCAATAATTCGAGACACGATTGACATTTCATTCAAGTGTCAATGTTAGTCGATTCTCATTGATTTGTCTTTAGTTTTGTCTAGTGGTATCATTATTTCATACATAATATTTTCTAAACGACTTATGCTATTGTCAAACAGACAGGCGAAGCGAACTCTAAGCGAAGTGTTTTTGTTTGTAATGTATGGAATTGTTTTGTTGTTCGACTATCGGACCGCTTTCGCTTTTCTATATGACAGGATTCGGATCGCATTCGCTTCACTTGTCTGTTTGACCATAGCTTTAAAGTGTGCTAAACTCACAAGCTACTCCTACCAATGTAGAAATACGAAACGTTATAAAGATGACTAACATTTCCTTAGGTGTGATCTGTTTGCCAGGGTTGAGGAAATTTCTGAAGAGGATACCATGGCCCTAAAATTCAAAGAGCAATTAAAGAAGACGCAGGGCGATTTCTAGTTAGTACAAATCTAACAGTCGCTTCTAATCTGCTCAGGACGGGAGGAGTCATTTGATGATTTTCCAGCCAAAAAAATGCTGTATTTCCTTCCAGTGTTTTTACGATACGGCAATGAAACCTATTTACACGTTTCATAAAACAAGAACAATAATTCCTAAATCAAATATCCCAGATAAAGCCAAACCATCTTATAAATTAACGGCTTAAAGCTCAACATTAATTATTATGTACATTTTATTCAGCATAATTTGCTACTCGACATTATCACATCGAATCGTCTCGACCAAGGGAAATTGACGATCATTTATATTCAAAGGATGAGCCAATCAGGCGAACCCCATTTAATTTAGTCGAAGCAAATTATCGAAATTTCTCACAAAGACAGATTTACACACAATTAGTTCGAAAGCTTTCAAAGTAGTTATTGTTACAGTATTTTGATAGTCAGCAGTTTGAGTATTGAGGTTCGATAATAATTGAGAGACGAAGGATGGATGATTGGACAGGAATTGTATTGAATTGTGGAGTCTTTGGTAATGGGACTTATTTACGTCTGGACAAATCTGAAAAGATTAAGAGGTTGTTTAGATAGACGGAAGTTCTTTGTTATTTGAAGCGTTGATTGTCTTTTTTAAGGCAGCAACTAAGGAACGGAAAACACTTAATTTTTATAACCTGAAACATTTCCCTTACCGCAATATGTGTGAACATAATTATTATAAGTAAAAGCCATAAAACAAAAAATATAAAAGCCCAAGTTAAAAAACTACAAAAAAGTCAAAAATAAATTTTGTCGGTGGTAAAAACTCAGGTGAAATACTTACATTTGGAAGTCAGTGACTTTGAACACCGAAGTTCAAAATGAGGTTATTTCTTACTTTTTCTAGTGTTATCATTACCATCAACTAGCATTATATTTTTTTGGTGAAAATCCTTAAAGACATAAATTGAAAAAATATTTTTGTACAAACCAGCTTGAAACCAAAACAAAACATGTGTGTGAACAAGTCTGAAAGTCCCCCCCTGGTGTTAGACTAGTCCTTGGGTGGGAGGACTCATTTCATGATTTTACCACGATAAAAAAGGCAAAACATGTACTAACTATAACATGTACGAACTATATATAGGTTTATACCAAATACATGATAAAAAACGAAGAAAGAGGTAAAAGCCGCACCAGAAAATAAATGAAGAGAGACGGTACCAATGAGAATCATTTGTAGCAGCCGAAGCTTTCCAATTCTCACCTACAACATTCAACAAAGTATAGGTAACTTAAATAACAAAGTTACTGATACGCCATCTCACGTAACTAAGTACAGTGTGATACAACTTGGAGGTTACATTACTGTACAATGTACATAAGCAATAAATACTTACACAGGTGAATTGGAACATCGAACGAACGAACCCTTTTTTTTTTAAATCACCTGTTTTTAGTAATATTGGCTTACCAATAATTTAATCATGTAGTGTAATTTTCATCAAAATTGGCATCGAGACTTTTTTGAGTATTTTTCGCAACTTCTAGTTTCAGATTTCGCCATCCACGCCCACTTGGAAAATTCACTCAATATTTCAACATCGAAAATTTATCATCGTCTACTGAAAGACACTGCTGAACACAGCATACAGTGTCAAGTTCTGTTCTTCTTGCATCCAAAATCAGCCTGCACAGCGCTGCAACTTCAGGAAGAAAAAAACCTACCCTAGTATATCGCTTGAAAATTAAGGAGTATTTTTTTTTACTCTGACTATTATTATTGATGTGCATTGAATTTGTGTTTCTTTTCATTAAAACTCAATCATATTCCTTACTTTATCATCTCATCTAAAATCATTGGAAATGTGACCTATTATTATTAATTATTTTCATACACTTATCATAATTAATTTTCTTCTTCCTTACGTCTCTATTGTTAAACATGACATAATTCTCGAAACGTCATAACACATTTTCATCCACATGGGCGTTACAATACATTCTATGTTTCTTCATTGCTGAAGTAACTTCTGCATCATGTCGTACTATAACAACATAGAAGCCCATACAGCAAGCAACACACGTTTTCTATTTTACTCGGCGGAGTACAATTTTTAAGTCTACGTCAGAGTGATGTGTATAAAGTTAGTACGTGAGCAATGCGCTAGGAATTTATGTTGCCATGCACTTTCTGAGGTAAGCGAGTGTGGCCTCTTATTTTGTAAGGTATAACGGTGTAAGTAAGTTAGAAAGAGTCTTTTATATTTTTAAAGATACATTTACTGCACAATAAATGTAGTATAAAGCCCAATATTATTATTATGTACCTATATATATTATAATTACTACATATATTATAATTATGTACCTATTCAAAACTGTAACAATCATTTTGTAAAACATACCATATTTTAAAAGAGTAACCATGGAGTTTCTTGCCGGTTCTTCTCCATGGAATCGACCAACCCGAACCGAGCACCTGTTGTCGACGTTTTATAAGTGCCCTCATGGGCCTATGTGAAATATTTTTTTTTGATTTTGAATATCTCAAAATTATAGTCTAGTTTTGCTTGTGTCGCAAAATTATCCCAGGAGAACATAACATTGGAATAAAAGGAATCTTACGTGTTAACTCAGCTATATAAACTATTTGCGTGCTGAATTCTATCTAAAGCCGCTCAGCTGTTTTTGCGTAAAAGAAACAAAAACATCCAATATTCATACATCCGTATGTTCTCACAAATTTTTGTCTCTATAAATCATTAGTAAGATAAGAGCTAAGGTAAATGAACATTTATCATTATTTACATAAAAGCTTTGTAACATCGGCAAAACAGTTATCTTCAACTAGTCATACTGAGAGATTTAAGAGAGTCATAATAAGACGAGAAGCGTTCAAAAAGCGCTTCGTAAGTCATTCCTATCATTCCTATACCTATATTCCTTTTCACGATTTCTGTGTAAATATTTCTCATATTAGTAAAATAACATTTAATTAAAGAAGTCCGAAGTCGAGTTCACCTTGTTGTCTTTGTTGTTAAGATAAGCTGAACAACCGAAACTTACAAAAGTTTTATTCATAATGTGAATCTGAATTTCAACGGAACCTACAAAACAACGGCACTTCGAAGCGTTAACGCAGTATTTATTTAATATTTTATCCCATTTTGTCGGAAACTGGGTAAAAAGAAAACAATTACCTAATATACATTTCAATGTTAAGGAGATATTATAAGCTTGTTTGTTTAGGAGAAAATTAATTTAACAATCTGTTAGAAGTTTAACCATTTGGAAGGAAAATCCTCCTTTTGTGATTTCGCAAATTTTTACACAACGTTAAAAGCTTCTTTTCATTTTAGGTTGAAAATTTCAATCCCAACTTTTATTAATATTCATGTTTCTGTTTTCCCTTTGAGTATTTGTGTAGACTTATGAAACATTGAAGCCATTTTTTGTCTAGATATAGGTAGGCTTTACTTCGACCTTCAGTCTCTTTGCTTTGACGAATAACTTTCACGCCTACAAAGTTACAGTCACTATTATTATATTTGACAGGCCTATTGGTCTAGTGGTTAGTGACCCTGACTGCTATGCCGGAGGTCGTGGGTTCTATTCCCACCCAGGACAAATGTTTGTGTGATGAGCACGATCATATTTGTTCTGCGTCTGGGTGTAATTTATCTATAATATTTATGTATTTAGAAATATGTTTATCAGTTGTCTAGTACCCATAACACAAGCTCTGCTTAGCTTGGGACTAGATGGCGTTGTGTGATAGTTGTGGAATATTATTATAATTATCTGCTAGACAAGAATGATTGTAAACGAACTCACTATCTACCGTTTATGACTTTTATTTCATAGGTACGTACTTTATTTTTACTTTTTTTATTTTACACTCACTTTACTTTTTATCCATTCTACCATTTTATTTCTGTTGCAATAATAAGTGCAACTAAAAATGTATCTGTCATTCTGGTCGTTATGTAAGTTGGGCGCTCCTTGTGGGGCTCCACACCGCTGTCAATATGGTGAAGTAGTCGACTGCCTCGGGCACCATGGCCTTTCCTGTAGCAGGAGTGAAGGTCGGTTGGGACGACACGCTAGCTTAAACGACATAATCCGTCGTGCTCTTGGCACCGCCGGGGTGCCAGCCGTCTTAGAACCCAGTGGCTTGGCACGCGACGATGGGAAGAGACCAGATGGTATGACCATAATGCCATGGAAGCTGGGTAGGCGTACAGCGTGTTGTGCTGGCGCTGCTGCTGCAGGTGCTGAAAACTCCAAGCGGTGCAAATACATTGGCTAGCTAGTAGCTATGTGTTTGAGCCGTTTGGTGTTGAAACTAGGGCCATGGGATCCGAGCACTTACAAAGTTTTTAATGATATCGCCAGGCGATTAGTAGACTCTTCAGGTGATCAGAGGGCTGGCTTATTTCTAGGCCAACGAATCAGCATTGCCATACAACGTGGCAATGCTGCCAGCGTTCTGGGCACTGTTCCCGTTGACAGCGATGTGAACGAATTCTTTGACGCCCTTTGAATGTTTTTCTTTTATTTTTATTTTTGTACATGTTACGCCTCTTGTAGACACACGCGATTAATCGCGCTGCGACAACGAGCCAAGCTAATTTCCACTCTAAAAATAATGCGAATGGACCGCGACATGTCGCCCCGCGCGATTAATCGCGTGTGTCTACAGGAGGAGGCTTTACTCTTTAGTTATTATTGCCAGTGCAAAAGTAACATTATTTTTTAAACAGTGAATTATACGTATAGGTAATATTTTTATATATACATACTTCCATAACAAAGCAACTAAAACTTCAAGTACATATAATAAATATAAGCATCTACGATTCTAACATCAACGAATTATAATAAACTCATTAAAAATCTTATTACAAATAATAAAACCGCGTTAGTCAGCTGAAATTTATAACAAATTTTACAGCTGCAACTCTTACAAAACATTACAACACAATAAAAGGCAGCCATTACATTAATATAACATAAACCGGCAGAAATAAAGATAATCTATAAGACAATAAAAGAGTTATTCCGCTATCCCGGTTCATATCGCTAAATATCCACGCAAAGCGTAAAATAAGAAATTTATCGTCGCCATTTTGAAATTTATAGTCTGTGACTACGAAAGCTATGTAAATGGCGGAAATAAGAGAAACAAAACGACAAAAACCAATAATTGCTTCCAAGTTTATTTGCTTAAGTATTTTTTTTATTAAAATTCTTTCAACGATCTTTTGAGTGTTATTGTTTTTTTTTTGTTTCTTGGCTTTTCTTTTCTTTTATTTATTCTTCGAGATGTTTATTTGATTTTAAATCATTGTTCGTTTCGCTGCCTCAATCATTATTTTTTGCTGGCGTCGCAAACGATCTTATTGGAAATTTTATTTATTTCGAATGATCCTTTGGGGCAGATCAAAAGTTTTTTGTGGAAAATGCAACTTGAATGGCTCGTAGATGCCTTCAGGTATAACGATTTTCTTTCTCTTAAGAATCCTCTACAGTCGCTGTAGGACACACGTCTCACTTTAAGTTAGTGCCAAGCGTTCAGATTGCAAGTCCAAATCCTAACAGTATGGTCTTACTAAAAGAATTGGAAAGTTTTCTTACTTTGAACTAGTCAAGTCAGATAATAGAGGAAAATGGGACGTAGCAGCCCTTGTCGGGAGCGAACTGCTTAGAAAGCCAGCTAGAAGAAGTTGTTTCCATGAATATTTAGTTTTTTCTTGAACGAAAAGTTAATAAGGAAATATAGAAGATTTTTTTTTCTATTCTTTTATTTTGAAAGCTATTTTTGGGTGTTCGATAAATCTAGTTCTTCTTGTCGATAATTATGTTAAAATGAGGAATTCTGTTAGTTAAGTTAAAGTAATAAAAATATGGAGCAGTGGTGGCCCAGTGGTATCGGCCTCGACTTACGAGTTGTAGGTCGTGGGTTCGAACCCCGTCAGGCGCATTACTTTGTGTAATTTATTTCAACACCACTGCTCTCATAACGGTGAAGGAAAACATCGTGAGGAAACCGGCATGTCATAGAACCAAAAATTCGAAGACATGTGACATCTCCCAATCCGCACTGGGCCCGCGTGGTAGATTACGGCCCACTCCCTCTCACAGAGAGGAGGCCAGTGTCCCAGCAGTGGGAACATTTATAGGCTGATGATGATGATGATGAATAAAAATAAAGATAATGACGATCATGATGTGATCAGGCCGATTTCAACAAAGTGCTCCAGCTTCGCTGTTATGACTACATTATCCACCCAATCTTCTTTGTGGAGATCCTCGCATTATGCAAATATGTGAGCACATAATTGATGTTTTCATAATAATTGAAGGACAAGTAAAGCTAATATTATCGTAAGTAACATGAGATATTAGGCAAGGATAAACCATACTGCTAACTAAAAGACCATATAATTTGGCCTGTTGTCTAAATTATTTACCGTGACACTGGAACGTAAAATTTAATTGTAGGAACAGGGTGAATTTTTAGTTAGTAAGAGTCTAATGTCCCTTTCGCCCCATCAAGGGCGGGAGGACTTATTTGATGATTGATTTACACTAAAAAATTAGGTTGTAGTGTGTACCTAATTAAATAAATGAAAAAAAATTAAAACTAAGCTTGATAAGTCATCATTTTTATACAGGGTGTCCAGTAATGTATGGATAACCTTGAAAAAGGTCATAGTAGAACTAAAGGCGATTCAGAAAAAAATACAAAAAAAAAATCAATACCGAGTATATTCTTGTCACTTTTAAGAATATATAAAAATCAATGCCACTTTCCGTTGTAATTTTATAACTCAAGAACGGGCTCACCTAATTCAAACCAAATGTTTAGGCTTTGTTTGGTTTATGTGAAGTTTGCACAAAATCATTACATAACAAATGAATTCAATAAATGGCATGATCATTATGTTCATGGGGATTGTGCCGTCAAATTGAAACTAAATGAATTTGATGTTACATTTTTTTTTATTATTTCACTTTATACGTAGCGAAGCACGTACCGCTAGTAAAACAATAAATTAAAGAATTAGAAACAGTCAAGCAAGAAAAAGAGTCCAACGCTGTGAAAGAGCAGCAATTTATAAGCCTTATCAAAAATGAGACGTTATTCTCAGCTCACTTGAAATATGTTTTACTAACTCAAGCTACACTCCAGCTTAAGCACTTAAATCTAGCTCTTAAGCCACTAGACTAAAACGATAACTTAGCTGGGAAGATAATATCTTTAAGTCTTCCTAAAAACTGGTCTGACCGATGGTATTTGATAACTTAAGTTCTATTTTAAAGCTTTTAAAGAGAAGTCGGTAGATTGTTCGTAGAAAAGTTGTTTATAAGAAACATAATAATAATATTATGTGCATTTAAATATTTATTTACCCGGTATAAAAAGGGCACTTATAAAATATTGGCGAACAGGTGGACGTTTCGGGTTGGTCGTTTCCATGGAGAAGAATCAGCAAGAAACTCTATCGTCAGACTAGATAACCTTTAAAGGGTCCCATTTGCCTCTTTATCAAAATTCATCATAAACAAACTCAGTTTCGCATTTTATAGTATTAAACTTTGTTTTTTATAGGCCTGGTGACCTACCAAGACGTTTTATCATCATCATCATCATCAGCCGGAAGACGTCCACTGCTGAACATAGGCTTCCCCCTTAGACCGCCACGCCGAACGACAGTTCGCCACTTGCATCCATCGGTTGCCCGCGACCCTCACGATGTCGTCGGTCCACCTAGTGGGAGGCCTGCCTACGCTGCGTCTTCCGGTGCGTGGTCGCCACTCGAGAACTTTTCTTCCCCATCGGTTGTCAGTTCTACGACGTTCTAAAGCGAGAGTAATTCCGGTGTGGAAACGAGATGGCGCTAGACGACTTATATAGTTCTGTCTCTTTTCCAAAGTGGAATTACCCATGGTAGGCCATCTGTAGGTAACAAAAAGCCTTCTCATAAATAACCCTGTTTATAATAAATGTATACCTGTCAATCTGTTAAGTCACAGTCTACATTAGGTATTTAGTAGCTCGTACAGTAGACAAACGTTAATAGTTTATGATTCTGCTTGTAGTGGACGCACGACAAAGGATTATTATGTTATGGCAAGCTTTGATTGGTTCACTTTAGAGTTATCCTAGATAGTTATGTTGTGTTTGTTAGGGTTTGTTTGTGTGTATGTGTGGTGTATGGATAATTTTCCGGTTTATTCCACTTTGTTCACCCAGGTGAACAAAGTGGATAACTTTGGTGTCCTTTGTTCACCTCGGAAAAATATCACCTGGGTGAACAAAGGCGACTTTTCTTCTACGATATTGTGGACTTTTATCACCCGTGTAAAAAGCACAGACAACTTAATAATTAAATATTACTAGGAAAACAGGATTAGAAAAGGGAGTTAGTGCCGGAATTCAATATGAAATCTGAACAAAAGTTTCTACTAGGGGAACAGAAACATAAAGAACATGTTCTTGTCCCGTGAACTCCCGTGCTGTCTTTATTTAATAGAAAAACTTTTTTTTATGTATTTTAATTTCAATAAAATATTATCTTGCCTGTTTTTTTTTGCTTTTGTTATGCTTGGCGTGGGTGATAAAAATCCACAAGATCGTAGAAGAAAAGTCACCTTTTCACCCATGAACAAAGTGGACCACTCTGGTGTCCTCAATTCACCTGGATGATAACACCCAGGTGATATTTCCCGAGGTGAACAAAAGACACCAAAATGTTTATTTTTATTTTGTTATGCCCGACAGGGCCCACAATGCTCCTAAACTAATGTATGTATATCCTTATGTACCCTACCACCTAAGTTCACATTGTGGAATGCAATAAATGTATTGCGTATTGAGTGTGGAAATTGTCCACTTTGTTCACCTGGGTGAACAACGTGGAATAAACCACTTTACCACTAGAGATATGCTGTGCTACTTTTGACAACCAACAATCATAAATTAATCTTTACTAATTTGTTTTGTTGAACGCGCTAATCTCAGCAACTACTGGTTCAGTCCATTTATCGAGGAAAGCTATACCTAGGCTATAACATCACACTAGGACCAAAAGGAGCTGAGCAGCCACAGGAACCAGCTAGTTAGTCTATATAGCATAGTACTGATGGAAACGGATTCAACTAAGCTATGTTTTTTGTATATGGAAGGATGCGTGCTGTGGATGCGTCCTGTGCATGCTGTGCTATTTCGCATCAGTGGCAACGGAAACATAGTTTCGTGGCTTAGTTATTACACTTAGCTGGTGGAAAGGCTCTAAGTGTAAGTCAAGATTTCTAGAATTTAGTTGTGTATCATTTTGTGAATGACATTTTATGTAATTCTATTCTATAGTATAGTATTATCTTTCAGAAACATATTCCGTATAAACATTAAAATAGCCTGATATTTGTTAAAACATGACCCACACATTATTCGTATCAAATAAAATAATCTTAATTAAAAACAACAGTCTGGATATGTCCAGTGCTCTGCGCACGAGATCTGTTGCGTAATGAAGGCCTAGCTACGAGTTTAGGTGACTGTAGGCACGTAAACAAGAAATCTGGCAACGTGCGAAACAGGTTTCTTTGTTAAATTATCATAAGTTTTATCGTCCTGCGTCTGTCCTATATTTGTTTATGTTTTTAGTTTATTTTTACTTACTACCCTTTATTTATTATCTTGTAGGTACTTATTATTTTAACACGTATATATTTGTTTCCTAAGTTAATATAAGTATTTATATATTTCACAAACACACACATAACACGTTTGGATGTTTTAAGACTGCTTTGCATCCGTCACGTCAGCGTCCAGGTCCAGTTGAAAACCAGCGTCGAGCACTTAGCTGCTCGACAAATTGCTGAACTGGACCCATTTGGCGTAGCCGTGAGACACACAATGTTATTTTATTTTTTATTTCGTTGTTGTTTTTTAACTTATAATTAGGGATGCATCGATACGCCTTTTCGTCGATACGATACCGATACCGATACTCTTATAAAAATATCGGCGATACCGATACCGATACGCTTATTGTGAATTAAAATATTCAGATAAAATAAATAAATCACAGATTATTTTTTTACTAATATAAAAATAAGTGACATAGGTTGATATAAGATAAGTAGTTATAAATTTTAGTAATTAAAATTAACATAAATTAATGATATTTTTGTTTAAAAACCAAAGTAATCCTAATTTTTTCGTAGAAAGGCGATTTCGCAAGTCTGTTTGATGACCTGCGCTGGAAAATAGTCCCTCAGATGCGACAGAACTCATTTGGAAACTAAAGTAGGCACTTCTGCGCAATATTTTTCAAGTTTGGGTATAAGAAAGAAATCATTGTGCCAAAAAAAATTGATATAAACACGAATGTTTAACAAGTTCTAAGCGCAACAACGGTCAACCTAGCGAATTATGACTGACATGTGAGTGCGAGGCGAAAGCGGGCGGGAGAAAGAAGACACGGGGTTTCCCCGAGCTTTTACATTTTTTAATTAAAAGTATCGTTGAATCGGTCATAAAAATATCGTCGATACCGATATATCGGCTAACCCGAAGTATCGCCGATATATCGGTATCGGTATCCGATGCATCGCTACTTATAATTTATTCTTGTTTATTTTATTTCTTTTTTTTTTCTTTTATTTGTTTATGTTGTGTGTACCGGTTACCCAAATAAACGTTTTTACTTTCTTTTCTTTCTTTCTTTTAGTAATGTACATTGTTTACATATTTATTATTTCTACCAAACACAAATAATGCCATGCCAAAATGACGAAATCTTTTCACAAAAAAAAAACACAATCCATTTTCCTCAAACTACTTATCTATATTTTTGGACTGAAAGTGATATATCACCGTGTATACAAATTCCATGAGACCCTCGGGACCTCTGGCGTATAGTAAGATCATGTGACACCCTAAGGTTACGTCAAGTCAGCCTTTATGGAAGGTGTTTCGCATATTGGATGGAATATACGGGAAGATTTTGTGCCAAACTTTTTGGTAGTAATATTTATGTATTATTTTACAAGATTTCGGTTACCTGAACCACAGTAAAGTAAAATAAAAGATGCCACAATAACACATGAGAATAAATTAAAATATCTCGAGCCAGGGCAGATTTTGCCAGAATTTAACAAATTTAGAATAATTTAAATTGAAATAATATTATTTTTGCTACTAGTACGTTGAGTTAATCATATTTTTTTTTATAATTTGTTTGAGTAACAATTAAATTAACTTCAGGCTGCTACATTGAAAAAAAGAACAAAAACGGTCGAGTCGTATAATAGTCGCATAATTATGATAATAATAAGCAACAAGACTTGACTTTGATATGGAGACAACGGACTTATCGACAGTCAGATATCGGATTGATCCATCCAAAGACAGACTTAAACAAACGTTGCTTAACCTTGCCCACTCATCTAAAGACAGACCTCGGCATGAGTTGCTGTCACCTCAAAGCTTATTGGTCTCTTTACTCCCACATAAGTTATAGTACAGAATATGTTCCGCTTTAAAAACGACTATTGTAAAAATCACATAAAGCTTACCAAAATACCATTCCGTGAGTATTCAAACACGATGTGTTGCGAACACAGCAAACTGATGTAGGATGTCTTCATACCGACTTCCTGCAACATTCATTTATTGCTAACGTAGCATCCTTGTTTTGAATTTGTAAGGCTTGAATTTCTGTTATGCTGACGTCCGTCGCGTACGGTCGTTAGCGTAACAGAATTGCAGTTGTAATTTGTAAAAAACTTGAAATATCTATCTGTAGGCCATACAAATATTTGTTCTATCAGGGATAAGAATACACTACGAGCAGTCGACCGGTCAGCCAATGCGCCAACCGTGATGAGTCATACGTTGACAATAGTCAGGAGTTTACAATAAGTAGTCAGTCCCATATTGCTCGCAGAGCAGATGGCCGATGGGGTCGAAAAGTACTAGAGTAGAGACCACGGACTAGCAAGCGCAGCGTAGGGCGTCCACCAACAAGATGGACGGACGACCTTTTAAAGGTCGCCGGAAGACGCTGGATGCAGGTCGCTTCCAACCGGTATTATGTGGAGATCTAAAGGGGAGGCCTATGTTCAGCAGTGGAAATCCTATGGCTGAGATTATGATGATGATGAGTCAGTCCAAGTAATCTTTGGGCAGTACAAGACGTTTTGTTCTTCCACTAGCTCCCATTAGTTGGTACTCTTCTATTCCTTTTTATATCATGGTTTACACAATCAATACATCGTTTCCCTGTTTTCTTCTCCCTTTTTATTATATTCCAACTTAAGGATCAAAAGTTACTCTCAAATTCAAGGATACTTTAAAATCTTCCACACAGTCAATAATTTAACAAAATATTACGTTACCTTATCGAGAATAATCGAAAACATTAATGAATCGATAACTCCTTGGAACTTTATTTAATGAAGACATACTTTTAAACTCTTCGTCGAGAAATAAATTACAAAGGCCTAGCACGAACGTGCAATTTAAAGAACCGGTATTCTGATTTTTTTTTATAATCCGTGGATTTTTGTGTGACATTAAAAATTAGCAACACAATACATTAAATTAGCATGCGGTCTTATTTCATTCAACCTGAATCTTTTTAAAGTTAGATTGACGAGGCGTCATATGGGTAAGCTCACTCCATTATCGATTTGTTCGCCACATCACCTCTAGGTGACAGAGAACTACTCGTCCGTTATCGCTTTCTGGTTAATTTTGTTGCGGGATCCTAGACAGTTAAATTTATTCTCAAGACTTCTTCGAGTATCTGTCATAGCGTCGGCGCTTTTCTGATGATCACCATTTTTATTTCTGGTTTTCAAGAGCACGTATAAGTGGTTTCGGAACAATGTTGCGAGATTGTCTCAGGAAAAAGAAAACATTAAATGTGTACATAATTTTGTTTGTTACTTCACCCGTTTGTGCTAGGCCCAAAGAAATAAAATACCGATCCAGAAGTATAACTACTTAATACACAAATTAAATCCTAAAATAATAATTTGAAGCAGAAATTCGAATCGAGTTTTGTAATTATTAATTCTCGAGGACTTTATAACTATCTAAAATTACAGGAGTAATTGCTCGTACAGTCAGTTTTATATTCCGGATTATAATGACTATATTTTCATTATTATGTCTAATTGGACAGAATAATATAATATCGTTAACGTTGTTTTGCTATTCGAGTGGAGAATAGTGGAAAAGTATAAACAACTAGCTTTTGCCAGCGGTTTTGCCCACGTGTAACTCGTTATTTTATTATCCCCACTAGTACAAAATACCGAGATGAAAGGTACAGTCTATGTGTTGAAAGACCATAATCTAATTCTGACCCTATTTTCGTCAAGATCCGTTCAGCCCTTACAAACATACATCCATGCATCCATCCATCGATCCAAATCCATATTAGTTATATTAAATTATTGTCAAATGGCAAGCCCATTAATAAGTACAAGAAAGAAGAACTATAAGATCTTTGATTACCCTACCCCACATTGCTAGACAAAATCCAAATGGTCTCAATTTCATGGACTATAAGTATCAAATCTAAAACTTAGCCTGTAAACGTTCCCAAAACTTTGGATGAAGATTAATTACTTTTTGGTGTGAATAACCTTTAGAATGCTAATGATTTGCAGAGTATGTGTAAAGTTGGATCTCGTGTCCTTTACATAACTGTCGGCAAATTTAATCGAAAGTACGAGTAAGTATTCAAGTGTGTGGTACTTTTTTTTTTTTTTTTGGGGTGGCAAAATCATCAAATGAGTCCTCCCGCCCTGGGTGGGGCGGAAGGGACTGTCAGACTCTTACTGACTAAAATCCACCCGTGTTCCGTCGGATGCCCTTTACGTTCCGGGGCCACGGTATCCTGGATTAAGAAAAATCCGCGACCCCGGCAGGCATTTGGCCCCATAAGGGGCCCCGTCGGTGACGCGTGAAACACGACGCGCCACCGACCCGGGCTTGGTCCTTGGTCGGACGGCGAGCATACCCATTACTCACCGTCCGCAAGCCCGCTCCGCCGCTGTGCCCTCTGCTGTTCAGAGGGACACGCGTTGGAGCGTCCACCCGACAGGCTATTTGCATACGGGCAAAGAAACCCCTTAGGCACACAGTGCCTAAGGAGAGTTTTTGCCCGCATCCCAGGGCGCACCGGCCCGAAAAACTGGTCTTCTCCCCGGACGTATCCGAGAGGGAACTCCAGTCCACGGGCGCACGTGGAGGTTTCCTGTCTTAGCACCCCTTCCCATGCACCTGATTACTTTTTTGCGCACGTGAGTAGTGGACTCGTTATTTGTGCGCGCACATTGCTAAATACAGTTCAGTGAAAAAGTTCGCGTACAAATGTGCTGAACAAAAGTTACGCACAGCCTTGCCGGTGGACACAGTTGCAAAACGCGATACCATTTTAGTACGCGCACTGCTGAAGTTCTACACAAAATGTGCGCGAACAAAAGTGCCGGGCACTATTTTGGTGGAATTGTACCATTACGTTCAACGTTTACTACCTACCGTACTTACTTATAAAGAATATTTCTAATATGAAACTACTAGCCCTATAATTTACTTGTGACCTTTCTAAGAAAGTCTTTGAAGTCCTTTGTGGTACAAATAACTTTAAAATAGCCTTTCTGAGCGCTCAAAGGATTTAACCATACATCTGAATATTACTTATCATTACGAAACCTTTGATACGGCTAAATTCTATGTTTCTCCTGAAGGAATGTGGTTGGTACCTTTTCTTTGGTTTTCTCCTTCTATCGACATAATTTTGCCACAAGTAATGTGTAGACGAATTATATCTAAATAATATCATTAGTAAAATATTATTACGTTAATGCATCATAGTCTTAAATAGATTTTTAAATTTATAAGCAAAGGTATAAAATTGAAAATGTGTTGAAGACTACTGAGCGTTAAATTCCATCGCTTACAGGTAGGATCCTACCTACCCACTATGTTCATATTTTTACACAAAAATCTTTCGAAAGAAGGTTGGTTAATATCCTCTCAGTAAAAACGTGATATCCTATTAAATAAAATTGTTATGAAAGACAAAATAAATTGAGTAGGAGTTGGCTCATTTATAGTACAAATGGTATCTCATTAGGATTAATACTCTTTTCTTTTTGTTTTGCCTAATTGCTTGTGTATCACAACAGTCAGTAATGTCTATTACTGACTGTTGTTGAAATATGATATTACTATAGTATGAGTTTATGGTAAAAACGAAACTTTAATGGCGTCATTATCATACAAGCTTTACTAATATTGTTGTTTTCATACACTTGCACACTCTTGAATAATTAATAATCATATGAAAATAACATCATCAAGATACCTAAAAATTATACCGATGATAAATAAATGATCGAAAATTAATTTTCACAATCTATTTTTTGCTAAACATAATTTTCAAGTGATAGTTGACAGGTTAAGGCAGTCCTAGACCTTTCTGTTCCAATCACAGTCGCTTAGTACACTAATATTTGTAGATATAGACTCCTAGCACACTTGGACACAGTAGTGCTGCCAAAGTGTACCAACCCACAATGTTTCAAAAACCTCAACCTATGAACATGAACAGCTTGGATTTTAGTCAGAACGAGATTAATAGCCACTCCACACAGATTGGGAGGAGTTATTTGACGATTTACCATCCACAAAAACCCCTCTGGCAGACTGGAGGCCTTTGTGACAGCCGCGGAAACATTATAAGCTGAACATGAAATACAAAATTATCTTTGTTTACAACTTTTCAACAAAGAAATAATTGTATTTCATGCACATGACAACAAAATTTCTCCTTCCTCATGCCCAAAATGAAAATGTGGAGTTCAAAAACTCGGCCTAAAGTTTGAGAAAACTGTCACAAAGTTGAAATTACGCTTAGGCACGATTCTCATGCTCTTCTCGTTAATTAACTCTTGACAAAACAATAATACATTTTCATTAATCAATTGTTCTGTTTAAGGAAGATAAAGATAATGTCGACTTAGGAGTTTTCAGTCCATAATTCTTGGGATTAATCCTGTAATTTTCTTGAAGGCTTATTGAGAGGAGGAATGTTAAGACCTTTGTGCAGAGGAAGAATAATTTAACTATGGAAAAAAGGTTAACGTAGAAGGTACAATGCTTTTTTTTCAGTTTGGTTCTTTCTCTAAATCATGTCGTAGACCCAGAAAGAGTATACATGATGAGCTGGACTCTTTTCCGTAATTGCAGATTATTAAGAGAGGTGAGAAGGGTCTTTGCGCTACATAGCATGAGGTCACGTATAACCAAAGCGACAGAAATAAATAATCAAATTATTGTCTTATGAATGTGAATGATTTAGAATTTGTGCAACCAATCGTTTGGGTTACGAGTGATAGTAATCAGGGTGTTAGTTTTTAAAGATTGATTAGATCGCGAAATTCTTTACTGACTGGATTTGCATAGACGTTCTAGGATTACGAATATGGAATAACTCCTTCATCATCATCAACTGATAGCAGTCCTGGACGTAGCCTCTCCAATTGCGTGTAATTTCACTCGATCATCGGCTAATCTCATCCAGCTACTACCAGCCACCTAGACTGAGGTTGTCTCGCCCTAGGTTTGCCAATTTGCGGTTTCTATTCGAGAACAAGTGTCGTCTACCCCAACGGTAATCGCTTCTACGACTAGTGTGGCCGGTCTATTGTCATTTCAGCTTGTTTCCTATTACAATATTTCTGGAATATTCTATGAGGACAACTTTAACCATATTTTGTGTGTTGGTATGTATTATTGATAGATAAAGGCTAAGAACGGATTTATGGTAATGTAATCCGTAAAAGGGCAAACCACGACCTTCTTGAGTGCGGTAGTTATGAATAAAACACGCTATGTAGCATCTTACTGATTCTGAGGTAAGATTTTGTTCACTTTGATGTCGATTCCGTTTATTTGAATTTTGGGTTTGGTATTGATGTTGACAAATTGACAATAGGTACCTAAGCTACTTGTGTTACTTATTGATCGGGAGATCGTGCCGTCCTTGGGGCCTATGTCCAGCAGTGGACTGGTGGACATGACATCATGACTCACATAATGGAATGTTTTGCTGACTTTCAGAATTCAATGTGGTTGAGTGTCTTGGTTTGCGATGACCTGGTGGAAGCTACAGGATTCAATACGAATATTATACATAGTGGGTATATTTGTATGTTCTGTTATCAACTCCTAACAAAATAAACGATTTTGGTGGTGGTCCTATGTAAGCTCGATAGAATCCTAGACACGCTTATAGTTTGGGGGTAGAAGGAGACGTGCAAAGCTGCGGGCAATCGCTATTCTGCTTTCAATGCACGAAACACGAGATTGGACGACAAGGTCAGCAATTCAACAGATAATATTATGATGATAACTTAATTTGCTTATAACTTCTTTTCTAAAGTCTAACTGCATTCATTCATCACAGTTTAACCATTTTTTTTTTGAAGAACGAGTTCAAATATTAGAGGCCTAAAGGTCTAAAGGCCTAGAGGTCCAGAGCAGATTGGAGGTGTGGTGGCAAAGACTGGAGAACGTTGGCCTGAAATTAAGATGTAGACCGGGACATAACACACCGGATCAACCCGGGATGGATGAAATGGCGACAGGTCACCGGAACAACTTGCGACCCACGGATGTCCCTCAAGTTAAAGGGGAAAATATACAAATCCGTGATTAGACCTGTCGTATTGTATGGATCGGAATGCTGGGCTGTGAAAAAGATGGATGAGAAACGATTGCATGTAGCGGAGATGAGGATGTTGAGATGGATGTGTGGACTGACAATAATGGATAAAATAAGGAATGAGTTTATAAGGGGAATTTGAAAGTGGCGCCTGTGACAGAAAAAATTAAAGGGAATCGTCTATCTTGGTATGGCCATGTGATGAGGAGGGATGACACCCATGTGTGAGTGATGAGTATGGATGTTGATGGATGGAGAGGAAGAGGAAGGCCAAAGAAAAGGTGGATGGATTGTCTAAGAAGTGATATGAAAGAAAAAGGAGTATCTAAATAATACTGTGACGTCTGATAGGGGAGAATGAAAGAAGAAAACGTGTTGCGCCGACCCCAAGTATAACGGGATAAGGGCAGAAAGAAGAAGAGTTAAATTATTAAAAAAAAATAGTTATTTAGAGACTGCTTTCGTTTCGAAATATACTCACTAATTAATTCAGTATTAAGTTTCCGTTTAATTACACACTTAGCCACTGGTTTATACTATTACAAGTCACTGTGCAAAGCCCTGCCATTACCAGCCCAGTAACATTAACTACAGACATCATAATCTATGAGTAGGCACAGCTAGAGTACATATTAGTAACATAGGCTTTCTCCATTATTGTACAGTTGCGAGCGAATATTGCCACTAAGCGCTTAGCATGCCGCTTGCATGACGATATTGCTACACACACAGGTGGCTATAATCTCTAAGACTGCTCCATATACTGTTGACATTCTTGCGGATTCAAAGCCTGTTGTATTAAACGTTACATTTGGTAGTAAAATCAAAATCTGCAATAAGTTTTGGGAGCGTTGAAAGACAGAATACAAAAGTATTTATTTGACTCACGCAGAAGAATATAAATTAATAACATAAACGAATAGAAAAGAAAATTATAAAAAAAAGTCCTGTACAAGGCCAAAAGTTGTTAAAGTTATGTTGGTCTTAACATTTGTCATGCAAAACATTAGAACATAATTTTGATGCTAGCGTATAATATTTATGTTCATTTCAATGTCAAATGTTTTAAAAATAAGTTCAAATATAAAAAAAAACGAAGCATTATTGAATCTTATTTTTTCTACACTAAGTAATATTTTGTGAATGATGCATCCAAAATTCTGCAATTATTTTGATTTAAAAGAGTATCCATGGAGTTTTTTGCCCATTCTTCTCCATAGAGATCCATAATTTGGAACGGGCAACTCTGTAGTACTTTTACAAGTTATTGTTCTCTTTTTGTCTACAGTGTATCTCCAGGTTCACCGCCTCGTCTAGCTTTCTAAACCACCTTTTGAGGTCTTCGGTCTTCGGCAGTGGATCATTTGCCTTATTATCATCATCATCATCGTCATATCAGCCGTAAGACGTCCACTGCTGAACATACGAGTAGGCCTCCCCTTTAGACTTTCAATTGGATCGGTTGGAAGCGGGTAAGTAATATATGATATAACTACAAAATCTCTAATATTTACAAGAGATAACAACTGAATATATAATTTTATTTGAGATAACGATCTGTTAATATAACAAACGATTGACATAATTTTATAATGACTAATTTTTATTAGCATAACAATCAATGAGTATAAAATCGTTTTGTATACCACTCAAAAGACATAAAACTTAGTTGGTCTATATTTTTTTTCTTCCTGGTAAGTAATCTAACTCTGATGTACCTTGTAATAGTACCACCTGCCATGAATGCTCGACGGAGCCCCGCTTCGCGGGTCTCCTATTTCTGCGTGCAAGGTTTACAATAACCTAACACGAAGGGGATGGCGGGGTCTTTCAGACCCCGCCATCCCCTTCGAACCTAACCTGTCCGTGTCGGAGTGCCCCAAGTCCCGAGCTCGCTTCGCTCGCTCTTGCATTCTAGGTCAAATAACTGATTACTACCTGTAGTGCTGGCTCGACGGAGCCCCGCTTCGCAGGGCTCCTATTTCTGCGTGCAAGGTTTACAGTAACCTAACACGAAGGGGATGGCGGGGTCTTTCAGATCCCGCCATCCCCTTCGAACCTAACCTGTCCGTGTCGGGGTGTCCCAAGTCCCGAGCTCGCTTCGCTCGCTCTTGGATACTAAATTTTTCTAATAACAATAGCAATCGTGAAGGCAAACAATCAAAGTCCAAAGGATAAGCCAGTCATCAAAGAAAATAGTTTAAACGTTAAATTATGTGTTTCAAACGTTATCATAATGATTTTCGCTTAAATAAACGTTATATCAAATAAAATTATATAAAATGAGTTTTAGAGTAACACAAACATTATGTGTAAAGAAATTATATCAATCGTTGGTATATCTCACGTTGATTATATCATGTGAACGTTATTGAAATGAAAATATATCAAATAACTTTATATGAAATGAGACGCACCCGTTGGAAGCGGCTTGCATCCAGCGTGATCCTGTGGTCTTCATAAGATCGTCTGCCCACCTTGTGGGTGGACGTCCTACGCTGCGCTTGCCGGTGCGTGGTCTCCATTCGAGAACCAAATTATATTTGCATACAATTACGTAAAACCACTACTTAATTCAATTATGTTTTCCCTTTAGCACATTTTTCATTTATCTACAAAGTCTGTACGTAAGCCAGATTTTTTCTCGAAGGAATTTCATTATTCAAGTTATCTTAGATTTAAGGGCTAAACGGGTCTCTTTACTCAAAGAAAAACATCTTATTTCTTCGTTTTGATTCATAAATAATTTCAAGAAATCTTTGTCTGTAAGGAACATTGATAAGTGATTTTTTTTTTGAGTAACTCGTGGCTAAATAATGAGACATAAGGGTCAGTCAATCTTTAAGGTTAAGCCCCACTTAACTAAGTTGGCCCCTAGATGGGTGATCTTTTGAATTACGTAAGGAATTTTCTTCGAACATCGGAAAGCACGTTTTGCTATTGTTCACAGCTGTCATTAGACTAATAAATTGGTAGTGAATTCAGTCAGTGTGTCAGTTGCCCAAACACAAGTTCTACAAAAATATAAAAAATAGATTCTAAGGCTGTATGAAATTTGCCGGGTCAGCTAGTAATTTATAATTAATCCAGTTTCGTAAGAATGGATCAGAAAACATACATTTAGGCCAACATGCACTTCATTACTACTAAGTGGTCTGATCCAATTAATTTAATTATTAGAAACTAAAATTCTAATTTCATGCCACCGTATATACATTTGTTATTAGAGTTTAGTAGTGACACACATAATAATTCTAATGGATGTCAAATAATGTCGATTGTTGATCTATAAAGAAGGCCTTTTAAACATAAATTATAACAGCCACTCAAGTTGAGTTTTCCACACACAACACCACATCACAGCAACCGATCAGCTGTTGCGGTCACCGGCTGCCATTACTGCTACAACTCTTTGGTAAAAGTTGTCATACTATGTTTTTTTGAGGTTTCAAATTCAAATCACATTATGGACCAGCGGGTGATAATGAAATTCAGTACAATATATGTTATTGTCCAGCTATTAGAGCGGGGGGGGCAGCAACGACTTGCTTTACAGTGGATTTGCATGACATAAGTAATTATTATATTTTGACATTTACGAGCAGGTGGTGTGAAAGAACAGATTATGTTTCAGATCCACTGTCATTTCAGGAAAATCAAAACAAAAGATGTTTAAAGATCTGTCTTCATCAAAGTCTTTCATCATTCAAAGAAAGAGCACTTCATCAAACAACTAACAGAATTAACACAACAACTAAAAACTCTTACAAGTTTTTCAAAAACATTGTTTCGTACAAAAATCACGTACGAGCCTTAGCTTCTTGACCCTGCCTTTCGAACTCCATTGGAACAGTCATAGAATAAAAATGCGTAGAAGCGAAACTTTTTCAGCGGTTTTATCGCTTTTTTTTATCGTGGTAAAATCATCAAATGAGTCCTCCCACCCAGGTCAGGGCGGGAGGGACTGGCAGATTCGTACTGACTAAATTCCACGGTGTCCTTCAATAGCCCTTTACGTTCCAGGGTCACGGTAATGAGATAAGTCCCTCGACCCTGGCAGGCTTTGGCCCTCTAGAGGGGGCCCCATCATTATGCTGATACTCGTTGAGGCGCGCGTGGAACACAACGCGCCGTCGACCCGGGCATGATCCATGGTCGGACAGCAAGTCGCCCATTACTCCGTCGCCTACGGTGGCCGGAGATCGTCTGCCGGGACAGGAGCTGCCCCAAGACCGATCCCTGAGGAACACCGCACGACATCTCTCGCCGGTTCCATTCTCCTCGGTGACCGGGGTAGATGACGGCTCTGTCCGTCAGGTAGTCCTCGACTATGCGACGGAGGTAGGTCGGCACCCGGTGACACCGGAGTGCCTCCCTGATGCAACTCCAGGGCAGTGTGTTAAAGGCGTTGGAGATGTCCAAAGACAGCGCCAGATCTGCCCTGTGATACCGCATCCCCTGTCGTGAGGGCTCTCACGCGCATGATGGCGTCCACCGTCGAGCGCCCCCTGCGGAAGCCAAACTGACTCTCCGCGAGGTCCGGACCCACAAGTCAGGTGCACGACGAAGCGGTTTGCAATGACTCTTTCAAAGAGCTTGCCCACCTCTCGAGCAGCACGATAGGCCGGAATGCGGACGGAGAGTCCGCAGGGCGCCCGGCCTTCTGGATGAGGACCAGTTTCCCCGTCTTCCAACGAAGCAGGAACTGGCCCCTCTCCAGGCATGCGCTAAAGAGCCCCCCGGTCCCGGAGGCCAGGATCTAGGCTTTTCCTGGCATGCCGTCGGGTCCTGGGGCGGTATTTTTGTCCTTGAGCCTTTATATCGCCACTCTCTGGTCTACCTTGGCTACCTCCACAGCGACGTCGTCGTCGCTGTGGTCCGCATTTGGGCTAGCTTCACCGTCAGGTTCTGTCGGAGACGGAGCCATGGGCGAGGGAGTATGCTCCCCCCGCAGTAGGAACAGAAAAAAGCGATCTTTTCAAGACAAGGAGTGAGAAAAACAATACTGTACAGCATTGAGTGGGGTGGCTCGAGTGTGCCATTTAAGTGCACTTATGATTGTTTTAAAAGCATTCGTCAAAAAACTGGTGGTCAAAATGTTTGTAATATTGTTCCGCCTACTGTCACTAAAGTTCGGCAATATGTTCGGGCTTCATCAGCTCTCTTGCAAATTTCCCCATTACCAAATCTTATTCTTTGGAACTGGTAAATAACTTCGTAACGAACTTCTCAACAGTATTTCGGCACGTTAATGCCTTTGTTTATGTTAAGGCTCGAATATCTTTGAGGTATTTTAAAGTTTCTTCCTACGGGTATTAAGTTAGGAACTTTGATCTGGGTGTGGGGGCCTGTCACGTTGTTCGGGGAAAATCAAGTGTCAGTCTGACTGACTAGCGTGTTAGCTTAGCCAACAATGTCTGTTACGATAAAAGAATTATGTTTTTTAGGAGTTTAGTTTGTACCTTGGCTTACGTCAATGTCGGAGAAAAGATCATATATTTATTTTTAAAAGGATCACAGCTAATCCGAAGTTTACTCCATTGAAAAGTTATATTCGGACTTCGGAGTTTCATTTAAAGCATTCCTTTTTCCAAGATGGCGGCCGCGGTACAATGGCTGCTACTCCACCAACTTGTATTTAACATTACATTGACATCTGATTACAAAAAAAATAAAAGTTAGCTAGTTTTATTGTGTCAAACATGACCCTTTTTTTTTTAGCGTGGTAAAATCGTCAAATGACTAAAATCCACGGTGTCCTTCAATAGCCTTTTATGTTCCGGGGTCACGGTAATGAGATAAGTCCCGCGACCCCGGCAGGCTTTGGCCCTCTAGAGGGGGGCCCCGTCATCGTGCTGACGCTCTTTGAGGCGCGCGTGGAACACAACGCGCCGTCGACCCGGGCATGGTCCATGGTCGGGCGGCGAGTTGCCCTTTACTCGCATGATATGACATGCCCGCGCGTATCAAACATGACCTTGAGTATTTTTTAATTTTCGTTTTTTCTTAATATTTCAAAAAAAAAAAATCCTTTTTATTTTTTATTAACGTTAATAATATTTAGTCTTTCACAAGTCTGGTAATAGCTAGGTCTTAAATCAAAGGCCTTGAGAAGAAGTTTTGCAAAATTAAACCGCTGAAAATGAGTAAGAACAATTTTGCTGAAGGTCCCAAAGAGACTTTTAGACTTGTTGGAGTATTTAGTTTAAAGGACAAGTTTATCGCGGTCTTAAAGCAAAATTAAAATTATTCTACAAGTTCAAACTGTTTCTGCTTGTATTCAACGCAAAAATTATTATACAAATTAATTTTTGAATCCAATTGTGTAGTTTAATTGTCATCAAATCGGTCTTAAGACTTCTTTCAGTATTTCTTCTAGTTTCTTATAATATGCAGTTAATTTTCAGCTGGCCTATTTTCAGAGCCAGTTGAAAAATAGCGTCAGGCACCTAGTAACTTGGGTTTTTCGCTTATCTGAGCCTATTTGACACGCCGCAGACAATATTTTCGCAAAAATACAATAGGTACCTACTCCTCTTGTGATTTTGTGAAATTATTGTGTGCCTTACCTGTGTCAAATGAACCTATTTTCTTTCTAATTACCAAAATCTAAATGACCCTCAAGAGAAAACGAGTATAAGTACAAACCTCGTCATTAGGAGTTATTGGAGAAACTCGCCACGGGATGTAAACCCTTCGCTTTTGACAGCAAAAATTTAAAGGCATACCCTTTTTCACAAAAAAACAACCATACAGTTATAGCGCAAATCGTTACAAATGAAATTTAATTTATTTTTAATTGTAAATTTAATTATTTTATTTCATTTCTGTCAATCTATTATTGTGATTTAATTCATATTTAATTTGATTTTTGTTTTTGTCTGACTGCTAAATGCTGTTGTTATGATTTTATCTTATTCGGAATTTGGTTGATTTATGGTATTGTTATGTTAATGTTTATGAGTCACGTAGTCACTTGAAATAAATGTATTTTATTTTATTTTTTTCATTTTATTTATTTATAGCTGTGAAAGTCCCATCATTGTTTTTCCTTCAATAAATATTATTAACAGGAAATAATCGAGGGTGTTTTAATTTTACCCTACACCTTACTGTGCGTTAGTTTAGGTAAATTTTGCTTTGTGTACCTAAAATCGAAAAAAAAATCGGATACAGCATGTTATTTTTGTGGATAAACATAATCAGCCTTAAAATATTTCCACTGATGATATACCAGGCTCCTTTTTGTGACAAAGAATGGGCTGTAATCGACCACGCGAACACAGTGCAGTTTTTTGCAGTCAAATAAAAAGTGCACACAATTTTTATACCACTGGCATGTTTGGTGCACTCCAAATCCAAATGTAACCAAGCGAAGCACTACCTTTTTCCAAATCCCTTGTTAGGTTCGCCCGTAAATTGGCCCCTGTGCTCAATTCTGCACCCTGTATACTCGTACCTAGACATACTGAAAAGTAAAAACGAATCCTGAACATAGTTGAGGATTGCGCTTTGTTCCTGTTATTTATTTTTTGGTTGGCTACGGCCTACTACCAACAGGAGCTGAGCAGCAGGGATGATACCACAGGTAGCGGTATTTGACACTTCATCATCTCATCATCTTACTGCAATCATCCCATTTTACTTGGGATCAGCAACACATTTTCTTCTTCCATTTCTTCTGTTAGACGTCAAAGCAGCATTTACTCTCTTCTTCTTTTGAATTCATATAATTCTTCATACAATCCATCCACCTTTTCTTTGGCCTTCCTCTTCTTCTCCATCTATCAATATTCACACCAATAACTCACTGAGTCACATGACTATATTTGACACTTGACCAATAATTTCAAAACATAAATTCTCGAAAAACACACTTGATTTCAAGACCATAAACCTGATTAACCATTTAATTTCAATATCTATGAAATCAATAAATAGTAAAACCATGGACTTGACTGTTTAGTGACGACACAGTTTGCTTTTTGAATGGATAAAGTAAGGAATGAGTATTGTGGCGCCTGTTATAGAAAAAAATGAAAGGAAACCGTCTGTTTTGGTATGTATACGAGATGAGAACGGATGACACTGATGTGACTGAGAGAGTGACGGGTATGAATGTTGATGGGTATAGAGGCAGAAGAAGGACAAAGAAAAGATGGATGGATTGTCTAAGGAATGATATGAAAGAAAAAGGGAGTAAATGATACTGTGACGTCTGATAGGAGAGAATGGAAAAAAAAAGTGTAGTAGGAGTAGTAGTTAGTAGGAGTAGTAGGAAATTATGGAGGAGTAGGATTAGTGGAGTATTTTTGGAGTGGCGTGCGCGACGCTAACAAGGCAACATCACGTTTGTTTACTCCGTAATTATTTCGCGATAAAAGTGGTTAAAAGTGACGAAAACCCACAGAGACTTATATAATTATGTGACCGACAGCAAGGACTGTAAAGTGAAGTTTGTTTAATTAAATTCGATGGACTATTACCAAAGTTATTAGTGAAAAACATCCAGAACTTTTTCAATAACGACTGCGTCCAACCGCCCGCTGCCCTGTGCTTGCTGCGCTTACAGCGCTGCCCCACAAATCGCTTCACTAGACGCAAGCGTTCGCTTAGCGCTGTGGTAGCCGCTGCATTGCCATCTCTCGCCGTGTGTTCCACACTCGCCGCGCTTCCATCGCTGCCTTACGGATTATTGGATTAAACGCTCAATTTTGGTTAGCGCTGCAAAGACCGCTGTTTTTTCCAAATTGAATGACCAAAGGTTTTGCATGCCCGCTGATCGCTGCTATGATAACCTATTTAATTGAGACTTGCAATAATTGTGTGACAAACAACAAAAACTTTCAAGTGTTTTTTGGTTAATTAAATACGATGAACTATTAATACTAAACTTATCAGTGAAAAACATTTCAATAACGACTGCGTCTAACCGCCCGCTAGCCTGCTACCGCTGCTTACCGCGCTTACAGCGCTGCCCTGCAAACCGCTTCACTAGCCGAAAGCGCTCGCTTACCGCTGTTGTGGCCGCTGGATTGCCAGTTCTCACCGTGTGTCGCACGCTCGCCGCGCTTAAATCGCTGCAGTACAGATTACATATTAAACGTCCATCTATGCTTTGCGCTGCGAAGACTGCTATTTAGCTAAATTGGATCACCAAGGATGGCTTGCTGAAATCTGTTAAATGTAAAACAAAACAACCTATCAATAGCACCGTTTATCGGTTATCGCCCACAAAAGGGAAGGGGCCAATAGTTATTATATCTTCCGCTGCGAAAATGGTCCAGTGTGCAGGCTGTAACCAGGAAACTCCAAATGAAGAATTTCTCACATGCACGCTTTGTAGTGCTTACTATGATTTACAATGCGCGAATATCCCAGTAAGTCACTTTTACTCCACTATGACAAGTCATCACAAATCTAATTGGAAATGTCAGGCTTGCGTGTGCAAAATGCCTAAAGGGAATAATTTAAACACCCCCTTAAAAGAACCAATTCAAAGTAGTACTCAAATTGAGAAGATTGATGCAAATATTACTCTGCGACAAAAACCAACTATTAATCGGAGTTTAGCAGATTATGACATACATAGTCCCGTGAACGATAGCCTCTCTATAGAAGAAATTATTGGTGACACTATAACTAATACCATAAACGATTACACCAAGTCTGGAAACGGCTGTCAAAATATTGAAGGAAATGAGCACTTAACATTAAATAACATCAGCTTGCTACTAGATGCTAAATTAGATAAGATTAAATCAACAATACTAGCAGATTTAAAACAAACAATTCAAACTGAAATTAAAAATACCATCAACATTATTCAAAATGAGCATAGCGTTAATCATGCGTTTAAAACTGCCCAAAAATATTACCAAGAAGAAATAAATAAAGTCGATAAAAAAATAGAAAATATTCAAGAAAAACTTCAGAACCTAGAAAATACAAAGAAAATTGTTATTTACGGATTAACAGAAGAACTTCGTGAGACAGAAACAAACCTGTATGAACGCACGTCCGTACTATTTTACGAAGTAATGGGTATAGATATAAATCCTTATATAGAAGATATTAAACGCATAGGGAAAAGAGGGAATAAAAGGCCCCTTGCTATTGAACTGATAAGCAAGAGAATGACCAACTACATCCTGGAAAATGCAGGTATTTTTAGGAATACTGGAATAACTATTGAAAAATATATGGATAGGAAAACACTTGAGGAAAGGAATGAACTAAGACAAAACCTATTAAAGGCACGTAAAAATGGAGATTATGCTATTATAAGAAACAACAAATTGTTCATAAATGGAAAAGAATTTATCAGTCCTGATGAAGCTAAAACGGAAACGCCACAAAATATAAACCTTATTGAAGATAAAGTCATGGAAGATATACCAACAGTCATGGAAGGAAAAATAAAAAGAAATGCATCGACTCAGTACTCGTGCTCGCAACCAATCCCCAGTATCTCATCGGAAAAAGTAAATTATAAGCCAAAAAGTGTAATAAATAAGACATTTCGTTAATGATATTACGATAACCTTTCAAAATATACAAAGTCTAGGAAATAAGACAGATTTAATTGAACAATTGTTATTAGAAAAATATATTGATATTCTATCATTGTCAGAAGTATGGAGAAATGAGCATTTTTGTAACTCTGTATCATTTCAAGGATATAAAATTGCATCCCAATTCTGTAGAAAAACTAGAGAAGGTGGAGGAGTTTGCTTAATTATAAGAGAAAATGTAAAATTTATAGAAAGAATAGATATAGTAAATTATTCCAAAGAATTTATAATAGAGATTTGTGCAATTGAAGTTCCTGAATTAAATTGTATCTTCATAGGATTATACCGTCCAGATCGCCATATAAATGTATTTTATGAGCAAATGGAAAAGCTTTTAAATAGATTAAATACTAGAGATAAAAATAAATATATCGTGTTTGGAGGAGATTTCAATATTAATGTATTCGAAAAAAACAAACAAACAGAAAACTTTCTTACCTTCATGCGCTCACATAATCTAAAACAAATAATTCATGAACCCACACGGGTAAAAAAAACTACTTCCACTTGTATAGATTTACTTTTTATAAATTACAAACCCTTAATAAATAAAATATATGTCGAAGATTACGGACTCTCTGATCACAAATCTATTAATATAAAATTAAATACAAAATGCTTGTATATAAATAACAACAGAATATGGTACAAACAAAAAAGATTATTTACAGATAAAAACATGATAAATTTTAAAAATGCATTAAGGGAAATTGATTGGTCAAAAACTATAAATACAAATAAAAACGTTAACGAAAACTACAACATTTTCATCGAGAATATAACACAGCTTTTAAATAAAATTATACCAAAACAAAGAGTAAAATTAAAATCTAAAAAAGGTAAAGGATGGATGACAACAGGACTAAAAATATCTTGCAAACACAAAAGAGCTCTAAGAATTATTCTAAATGAATCTAAATCAAACGTCATAAGAACATATCATAGCAAATTCAGCAAAATATTAAAACGTAGCATAACACTTTCAAAAAAAATAGAATACACCAGACAAATGGAAAAGTCAGATAATAAAACTAAAACTATGTGGAACATTATAAATAACAAAACTGGCAAATCTAGGACAAGGCAGCATGAAAATATAACACTAAAGGTAAACAATACAACAACTTCATGCCCTAAACAAATATCAAACATATTTAATGACTTTTTTGCAACAGTAGGTGAGATAACAACTGATACAAACACAAATAATCCTATAAAAACTGGACGTCCAGTAATGCACCCACCAACTAAATCAATGTACCTTCGCCCAGTGAGCCAAAAAGAAATATTAAATATAATTAAACATATAAAAAATAAACATAGCTGCGGAATAGATGACATACCCCCTATCTTAGTAAAACAATGTGCAGAAGAGTTGTCAGCCCCACTCACATTTTTAATAAACCAGAGCTTTGAGTTAGGAGAATTTCCCGACATACTAAAAATTTCCCTAGTCAAACCGATACATAAAAAAGATGACATCCACACCCCTAGCAATTATAGACCCATAGCGTTCTTGCCAACCTTTTCAAAGATTTTTGAAAAGGCTATGTGTAACAGACTAAACTTTTTTCTAGAAAAATACAACATTCTTGACGACTGTCAAAACGGTTTAAGGAAAACAAGATCCACAACATGTGCAGTTTACAAATATGTCCAAACAGCTCTCCAACAAATAAATGACAAAAGGTATGCATTAGGCCTGCTTCTCGATATGTCAAAAGCCTATGATAAAGTATCATATACTATACTACTAACAAAATTGTACGGTTGTGGAATACGCGGCCCGGCTTATAATTGGTTCAAATCATATTTAAACAACAGAAAGCAAATAGTCGAAATCGAACATCATAGTATTGAAGATAGGGAGACAATAACAGTGCGATCTCAGGTGAGAAACCTCACATGCTCCATCCCTCAAGGCAGTGTTCTGGGCTGCATACTATTTCTAATATATATTAATGACCTCCCTAAAATTCTAAATAAACAAACTACATTACCAGTACTGTTCGCCGATGATATTTCCATTCTTGTAAAATGTGACAAAAATTGTGACCCAAATATAATCTTACAAAATACTCTCCAGACAGTGACACTTTGGCTACAGGATCACAATCTAGAAATTAACTGTAAAAAAACCAAAATTATACAATTTAGATCGTACAAAGCCCCTCCCTTAAATAATAATATAATTTTTAATGACACCCCTATAGAATTAGTAACTACTTTTAACTTACTCGGTATAAACATTGACACACATCTCAATTGGAAAAAGCACGTAGAAATAGTCAAATCTAAACTATCTAAATTTATTTACGCCCTGTTTCAACTTAAGCACAGCACAAATACAGAAACGGCACTATCGGCATATTACGCCTATGCAAACTCGTGGCTAAGGTATGGAGTGATGTTATGGGGGAACAGCGTAAATGCAAGCGAAATATTTATAATGCAAAAAAAATGTGTTAGAATACTGGCTCATATTGACAATACCGAGAGCTGCAGGCCATATTTTGTCAAATTAAAACTCCTAACGTTACCTTCTATATATATACATGACCTTTGTATATTTGTATTTAAAAATAGTAACATTTTCCCTAAAATAAAAGACACTCATAACGTAAACACACGCCATAAAGATAGATTATACCTGCCACCCTCTCGGATCAAAATGCTTCACCATAGCCCATACTACATGGCAGTAAAAATATTTAACAAATTACCGAAACAAATTAAAGAAGAACCCAAATTTAATGTATTTAACAAAAAATTAAAAGAATATCTAACACAAAAATGCTTTTACACGGTCGCAGAATACTTAGAATAAAATATTGCTATACAGGATACTTATAATAGATAATTACTCATAACCAAAGAAATGATACTTGCACGGGGAGGCACACATACATGACACACACATATACATATTAAACCTACTTAAAAATGATAATAATAATCGAATATAAATAACAGAATATAATCAATAATAAAAAATACAATATTTAATAGAATAACTATAATATAAAATAATAAAATACAATATTTATTTTAATAGAATAAATATAATATATCAAATATAATTTAACAAATACGAACGAGTAAAATACAATAACTAATAAACGTAAACAAATAATTGGAAAACATATTGATACCTATATGTATAATAATAATTACATAAGTTAATAAAACTTGTTACCAACTGACTGGTTGCTCGCATTGTAAATGTAATAAATATGTTGCCGTGCCCTAACCGGGCTTCATGTTGAAACTATACATTTCTGTAACACCTATGTACGTACACATGAATGCAATAAAGAATTTGAGTTTGAGTTTGAGTTTGAGTTAGCTTGGCTCGTTGTCGCAGCGCGATTAATCGCGTGTGTCTGCGGGAGGCTTTAAATGATTAATTATATACTTGAGTGATAATTAGACACTGCACCGCCATTAGCGTGGCGGTGTAAAGCGATACGTCTTACAACTTGTCTCGGTATACATACGAGTAATGTATGAATATGTCGCAGTAAGATAGATAAAGCCGTAACATAGTTATATCCCTAGGGATATAATTATATACCATAACATAGTTATACCGTTGAAGAAACGATTGGGGGCGCCCCGACTTGGACAGGTTAGGTTAGAAGAGGATGGCGGGGTCTGGAAGACCCCGCCATCCTCTTCGCGGTTAGTTTTTTTTCTAAACCACTCAGAAGTAGGAGCACCGCGAAGCGGTGCTCCGTCGACATAGGTATAACTATGTTACGGTATATAATTATATCCCTAGGGATATAATTATGTTACGGCTTTATCTATCTTAGTGCAACATGTACAAGTTGTATTATATTATACAAGTTGTGTTTCATGTATAATGTTGGACTGTGTTAAGCCTCCTGCAGACACACGCGATTAATCGCGCGGGGCGACATGTCGCGGTCCATTCGCAGTATATTTAGAGTGGAAATTAGCTTGCGAGTTGTCGCAGCGCGATTAATCGCGTGTGTCTGCAGGAGGCTTTAGGCGTTTTGTCTAAAAAATATTGTGTTCAGATTACTGTGAAGATTACTAAATTAGATGATTGGATATTTAACTGGATTAGTGTCTTCTCATGGTTTCTGACAGTATCGTAGAATAATAATACTGTTCAATCAAAACGAAGGTAAAATTATTTGTTTTTGTGAGCATTGTTAGAAAAATATCTAATTCAGAAAGGCTTACAAAAGCTTACAGACTTAGAAAGGCTGATCTACATTATTTCAGAAAACTCATTAGTGTAACTAGCTCATCAGATATTGTTTTATTTCAATAATATCTATAACAAAAGACAATGAAAACAAAAACAAAAACTTTAAAAAAAAGAACCGACTTCAAATCAAACACAAAAAAGTTTAAAATAACTTTTCTTTCGGAAGTCGGTGGCTTTGTTTTTTATTTCATTGACTATTGCCACAGACTTCCGAAAGAAAATTATTTTAAACTTTTTTGTGTTTGATTTGAAGTCGGTTCTTTTTTTTTAAGTTTTTATTTTACCCTTTTTAGTTCAGATATTCAACAAAAATCTTCGTATAATCGGCGTGTTTAGAAATCTTTAATCTAAGTTAGCAACAAAAACGGATCTTTGCGGTCAACGTTACAAGATATAAAAAACATACATGCATACACTTATGTTCAGACGCTAATATAGACTAACATAAAAACTGGGTAATTCTGCAAATATTACATACATACAAGTCGAATTGATAACCTCTTTTTTTTTGAAGTCGGTAAAAAAGCAAATTGCGACTTCAAAAACAAAAAATAAGAATTACAAATCAAGATGGAATATGTATCGTCAAAGACGCAAAAAAAGCAGAAACATAATTATAAAAAAAAAATAACCCAGACATTAATCATACATTTTATTCAAATCAAGAACCAACATGAGGTTCAAAGAAAACCAGAGAGAAAACATATTTTTCTCTGTACTGGGATTTAGTAATTAAATTTTGATGCGTCAAAGCAATCAAAGAGAATAAAAATGAAAGAGCTGTTGAAAGTATTCGATTCGAGTGTCGAGGCTTCTGAATTGTATGAGAAAAAAAAATTGATTTAGAAAATGTTTTAAGAGCGTGTACGTACAAACGGCATTTCATATACATTCACAGTTATGTATTATGGTTGGGACTGTAGCACCATTTTTATAGAATTTGAATTATTTGTCTTTTGACAATTCAAAAGTGCCTGTAACTGGCCTACTTGAAATAAATGATTTTAATTTGAATACAAACTCCCAAGGCCTTATTTTTAGAAATAACCGAACCGATTACAATGAAACTTCATACGGATAAGCAAGTTCTAAAACCTTATCACAGAATATTTTCGTATAAGGATTTTGAGTATGATAATATTTTCGTTGAAATGCCGTTCGATAATCTCTTAACTTTTCTGTTTGTACTAGTAGGAGTTAGTTTATTCTATAAAAACTAAATAATCATGTTTAGGTACCACATTTACACACTACCCGATTAAAGTAGGTCTTTTCAAAGAAAAATAAACAATTTCAAACGCTGCCTTACCAAGGTACCAAATAAAGAATCGTTTTAGACATCTGAATTTTAAAATTCCATTTCACATAAAGGACTCTCTCTCAGGATAAAGTCTACCAAGAAAACTACTTTTGAAAGCTGTTCAATAGTCAACTGAATAGTATTTTTTCACTTATTTCAATGCATAATAATAATCACTGAATTTTAAAATTCAAATTTACCTTGGCATTCAATCTGCAGTACCATTTCAGGTGAGGGTAGGTCATTTATAGCGCAAAGCTGTGCTCAGAATGAGCGAGGTCCTCTGTGGAGATTACAATAGCAAATGCAAGGAAAAACTGGATGAGCACCCTCAATTCTAGGTCTCATCTTTTCGGAGTCGATAAGGTGATGGCGACCTCTTGTGACACTGGCCCCGTCAGTGTCACAAGAGGTCGCCATCACCTTAGGGCCAAACGCCTGCCGGGATCTTACTAAAACATTCACCATCGCAAAACCGGCAAAAAAACGGACGTATACAAGCGGCTTAACCAGGTAACGTAAAGTCAATTTAGGAAACGAGGGGAATTTTAGTCAGAACGAATCTATTCCTTCCACTCCACTCAGGGCAGAAACACTCATTTGATGATTTTACTGCCTAAAAACTGGTCTCCTTTTTGTATCTCTCCTTATTAGTTGGGTTACGTAAGCCGCTTACATAATAGTCACTGGAAAAGAATATACGCAATGGGTGGTGCCTGAAGATGGACGATGCCGCCGAGGTCGGTCCAAAAAGCGGTGACAAGATGATCTGGACTCGCATTGCCTTTTTTGGTCTGAAGCGGTATTCAAAAAGAGTACTTGTAAAAATGATTATGAGGGAGGCCTTTTCCCAGTGTGTGCTGTGTAAAACTAAAAGTTAGCCTTTTTAGAATATTTATACTTTGATTTACGATAACTGACTCTATCTACACTGTAAACAATTTTCGATAGGATTAATTGCATTTCGAAATAAACAATCACTGTAGAAAGACTGTCGCTGCGGGTTTTTAAATAGCTAAAAGTGTCCATAAAATGCACCAGATTTTTAGGAAAATTACTTCAATTCACAACCGGATTCAAAGTGTTTAAATCCAATTGGTTTTCCAAATTTACGACATCCCATACCAGTTAAAAACCGATCCCTGACAGACCTATGCAAAATGAATTTTGCGGAGTTTTTTCCGCTCATTTCTCGAAGGGACCACATACTATGGGAGCTCCATCTTGCGTCTCTGAATCTATTAGCATTATTATGCATATTGGAAGGCTTCTCTAGGGACGTGTAATCTATTTTTCTCTCATACAATTTTCTTCGAGAACAATCTTTATGAAGTTATAAATGCATGTTTTTAGTTTCAAGCTTGTTCGAATTTGTATTAAATGTTAAATGTATAGGTAAACATACAGCAACTTCTCATTTTCTACACTTCTTTTTTATTCACTATCTCAGCAGTAATCTCGCTTCGCACTTGTTGCAGTTTAAGAAACAATACAGGCCATGTAACTCGCTGATCATAATATATAATGATGAATAAGTGAATTAATCTTAAAAATCGTTAAAGTAGTTTTCGAGTTTATCAATTAAAATATTTAAACACAAATAAAAGGGGTGCTAAGACAGGAAACCTCCACGTGCGCCCGTGGACTGGAGTTCCCTCTCGGATACGTCCGGGGGGAAGACCAGTTTTTCGGGCCGGTGCACCCTGGGATGCGGGCAAAAACTCTCCTTAGGCACCGTGTGCCTAAGGGGTTTCTTTGCCCGTATGCAAATAGCCTGTCGGGTGGACGCTCCAACGCGTGTCCCTCTGAACAGCAGAGGGCACAGCGGCGGAGCGGGCTTGCGGACGGTGAGTAATGGGTATGCTCGCCGTCCGACCAAGGACCAAGCCCGGGTCGGTGGCGCGTCGTGTTTCACGCGTCACCGACGGGGCCCCTTATGGGGCCAAATGCCTGCCGGGGTCGCGGATTTTTCTTAATCCAGGATACCGTGGCCCCGGAACGTAAAGGGCATCCGACGGAACACGGGTGGATTTTAGTCAGTAAGAGTCTGACAGTCCCTGCCGCCCCACCCAGGGCGGGAGGACTCATTTGATGATTTTGCCATCCTAAAAAAAAAAAAAAAAAAAAAAAGAAATAAAAACCAAATCTTTCCTCTTCATAATTTAATTTGTTTCTGTAACAACTGTAAAAATAAATATCTAAATAATTAATATTTCGCTGCCGAGTTATTCCAAATTTTCCATCCCGCAAAATTCCTTAGCACAAAACAAACATTTAATCATTTCAACTCAAGCCACCTAATACGCTTACAAAAATTATAATACCCAGTAAACACATTTTTAATTTAACATCAGAAATAAATTACTGACTCAAGATTCAATTGGGACGCGAGTGGGTAAGCAGGCTTATTCCTTTCTCCGCCAATGAATAAATTAGCCTTTTATCTAAATGTGCTATCTCTTTAAAAAGTGCTTTGGAGACATTTTAGGATATAAAGGAAATTGCGCTGTAAACGAGGTTTTCCATTCAATATTACGTCCGAGAATATTTTGGGCATAAATCACTAGTAAGGAGGTTGGGCTGAAATATTGTTGCTCTTCTACTTGACTTATATCTTGAGTGATGTCAGATTTAAGAACCTTATTGATGTTACATGGAATTCGGTTTTGGGAAATATTGGGGTTGATTTTGCGAATAAATTGTCTCAGTTGTTTTAGGGAATGTAAGAAGAATTAGAAGTACTCTTTAAGATCGTATAAAATATGTTGTGTTTATGTGTCGTAAGGGACATTTTTGTGATTTTCTTATCAAATCATTTCCAAGAATAATCATGAGGCTATAAATCTTACTTAGGTTAGTATAAAGTTTATTTTAGTAGCACATCATAAACATAACACTAAGCTGGTTAATATGGTTTCACTATTTACCTAGAAATAGCAATAAATTATTGGAATGTAATAATATCTTCTTGATAGAATAAAATGTTCCATATTGGTAAATAGCAAGAAATATTTGCAATAAATACGAGTCTTTGTGTGTAGTGTCTATATTTACAAAGCTCTATAGTGAATTGGGATTTAATATCGACTATCAAAGTAATAGATTTTTACTGAGGAATTTAATAACAGATTGTTGGTATAGGTAACGCAGCACATCTACCTATCTAAATCTGTCAAATTTCTTTAATAAATTTTCAAATTTATCACAATAATGGAAGGTAAATGTTTGATTGGTAAAATTTGGCAGATTGGGGTAGGTTGAAGTGCTGGCATTCGTACATGCATAGGCCAGCAGGCCACGATAATGATGAACACGACAACGATCTGTCAACTGTCACTTGAAAGTTTTTGGCATAAAAATATACTTTGTGCAAATATTTTATTACCTCATTGATGTTATTTTCAGGTTTTTAATTTTTATTTAAGAGCGTCAATTTTAGCTTGCGTAACAAAAGTCAAACAATTTTTGATGTCATCTTGACTGTTTCCTCTCCCTCACAGGTGTATTTTTTCACTTTCATTTTTAAGAAATGTGAACACGTTTCACTTTGTCTGTAGTTCGACGGGGTTCAGTCAATTAGTGTCGAACCCCTCGTCCAATTTTCTAACGCATTCGCAACTTAATTTGCAAGGGACGCGAGAACACAAAAAAATGGTGCCACTATTTTGAACCTCTTTTATCAGTGTCCAGCTGTTTATTATTTGGTCTTTTAATTTGCGCAAGGAGGTCAAAGTCTCCATCAATTACAAATTGATGATGTTATAACTGGTTATGAAAGTAGATTTTGAAAACACTTACCTACCTATATACACGTCTTCTTTGCAAACTAGATGAGGCCAGTGTTTCATTCCTGACTACCTACGTTGAGAAGAAGCAGCCGAAACAAACTCAAAGGTTTCTGTCTCTGTCTCACATACGAGGACCATGTAGGTTTCCGTCTTAGATGGTCTCTTTAAGAAAAACCACACTTACATTTGAGTGGATCTGTTCAGTCAGTGCAAGCATGTGTCTGAGAACATGAAACTCAACTCAGCATAACGGAGTTCAACAACCTGACGAACAATATTTACTGTAATGTTCACTGCGTTAATAAAACACACTTTGATAGATCTCGTAGGTGAAGTAGTATATGCGTCTAGCGCACGACCGCTCTCGCTCACGGTTGGTGCTCGACTGACAACGCCAATGCGCCCGCGCATACACTACATCCCTTCTTTATTTTAATTGAATTGAAATGTTTCAAAATTACAATATTAGATTAGGTTTTAATATTCCGACCTAAACACCTATAATTGGTGGATAACTAATCAAATGTTTTAAATATAATTATTTCAGATTTACCGCAAGGTTTTACAGAACAGCAATGATTTACTTAATTTTAAATCTGTGTAACAAATCTTAAAGACATAGTTGATAACAGTAAATAACAATATTATAGTACAAAATTAACAAAATTATTTACTATTTACGCTAGTTCATCATTTTCTCTTAAATCACTATTACCACTATTTTGATTTTACATTACGACGATATTCTTTCCCGGTTTCATCATTCCGATAACATCGCAACCTCTCACGTCCGTTACTGTATGCGCAGGATTGAAATTGGGGGTCAACTTATTATCTTTGATTAAATTTTCCACCAATACTTTTTCTCCTATTTCCAAGCCTGTCGCTTTACTTTTGAGATCCCCATGCTCCTTCCCTTTTTCCTTCATTTGCAGATCTCTTTATCACTTCTTCTTCTATTGATTTGTATTCCATGTCTGGTGCTGCCCGGATCTTGTCTCTAAACTGTCTTTTATAAAACAACTCTGAGGGAGATTTGCCTCTTCTTGTATTCTTTAAGATCGGGAACTATTGGCGACACCCACGGAGAGGGTCCATTTACTTCCTCGATAATATCCGCATCCTTCAGTTCCTCTAGTTTTTTGGCAAACTTTTCTTCTAAGGGAATGGGAACTCTTCTACAAAATTATTTTTGGCCTATGCCAAAACCCGATTCACCTGTCTAGTATTTTTGTGTAAAGAATCTATGTGCAATGGAATCGAATCAGTTACTGATTCTGAACAAACTATATTCAGGTTTCGCATATACCAAAAATAATGTTGTATATGGTTGAGTGACTGGTTTTACTGTTCGGCCTTTTGGGATCTGGACAGTCACTCCTTTGAAAACGCTTTCCACATTATTGACTATTAGAAATTGTTATATTCTGTCTGTAATAATATTACATCTACTTCTTGAATCTATTAGCATATCAACGGTGACTCCCTTAATATTGCATTTCATAGTTTCGCCGTCATCCAGGTGGAAAATATAGTCAATTAATTTTTTTTTTTTTTTTTTTTTTTTTTTTTTTTTTTTTTTTTTTTTTTTTTTTTTTTTTTACAGTCCTGTTGTCTGGCCTGTTGTTGGAAAATTGTCTTTTCTGTCGAGTCCTGCAATATTCTCGGAAAAGACCAATGAATCCACATTTTAAACATCGTTTGTCTTTTGCGGGGCATTTTGTGTCTTGTGTGTGGAGTTTCCACATCTACTACATTTTGTGTTCGATGATCGTTGTCTGAACGGTTTGTTGATTTTTTTTTCTTATCTATTTCATTTATTTTTGCTTTGTTGTAATAAATGATAAATTATAATTATTTATTCAGTAAATTGGTTTTGGCAAACTCTTTTACACTAGATGAGGCCGGTGTTTCGTACCTGACTACTCTGAGAAGAAACATCCGAAACAAACTCAGAGGTCACAGTCTCTTTTAAAGTCCAGACAATTTCCTATTGTTCAAATTATATGGGAACCATGCAGTGTAATTATTCGCATCGTTTGTATTTACAGTTTTAAATTGTTCTAATCGCCTGGCTACAACTTCTAAAGCATTTGCTTTACTGATGATTTCGTCTAAACATATTGTATCCCAGTATTCTTTTTTTTTTTCGATTAATCGACACTTTTCCGTGATTTGATCGATAATATGCTCTTCTTTACTATGGAATTGATTTATCGGCATGGTTTCTCAACCTTAATAAAAATCTTTCAAATTGTTCTCCTTCCTCCTGTTTCGTGAGTCGGAAAAGGTATCTTTCATAAATCCGACTTTGTTTTGGAGCAAAGTAACCCAACAAACAAACTAAGCTCATAACATTAAGTTTATAAGGTCTAAACCCTTAAACTGATTATAAAAGAGCATTCATTATGCCAATATTACTTTTAGTGGCACATTATTAGAAGATTTGGCTTAAATTACCTTTAATTTTATATTTTGGCTGGGTAAAAGATAATAAATCCAATTTATACGGCTACAATAAGGGCTCGAAATTGTTTTTCTTATAGAGGCTAGTTACATTGCTTTTTAGCCACATAATATTCAAAGTCATATAAAGGCTTTTAGTATGGTCAATTATTCTTAGGAAAGTAATGCACAAGGTAACTATGATGCTTTTAAACTTATAGGAGCATTTTATAAGACGTCTATCCAACAAATGAATTCTAGCATGTTATATGATGTTTACACACACCACCTCTACTCTTATGGTACTACAAAATGACCAAGCCGATACTCACAAATCAGCTAGTGGTTCCGCAGAGGATTATTTTATAGAAAATGAGATTGAAAAGGAAACCAGTGAGGAAGAACATAATTGTAGCGGTAGTGATAGTGATAAGGACATATAGATATTGCTATCAAGAGTCGGAGAATATTGATATTCGTAGTGATATAAGAGAATGGGTAGTGAAATTCAACATTTCCCATATCGCTTTAAGTGACTTATTATTTGATCTTTTCTCTTTGCAATTAATTTTCCGCCAGTTACACGAATGTTCAAGTTTTCTTAATTTATTTTCATTACATTATGACCAGCGCAGAACGCCATCTTTTTCCTACTTGCTCGGTACTGCGGACAATTTTGAGTGTCCTAACAATTTTGTAAGGCGTTAAGTTACTATTGTTAATGAACCTCACTATTTTCAATAATATGGTTGGCGTTTTTCTTTATTTGCCAAACTGTTGCACAAAATAATGTAAATCACTGAGAAAAAGACTTATTGCAGACGGCTATAAGGGCCGTCGGATTTTTATGAGCCTTTAATTTGCTACAATAAGTTTAAATAACCTTGTATCGGACCATAATAAAATATGTATAAGGGTGATCGCCCTTATCAACGCTCTCCATATGATTCTCACAAGGGTATTGGCTTTATTGGGGCACTTTTCTTGCCATTATAAGTTTAATTTGCAAACTATACAGCAACTATAACAGGAGTATAAGGGTTTTGCCCTTATAAGTTGTGCCCAAACGCACCTTTATTAGCGATAATACGGCTGCTATAAGAACATTATTTTTGGCATTATAAGCCACTACAAGGAAAATTTTTGATTGTTTGAAATAGTCTAATTTATTTTTCACTTCAGTAGCTCAAACATGTAGGTTTTGCTGCCTGAAATCAGTGAGCAAATTGCGATTTTGCTCACTGAGTGAGACAAAGTAACTTTTTAATTTTTGTTTTCAGAAAGCCCTGAATATCTTATTCAGCCTTGGGTTAATCATACAATTCGAAACATTTACACTCCTTCTCTTTCCTGCTATTAGAAAGAGAGAGGGATAAAGACCAGCCTTTTCGAAATTCCGATTTTGAATTCGACCTCATAGACAAACACGCTCGGTTTGTACTAACTAAAGAAATTTTGCAAAAAGATAATTATGTCTTAGTGTAATTTATTGAATTTTAAACTTATATGTATACGTAGTATTTAAACGAGAATAAGTATTTACTGCAAATAAAACTGATATTTAACCTGTAAATACCCATTTCTAGTTTCAACAATGTTACATAAATATTTTCAATAATAAAATATCATGGGTGCTATAATTTCCGAACACGCCTTAGTTTAAATAAAAGAGTGGGAATAAAATTTCGTGGCTGGCTTAAAGAGTTGAATAAGTTAATAGTTATTTAAATCTATTCCTGTTTATTATTTTATCTCAAGTGTTCTCGCCGCTGAAGTGAAAAGTTATGTGTGTTACACGAGAGCAAAGCTTCCTGCATCTCGTGCCCCTGAATCCCTTGCCACACTCAGGATTCAACTTTAGAATCACTCGCTACGCTCGTGATTCAATCGTTGAGTCCTTCGCTTGCTCAGGATTCAAAATCAGCACTCGCAGCAAAAACGACTTTGCTCTCTCGTTGCACAAACAACTATAGAGCTATTGCATAATCATCGACACCTTCGCCTTCTTCAGCATGAGCTCCAGGAAGGTTTTAATACACTTCTTGAAGTGCTTTTCCCCCAACGTGGAGAAGAGTAGCTCTTTTTTTTTTTACGGAAGTGTCGATGTAGGCAGCCAGTAAATAAATTTCAAGTGCCCTCTTCCATTTCTTCCAGCGAGTGCCGACAGATGTCGGATCGCCTTCGCAATCCAAATGGTCTAAGTTGGGAAGTGTGGATGATGCATGAGTCATTTTGGGTAGCAATAAAATATTGACTCTTATTTTTGCGTGGCTTTTTACTGAAAATCAGTAACAATATTACAACAGCTGCATAGCCCTATTTTTTGTTGTAAGTACTCATTGCAGGACTTAATTATATTTTTGTAAATAAGTTTTTTTTTTATATATATAATGTACAGGCCTTTAAGTTAGGTTAATATTGACTTTTATTTTTGCGTGGCTTTTTACTGAAAATCAGTAACAGTATTACAACTGCATAGCCCTATTTTTTGTTGTATCTTGCGTGGCTTTTTACTGAAAATCTGTAACAGTATTACAAATTTACTTATTATTTCAATTTTATTTCAATTTTATTTCAATTTTATTTCAATTTTATTTCAATTTTATTTCAATTTTATTTCAATTTTATTTCAATTTTATTTAAATTTTATTTCAATTTTATTTCAATTTTATTTCAATTTTATTTCAATTTTATTTCAATTTTATTTCAATTTTATTTCAATTTTATTTCAATTTTATTTCAATTTTATTTCAATTTTATTTCAATTTTATTTCAATTTTATTTCAATTTTATTTCAATTTTATTTCAATTTTATTTCAATTTTATGCAAATTTTGTATCATTTATTTAATTTGTTATGATTGAAATTGTATACCTAAATGTAATTAATTGTAATTGATAATCAAAATAATTAAGTTTTACTAACACTAGCTGTTTAAGAAAATTGTTACTAACCATTTATGAGCTCTGAGCTTGAATTAAAGATTTCTATTCTATAGCCCTATTTTTTGTTGTACCTAAGTACTCATTACGTGGACTTCATTATATTTTTGTAAATATATTTGTTTTTTTTTTTTAATAATATACAGTCCTTTAAAATTGTTACTTATTTAATCGGCGTGGCCCTTTGTTATTTACTCATTGCGTGGCCTTTTGTTAGGTACTTATTTAATCGGCGTGGCCCTTTGTTATTTACTCATTGCGTGGCCTTTTGTTAGGTACTTATTTAATCGGCGTGGCCCTTTGTTATTTACTCATTGCGTGGCCTTTAAGTGTACTTTTATTATAACTATTTTCCAAATATGTATAAATTGTGCAAGCATAACAATAGATAGGTAGAAGAACCCACTAATTTAACTATTGTGATGTAATTGTTCTTCAAATTGTTTACACTATACCACCATACATACTCCACCTTTACTGTTTTAAGCAAAAGCAGAACATGTACAGTAGCACAGTACAAACATAAACACAACACACATACTTTTGCTATCAATACTTCCAAACACAATAAGTCTATTATTAAAATGACATTATCTAAAGCTATATTATAATAGGTTTTTACTAATGAGTATATCAGATCCATAAACAAAATTAATTCTGTAAGTAATAATATCTTTAAGCGAGCTGAAATAACTAATTACCTATCCTTTCTACAGTGTTGTGAACAGTTAGGTAAGTATTTCTTATTATCTCGATCATAAATCTCATTATGTCGATAATTACGTTTGGTTTAACTTTTAAACTAATTGTGGGTAGTTACCTTTAGGTCGCATACTTGCACAATATTATATTTTTGTAGTATCCTTGCGTGGCCTTATTTTCCATCTAATACGATGCATGGCCATTTACAATGAAGAATAGTGATATGAAACCGTTTATCAGTAACAATTGCTTACGTATTGGCTCGATTCATATGTGATTTTGATTTAGCTCATAACTCAATGTAAAATGAGTGTTAATTTGCTAGTATTTTCTCTAATATAATAACAAATAATTTGTAATAGGCTATTTGGAACGAATCTACCCGCAAACAACTGATAAGCAATAAACAATTACTTATATTCCTTCCTTCATTTTATTTTTAATGTGTCATGTACTTGCTTTTATCCTCGTCGCCACTTGTAATGTTCACTGCGTTAATAAAACACACTTTGATAGATCTCGTAGGTGAAGTAGTATATGCGTCTAGCGCACGACCGCTCTCGCTCACGGTTGGTGCTCGACTGACAACGCCAATGCGCCCGCGCATACACTACATTTACTAAGAACTTTTGCGTCGGCCACATCTATAGTAATTAACCCTGGACTCATAAAAATATATTGTTATTAAGGAAAATTATTACCTTCTTATCACAAGAAAGATCTGTTAACGATTTGTATAAAAACAGTCAAAGGCAAAAAAACATTTCACGTGATATACGTATTAGGATCGCTTTGCAGTTACACTCTTTTTAGACAAGCGATCAACAGAAACCGTCTTACAACAAAAAAGTTAAACACCTGATGAACACTTGTATAAAGAATCTGTCAAAGTCAAAACAACATTTCACGTTGATATAAGAGTCGTTTTGGAGTTACACTTTTTTTTAGACAAGTATTCAACAGATGTTTATCTTTTTGTGGTAAGGCGAAAAATGTTTATCTCTTTGTGGTAAAGCGGTAATTGTCTAGAAATTAAAAAATGGCGTCAACTACATCTGTCACCTGATTGTTAAGCACGTTAGTTTTTTTACCAAACTGCTTGAACCAAAATTAGATTATTGCTATATTTAGCAAAGACATGGGACTGTGATGGTTCGGAACTGTCAAACTTTGTTAGAATGTATCAAACTTGAGCATGGGTGACGTGACGCGTTCTGAAGTTCTAAACTTGTATTATGAATTGATGATAGTATTAGTTCGACGTGTCATTTGTTGTCTTATTAATTTTAGGGGTATTTGTTTCCATTTCGGTCAGAGAACCCTCGTTCTGTTTTTTTTTTAAACTATCGTTTCTTTGAAATGAGGAGGTAGAGGTTTATTAAATTAAACGAGAAACGTGTAAGTACTTAATTTTTTAGATTCATCAGTATAGGCTTATTTATGTTATCTATCACTGTGCTTAAAATTATATTTATATTCCGAAGGGAACTTTAAGAGCGCATATTCTGAAAGTTGGCAACGTCGCACATAGTTGTCAAATATTAACAAGTTTTAGTTAATTTAGCAATGTTACTGTATGGAAATAAGAAATATGGCTCTGTAGTGCACTAGAAAATTGATAAGGGATTGCAATAATTAATATCGTAACACCGAATATATAGTTTAAGATGTAAAAAAAGTATTTGGAAACATGTCAAATGCATTTTTTACACCTGAAACGGCTACAACATCAAATTCAGTGTTTTAATTGCATTCCTATATCTATTTTTAGTGCACTACAGAGCAATATTTCTGATTTACATACAGTAAATTTGCCAAATTAATTAAAACTTGTAAATATTTGACAGCCATTTGCGACGTTGCCAACTCTCTGGTTATGCGGCCTTAACAACTAAGTTTATCAAACTTACTTTAAATAAAAGCTTCCATAGAAAGTGTTTTTTTTTTGGAAAATCATATTAAATTACTTCCCCGCCTAAGGTGGAGCGGAACTATTATGAACTATTTGAGGCCGAACTCCGACAGGTTGGTGGTGTCTTTCAGGCGGTCCTGGTGAGGCCAGTGGGATCACTAGGTAGACTTTAGTGCCCTAGGTGGACCCCTACAAGGTGGATCCCACTCATCATCATCAGCCTATTAATGTTCCCACTGCTGGGACACAGGCCTCGTCTCTGTGAGAGGGAGTGGGCCATAATTCACCACGCAGGCCCAGTGCGGATTGGTGAATGTCACAATGTCTTCGATTTTTGGTTCTATAAGGACATGCCGGTTTCCTCACGATGTTTTCCTTCACCGTTTTGAGAGCAGTGGTGATGAAATAAATTAAACAAAGTAATGCGCCTGGCTGGATTCGAACCCACGACCTACAACTCGTAAGTCGGGGCCGATACCACTGGGCCACCACTGCTTTCAATCACCCCTAAAATATGAAATATCGAAGATAACCTAGCTAGAGATTGTTTTTCAGAATAGTCATTTCATTTCAACTTCAATTCAAAGTTAAGTTTAAAAAATAAGGCCTAGACTTTATTTTAGACGTCTGTGCAGATACGATGGACACTAACAAAAGTTTGTTTGTAAAGTTTATTTTTAAGATAAATTGATAAAATAATTCATTACGTAGCGTAGTTGGAATTTCGGAAAGTTTTGTAAACTTTGACTTTCTAGTTTAGAAGTTAATTTGTCTTTATTAAATTGGGCTGTAAATCTGGTAATGGATGATTGTATTTAATTAAAAGGATTCATGACTGTTTTAAGGTCATAGTTATTAGAAATCAAATTGACAAAAATTAAGTAGTTCGAACAAATCTATACTTAATTTTAAAGAAGTATAGTTTATAGCAGTTGTCACCATAGGTACTCTTGGGCAAACCGAGGTTTGGTTAAGTTATGTTACTTTAAGCCTTGTAGGCGGAAAAAGGAGCCCCGCTTGGCGGGGCTACATCTATCTGAACGACTAAAACTTTTAGTAGCGTATTAGATATTCTGACATTCACACAATGACGCTAATCGTGGGCCGCTACATTGTAAAATGTCTCGCAATGACAATCCGTCTAATCGTCGCCGCCGCCGCGCCGCCGCAATACAAAATCGCTCTGTTTTTGGAAAGGGCTAGCTGTAATTTAATACTCCGAGTTATACAATCCAATTGCAACATAATTATTATATTCGGGGTCATCTCTGGAACGAATGATCTAATTCTGTTTTTTTTTTCCGGCAGGAAGCTACATTTTCCTGAGTTATATGGGCTAGATAATTATGAATTACATCTATATCATGTATATTAGTTGAGCTATCACATTAATTTGTCTCTTTCTAATACCTGAACACATTCACCGCTTATTGTAACTACAACTATTATTCATTCACAGTTTTCTTCTCAATTATTAAAAAAAGAAAAGATTAATAGTCAGAAACCGAATAAATTGTTGATTTCCCTGGCGGAACAACCTCGATGTAAATACCTCATTAAGAACGAGTGGGTATGTCAACAAAATTACACGCTACGTCATCAGCCTCAGCAAAGCAAATCCCAAACCGATAATCATATCATTACCCGAAAATTGCTCGTAAAAACCAGTAAATACAACTCAAGGCTTCAAATTTAAATCGATTCACAAAAAATCGAGTACCTCCCATCGTAATCTCGATTCCAATTTCGATTCGATTTACGACACGTTCCGTTTCGCGGAGTATCAGAAAGGGGCGTTTCCTAAACGCCATCGTATCGAGTGATCGTATCCTTAACAGATTCTCGATGCCGGCAGCAGATTGCGGGCTTCAACCTAATGTGTGTATCTGTGCTCTTGGTTTTGGGCGACACACGGTTGTTTTAAATGTGAACTTTTCTTGGAGAAATACACCATCATCTGCCTAGCCTTTTCCCAACTATATTGGGGTCGGCTTACAGTCAAACCAGATGCAGCTGAATATCAGTATTTTACATGGAAATCCACAACCCAGTGACTGGGTAATACAATACTCCATGGTAAGACTGGTTGTCAGACTTGAGAGCTTCTAACAGTAACGACTGTCAAAGATCTACAAATGACAGCCGGGACCAACGGCTTTACGTGCTTTCCGAGCCACGGAGGAATCTCGCTAAGACAGATGGTCACCCATCCACAGACCAACCTCGGCAAGCGCGGCTTAACCTGGAAGATCGGTCTGTGCGGCTATAATTATTTAGCCACGAGCTACTCCTCCTCTGAGAGAAATACACCGTTGACGAATTATTGAAGCTTCCCGTGACTGGGCTGGCTTGTGCCTTGATTATATATCGGCTAAGCATTGCCATACGAAGAGACAACGTCGCCAGTCTCTTGGGCACATTACCAGTTTACAGCGTTGAGGAGGATTTTTTTTTGTAATTGGTGGATTTACTTTGTAATAGTTTAGTTTAATGTATGTTCCTATTGCTTTTAAATTTGTACTTAAAAAAAACTTAAAAAAAAAAGTAACCGACTTCCCACAAAAAAGTTCAAAATAACCTACAAAAAAACTTTTATTTCGAAAGTCGGTGACTTTCTTTTTTATTTCATTGACTTTTTGTCACCGACTTTCGAAAGAAAAGTTTTTTTGTAGGTTATTTTGAACTTTTTTGTGGGAAGTCGGTTACATTTTTTTTTTGAAAAAGTTTTTTATTTTATCCTTTTTAGTTTCAATAGTCAATCCAAATTATTGTCAAATACATAATTTTCTTATTACATGTACACTAAAATATTGTAATCCGTAGCACCGGTAATAACATCGCCCATGTATGTACTCTTACACAATGAGCTAAAATTAAAATTACTGCACCAAACTAAATGAAAATTTTATGGGACCAAATGGCAGATATACTGTATCGAACAAAAAAAGAATCATCGAAATCGGACCAGAAACCTCGGAGTAATCGGTGTAGACAATGTTGAAAACTTTTTAGGATTTTGTTGATTTTTCAAAAAGTACTAGTCCGATTTCGATAAAATTTTAATGGGACCATTCGGGAAGTATACCCTGTCCAACAAAAAAAGAATTTTTCAAATCGGTTGGTAAACGACGGAGTTATGCCCGAACAAAAATAAAAAAATATATATAAACATCCGAATTGAGAACCTCCTCCTTTTGGAAGTCGGTTAAATAGGTCCGTTGACGCGATATTACCAATGGAATAGTTGAAAGTGGCTACCCGTAACCTGTGGTGACTTTTAAGCGATCCCACTCACAGGTCCGCCTGGCTAGCAACCACCACCATCCTGTCAGAGTCAGGCGCCAAATACATTTTGCAGTGTTCTGTCGGTGTGTAGGAGTGCCAGTTCCATTTGGGTGAGCTCGCTCGATCTTAAGCTTTATCTTTGCTTATAGGCTACATTGAGTCCGAAGTCAAGTCAAGAGCAGAGAGAACAATATTTTGAGTAAGAAAAAAAGTTTGTTTGTATGATATACGGTAGTTTGGAAAGCGAGTTTAGCTGTTGGTCTTGCATCTGAAATCTTTTCCGTCGTATCCGATTACCATCCCGTCTTATTATATGTAAGAGTAAAGCATCAGAGAGTGCACTAGTGACTGCACTCATTTGTTATTATTTATGGATATAGACACCATTGAAATTGGCCAAAACTCGGTTGGAAGGATATTATATTCTACAATTTAGAAGGACCAAAACAGTTACTATACATCACAGTAAATTCACAACATTTATATCTGACACTCCATTTATGTGTCCATTCCGAGAACCGACTTAAGACCTATTTCCTAGTGCAACAACTCATCTTCCCATTAAGACTGTGCCATGAAAACTTGGCACTATTTTAGATATTTCCTTTTCAGATGAAACGAATTGGCAGAAGTTTTAAAATTTTATCTATGTGTTGTGATATTTCAAAAAATAAGTTGGCCAACCAAGTGTATTAATACTTTTTAGCTGTATGGGAGCAGTATCTGTGCCTATTTCTACACTAATATTAAAGAGGAAAGATTTGTATATTTGTGTGTGTGTATGTTCTGTGTGTCCCGTGTCCCATATCACTCACTAGACGAAAATCTATAGTTAGTTACGTACAACCTCTTTATTTATAGTTTTTTAAACCTAATTGTCTGAGATCCTCCTGAATAAAATTTTTCAGTAATCTATACAGCCCGAAATATTAACAACTTCAACGGGATATTTGCCATCACTGGAAACAACGAAAAACAGTGTCGAAATATCGGAAACTCAAAACAAATAAGACCGCAAGGTTCTCTTATAAAGACCATGCACCGGGAAGTGCAAGTGGGACTTACCACAAGATGGACAGATAATCTGATGAAGACTACAGGATCGCACTGGATGCATGCCTATTCCAACCAACCTATTGGAAATCTATGGGGGCGGCCTATGTTCATCCGTAGACGTCTTTCGCTTGATATGATGATGATGAAAGACAGAGATGTATTGGTCAGATACAATTTGAGAGAAGAAGAATCAAAATATAGCTCATCATCCTTCTCAACAGTGGATCACTTTAACTTCAAGGAAAACGTAAATATTTGAATACCACAGACGGAGGATGTCGGCTGTCGAGAAATATACGGCATAGGGGAGACATTTTTGTCAGGAAATTTTTAAATCTGAGCTCGCGAGTAATTTCGTGTACATTTTTACTGCGTACGAGCAAAGTGTATACAGTGTGTTTATTATATCTCGCCATCTTTTTTAGAACAAGTCTGTTTTTGTAATCGGATGAATTTGTCAGGGTTACCCTGTGATTTTTTTTAGGTTGTGTGAAATATTAATAAAATTTTGTATAGAAGATATTTTACTGGGCCAGCAGCTTCATTCTAACCCCATGGGAAAGTAATACCGAGATAGAAAGTATCTTGTCTGTTAATCTAGGTTTATAAACTGCGTGCTTTTCATTCGAATCTGTTGAATAGTTTTTATATGGAAATAGTCAACCTAATGAACATCCATCTATCATTTATATGTTTGTTGTTTCGATAGCATCACTCACCCCCAAAGGTTCATTGAAAGACCAGCGTCTAACAGCTTCACTGGCATGTGTGCTGAAATGGACCTTTTCGGCGTAGCCACAGCACACAGCACAGCACTATGTATATTCTCTTCCTTTTTTTTTAATTTCTTTGTTAGTCTTTATTATTCTCTGCCACTTTTTAATATTCATTGTGCTACATGAACTAACGTCAAATAAAACTGAACTTTCTTTCTTTCTTTTAGCCTCACAACAACAAGAACCTTCAACATTCTGATGATAATAGAAGGTGCCACGTCAAATTTTAAATTAACGGGAGTGAAGCTACGCGCAAAAGCTAGTTTACAATAATTAGTAGGTATGATGTTCAGTAATAAATGAATAATCAGTACCCTGAGCACGAGTTTTCAGTATTTGAGACGTAAAGTAAACTGGAACTGTGACAACTTCAAATTGACAATTTTCAAGGAAAAAATTAGTTCCTACTTCGCACACCAGAGGCGCTGTTCCATTTTTTCATACAAGAAACGCTGTAAATACTGGAAAGACGCTGTAAAGTAAAAGAGTGAAAACTCGTGCTAAGGGTACTGTACCCTGAGCACGAATTTTCAGTATTTGAGACGTAAAGTAAACTGGAACTTTGACAACTTCAAAATGACAATTTTCAAGGAAAGAATTAGTTCCTTCTTCGCACATCAGAGGCGCTGTTCCAGTTTTTCATACAAGAAACGCTGTAAATACTGAAAAGACGCTGTAAAGTAAAAGAGTGAAAACTCGTGCTCAGGGTACTGTTTGTCTCCTAAATATAATTATCTCTTTATTAATAAAATGACATAAACATAATCTTGCCTTCAAAATGACGACGAAAATTAAGCCCATGTTCATTTCTTCAGTTATTAAAGAAATAACTTATAGATTTTATATTTATGTCTAAGGTCTGGGTCAGATAAAGGCATAACAATAGACGAAGGTCAAATAACAAAGACGTTTTCATAAACAAAGAAGATTTACGAATTAAATTAAATGTTGGGTTTGTAACTAATTATCTTTTGCCGTTTCTGAATCAACACTAGCAAAGCCGTAGCTTTGCTAGTGTTGATTCAGAATTTGACAATCAGTTCACTTATGACAAGACAGTATGATATTATTACATAATTATATAATCAGTTACGTGTTCTCCGTGTGTATTACAAGGAGAACATAAGTTTATACTCACCGTCCAAGAGACTCAATTAAAATGTTGCTGAAGAAACCATTTTGACGTAAAATAAACGTAATTGACGAAAACATTTTCAAAAGCGTTAACCAAGTATCATGACACTGTCTGTTCCAACATCATCATCATCAGTCCATAATTTTCCCACTGCTGTAACACAGGTCTCTTCTCTGTGAGAGGGAGTGGTTCATAATGCACCATGGTTCCAGTGCGGGTTGATAGATGTCACATGCCTTAGAATTATTGGTTTTAGGACATGCCGGTTTCCTCACGATGTTTTCCTTCACCGTTTTGATAGCAATAGTGATAAAATAATAGCACAAAGTAATGCGCCTGGCCGGGTTCGACCACGACCTACGGCTCGTAAGTCGCGGCCGATACCACTGGGCCACCAATGATCTCTACCAACATACATACATAAACCACCAACTTTCATTTACAAGTGATATGATGACGACTGTATATGACACCACAATCGTTGCTGGAGATTGAAACGGATATTTTGCAGATATATCGTCTGCGACAGACCGCCGTCTGACAGTTGGAATAGTTGAATAGTTTCAAGGATCCGAGGGGGTTGGTATGTTACACAAGACATTAGCGGCTGGCGAATTGTGTTAACGAACAACACAGATTTACGTAACCAGCACTCTGAACCCCGCGCGGACAAGTGCGAATTTCAAACATTTCCTCTGTAAATTTCTACTCCTGGTCGGGTATTTATGACAAAACTTTGGAATATCTAAATAAATAATAGTAGGTAATAAAGTTTCATACAAACTATCAAACGGAAAAATAACTCCTTAAGGGTTGAATTTGCAAAATCCCGTCACAGTGATCATCACAATGAACACTAAATCCACATCCCGCATGTAGACAACCCCGCAAACCAAGTCGAGATACTTGATCTACTTATATTTCTCAGCTTTCACGAGGTTCTCACCATGCGGGACGATTATGTCAACAATCATTGCGTGCTGCTCTCATCTAACCACCACCACTCTAAAGGTTTATTGGCTTCTTCTTCTTCTTCGTGTCGATGATTCCATTAAATTTTATGTTTCGACCAAAACTCTGCCACATTGATGGCGTTGGCGTCTATTGGCTACAATACGTATATGTCTATGGCTATGTCCGAAATAGAAGCCCCATGAAAATTTAAAACTTCTGGCACTTGTAGTTTCTGGGATATGATAGATTCAATTACCACAAGTTTAATGAAGCATCAATTATTAAGCACCGGAACCGTGTGAACAGGAGGATTTTATACAGTTGTGATCGTCATTATTAGTTTGTTCTTTTTTTTACTCGCCTTCCAAAGCCGCACGAATTTGGGACGTGTTGCTAGATTAGAAACCAAGATTTCATCATCATTGTTCTAAATGGTTAACACGTTAGTTGGTGATTCACACATATTTCATATTCATAGGCATATTTTTTATACAAATGCAGATGTTAACCGTGAATCACGGACGGTAGTTAGGTATTGGTCTGAAATAGTCATCAAAATATTTAGCATGTGTAGGTAATAGTCAAATAAATAGGTCACATTCAACATGTGTGCGTTGGTATTTCATGACCGAAATACCTAAGTGAAACTATTGTCGCGTCAGAATTTACAACGAATTTCAATAGGAAATTATTTACGATTAAGTGATTGAGAGAGTTTGTAAATAAAAAATCGAATATTCATTCAATTATGTTATCCGCTGTAATGTGGAGGCGACCAATTGGTCGGCATTCAATTGTCAAAACAATAAAATTGTTAAAAAAATGGCCACAGTTCATGATTTATTATTGCACAATAGTGTTAAACATGTTCTAGTGTTTTTTTTTTGTTTTACCGACTAGTATGGTAATGGATGAGCAGTGGTGGCCCAGTGGTATCGGCCTTGACTTACGAGTAGGTCGTGGGTTCGAACCCCGTCAGGCGCATTACTTTGTGTAATTTATTTCAACACCACTGCTCTCAAAACGGTGAAGGAAAACATCGTGAGGAAACCGGCATGTCCTAGAACCAAAAATTCGAAGACATGTGACATCTACCAATCCGCACTGGGCCCGCGTGGTGGATTACGGCCCACTCCCTCTCACAGAGAGGAGGCCTGTGTCCCAGCAGTGGGAACATTTATAGGCTGATGATGATGGTAATGGTTCCCAATTATTGTAGTGGCTACGGAAGTTGCAGTTTGAAAATCTTCTGTCGCGTTAATTTAGAATCTGACAATACTAAATCGTATCGTTATTATTAAATAAACTAGGTATAATGTTGTTTTTCTTGAGAACATCGTGTTTAATCTTACTTCATCAACGTTACTAAACTTGTTCTTTTTAAATCATACTCTGTTGCTCAAGCAAAAGAATATATTATTCCATGTGACGAATTTGGCATACAAATTCATAACATGTCGATGCCCATACAGAGACCTGACAACGTACACACAAAAAATCAGGATGATCAGTTCAGTGATTTAGGAGTGTAACAAACAAACTAACAGATTTCCCGTTTATAATAATTTAGTTAGGATTACTTTTCTAATACAGCTATCGCTACCGCCTATAGCTTGTCAACCTAAAGTGATATCTCTTGAACACATCCGGTTGATATATAGAGGCAATACCAGAGGGAACTGTAAACCACTCTGGTGTTGTGTTACAGTAATGATACAATTTTCTTGGTAAATGCCATCGCTACACTTTGTTAAGCCGAGCTCACATGGTATTAGTTTCATCGCGAAATTAGGACACGTTGTCGCGTTTCCAGCTCAATTTTGATGTAATTTGTACAAATTTTACGCCTGGGTTTTATGAACGATATTTTGTAGAAGCACTATTTGAAGAGTTATTTTGGGGCCATTCTAACAGAAAATGCCTTTATAGATCGCGATAATGACGCTTGTAGGAATATTTAAAATTTACTATCATGAAAATGATCGGTAGTTCCCGTAAAAATGTCCTACGCATGAGTTACGAGTATATATTATCTGCTTTCTACTGCCGGGAAATCTCCAAAGGAAAAACCACTTTGCCCGACCTGGCAATCAAATCTTGGACGTCATGCTCAGCAGTCGCGTTTAAGACCACAATACTAACAAGGCAGTCACTATAATAGTACATTTATTTATTTCACAGTTAAAAGCCTCCTGCCTCGTTTATATGAAGGCCTAATAATTACCTCCTCAATTCTTTGTGTATGAGCTTAAAGGCGGGAGTATTAGTATTAAGTAAAAAATATAAATTTTATAGTCCTTTGCTGGACAAATAGACACCCCTTGCTGTAAGTCAATGACCTTTCAATTTGATTAATTTATTCTTCCATTTATATTTCAGAGTTAAGCAACATTACTTTCACTTAGTGAGTGATTGCGACGAAAACGTTTCCAACATTTTCATGGGATGAAATGTTGGAAACGTTTTCGTCGTCCAGGTTACACAAAAATCTTAAAGCACAGCCTACTGTTTTTTTTATGATGAATGCTGAGGGTTGTGAAACAGTACTCAATCCTAAGCGTTCAAATTTGTTTGTGTTAAAATAGAATTTGACATCCGATTCCGTGATACGTGAGGCCACATAATAGGTATCATAAAAGAGTTCTTTTATTCCCTCCTTTTTAAAAAAATCTAAATTTTTTATCTTGGCATGAAAAGGTGACAAACTTACTTCCGCATACGAATTAGGATTCCTTCAAAAAAAATCTATTGGGTGATCTATTTTTTTCAGCTACCAACCCAATAGCAATGAATAACTGCGATCAGCATCAAATTACAGAATAAATCTACGAAAATCTCCTAACTCAACCGCCGCCGCCGTGTAGGTAAGCCGTTACGCAGCATCGTCCGGTTATGTCGACGTGCAAGTGAAATATATCGCCTAGTGATGTATGGCACATTACAGTACGATGTATTAAACTGAATGAGCCTTTTGTCGGTAACGTTAAATAGGACTTATTGCTGATGTGGTGATGGGAAGGTCTTTGAGACCTAAATCTGTTAGATCTTCGGTAAGTAATGTGTCCTTGTTTTTGACTAGCTGGGAACCTGGGACTTAATTTTTTTTTGGTACCATTATGGTGACGAACAAGTATACGGCCCATCTGTGGACGCCTGCAATTACAAGTAATAATTATACTACTTTTTAGGGTTCCGTAGCCAAATGGCAAAAACAGAACCTGGACGGAGCACGGACAGACAGACAGACATGTCTGTCTGTCCGTCCGTATGTCACAGCCACTTTTTGTCGAAAGTATAAGAGCTATCCTGTTGAAACTTGGTAGGTAGATGTATTATGTGAACCGCATTAGGATTTTCACACAAAATAAAAACCAAACAAATTTTGGGGGTGCCCCCCATACTTAGAATTGAAACTCAAACATTTTTTTTTCACCAAACACATACGTGTGGGGTATCTATGGATAGGTCTTTAAAAATTATATTGAGGTTACTAATATCACTTTTTTGATACGAGAGACACTTCCAAAGTGGTAAAATGTGTGTGTGTGTCCCCCCTCTAACTTCTAAAATAAGAGAATCATAAAACTAAAAAAAATATATAATTTAGACCTCAACAAAAACTTCCAACGAAAATTGGTTTGGATGAGATACAGTTAGTAGTTTTTGAGATATAGTACATTTTCAAAAACCGCAAATATAACTTTGCCATTCATACAAACACTATGAAAAACAAAGTTGTTTTTATTGTTTGTGTATATTACTTACTAATCTCAATATAATTATATCCCTAATCTATGCTTGCTACTACGGAACCCTTCATGGGCGAGTCCAACTCGCACTTGGCCGGTTTTTCCTTCATGTCACAAGCTATCTATCTGTCGAAATTTGTAACGATTAGGTGCGTCCCGACAGAGCGCGCAGCCTCGCGAGGCATTTTCCGCGCGAAGCAGCTCGGTTGGTGTGGACGTGTCTCGGGCGAGGCAAGTGACAGCGCTGCCGCTGTCGAGTGACCGAGCGCCCGAGCCATCCAGTGTCGGCTTTTGTTTTGCTCGCGTATATTGTTTCGTGCCTCGGTCGAAAAACAATAGACGCGTCCACACAGAGTGAGCAGCCTCGCTTGTCAGTTTCCTCGCGCAGCAAATGCCTCGCGAGGCTGCGCGCTCTGTGTGGACGCACCTATTGACGATTGACACACGGTGTTGTGCACCGATAAAAAAATACATCATTCAATTTTATGTTGTGAAGCAGTTTGCAGAGGCTTATTCCAGCCGTACACTGCAGGTTGATTTGATTGATTTATTTAAGCTCCAGAAACAAAAATCACATACTTAAGGCGCGGTGTTATCTCAATATTCCCAAAAATTGGTTTCTTAGAACGTCGAGTATGACGTAATGTAATAAAAATAAGCAACGCGAAAAATACAGTGAACAGAGAAGGGTATAAAGAAGAATTTAAACCGAACAGAATAATAAATAAGAGTTTGATATCTATATCTATACTTATAATAAATCTGTAGAGAGGTCAATTCTGTACATTAAATATATTTCCAAAATAACTATCAGGGGTTGTTTAGGGATCGATACTGATGCCAAAAATGCAATCAGTAAAATTATTGTCTGTCTGTCTGTCTGTCTGTCTGTCTGTCTGTCTGTCTGTATAACCGCTATAGAAACAAAAACTACTCGACGGATTTTAACGAAACTTGGTACAATTATTTTTCATACTCCTGAGCAGGTTATAGTATACTTTTCATCACGCTACAATCAATAGGAGCAGAGCAGTGAAGGGATTCCGATTGGATTTTTACAACTCAATTTTGAGGCACTTTCCGATAAGCTAGCAGACTGAAATTTTGCACATGCTCTGAGTTCTGATGAAAATACATGACTAGCTAAGAAACGTTATTACAAATTCAATATGGCGGCCTACCCAAGATGGCGGACTGGCTGTTTGAAATCCACCCCCATGATATGAGTATCAAATGAAAGGGTTTGCTGTCAGGAATACGAAATAAAAATAGTCACGTGATTTAAATCCAATATGGCGGACGTCCAAGATGGCAGACAGGCTATTTGAAATGCACCCCTATGATATGGATATCAAATGAAAGGGTTTGCTGTCGGGAATACGAACAAAATAGTCACGTGACTTAAATCCAATATGGCGGACGTCCAAGATGGCAGACAGGCTATTTGAAATGCACCCCTATGATATGGATATCAAATGAAAGGGTTTGCTGTCGGGAATACGAAAAAAATAGTCACGTGACCTAAATCCAATATGGCGGACGTTCAAGATGGCAGACTGGCTGTTTAAAATCCACCCCCATGATATGAGTATCAAATGAAAGGGTTTGCTGTCGGGAATACGAAAAAAATAGTCATGTGACTTAAATCCTATATGGCTGACGTCCAAGATGGCGGACAGGCTATTTGAAATGCACCCCCAAGATATGGGTATCAAATGAAAGGGTTTGCTGTCAGGAATATGAAAAAAATAGTCACGTGTCTTAAATCCAACATGGCGGACATCCAAGATGGCGGATCGGCTATTTGAAATGCATCCCCATGATATGGGTATTAAACGAAACGGTTTGCTGAATGGGATACGAAAAAAAATATCACGTGACCTAAATCCAACATGGCAGCCGTCCCAAGTTGGCGGATAAGAAGTAAATTAAGTTTGAATATGAAAAAGACTAAAAAAAAGTATAATATTTAGTGGGTGCTCAAAGCGTGTTTTTCCCACGTTTTGTCGTTCCGGTTGGATTTTCGCAACTCAATTTTGAGGCACTTTCCGATAAGCTAGCAGGCTGAAATTTTCAGGGTACCTTCAAACCCGATGAACAAAGATAAAAATAATAAAATAATTAATAAATTTAAAAAATCTAAAAGCCCACGTTTTTATCCTAAAAATAAGAAAATAACCCTACAGGGCTGAGAGATGGGCCAATCAAAACGTGGGGGCGTATCTTTGCAAGTTACGCCCACGAGCTATACACGTCATGTAAATATCTCATAAATAATTCCTTAAATAATTTACGCCCCCACGTTTTGAGTGGCCCCTCTCTCAGCCCCGTAGGGTTATTTTCTTATTTTTAGGACATTTAAAAACGTGGGTTTTTTAATCTTCCGTCGCGTGTGCAACCCTAATGGTTAAGCTACACAGAAATCATTTATGACGGAAATTTTCTCCTTAAAATTATATAAAAAATACCCCACGACAGCATATGTCTATCTTTTATGGTTGACTCACAATAACACGTGTAACTCCCGATAGCTTAGCAGTTCGAAGCTTTCTGATTACATTTGAATACTCTTACGTTTATAACACTCTCAGTCACCCCTAATTGAAAAAGTTAACATTAATTAACTGCTCCATAAAAAAAAATCATATAAATAATATCATTTTTTCAATTTTCAATCTTATTGGCGCTCCATAGTGGTGACAATAGTTTACGCGGTCATAAGCGATTAAAATCGTAGTCAGTCCGCGCCTTAAACGAATTCGCTACAAAAGGAGGAATCTCAATAAAAATCAAACAAACAAGATTTTCAAAAGATAACTAAAAAAACAACAGAGCATTATTATTTATAATCAATTCCAAATAAACGAGCTCAGAAATAAACTGCAATAAAGCTCGCAACAAAAATCGAATAGGTAATCAAAACGATATTAATCAACAATTCACAACCCCACCGTCTTCACAGGCCTTAAGTATGCAAAATTATTCAAGCTCTACTAACGGCTTCAGCTTTATTAATGTTCGATTCTAGCCAAGAATATTCTGGAACACCGGGATTTTTATAAGAAGGGTAGTACAAGATAAGCTGATGGATATAGTGGAAGTTTGGATATGTGATGAGAACGTGATATGTTACGTAGCGTTCGACAAAGCGCGCGGCCCGTGATTGTGTCATAGACTGAAGATTTTTTTTTAAATAAAGAGAGCTACTAAAGGTATCTGCGGGGAGGCGTTTGCCCGGGCGTCGGTGGAAAAGCATAGGCTAATATAAAAAAATAAAAAATGAGAAAAACAAAAAAAAATATTGCCGGTTGGTTTGGTTGGTTTCGAAGAAAAGTCTTTCGTGTCTACTAAATGAGTGGTCTGCACTGTACCAGAACTCAAAATGAGGCAACTCACAACTCAATAATTATGCTCCTTTCACTTTAGTCTAATTCGTGATACTTTTATGATCCTAAAGCCTCCAGCAGACACACGCGATTAATCGCGCTGCGACAACGAGCCAAGCTGATTTCCACTCTAAAAATACTGCGAATGGACCGCGACATGTCGCCCCGCGCGATTAATCGCGTGTGTCTGCAGGAGGCTTAAAACTGTTGCTTACACTCAAAATCATATTTGCGTGCGATACGTTGCGTGCTATTGAAATCGGACATTTTTCACACCAAAATAGTTTAATGTACAAAATGTTTAAATTAAGGCTTTGTGATGTTATTAACTATTCAGTATAATTGACTACCAAACACTTTAATGACTTTTTATGAAAATTAAACCATTGTTTTATCTATCCAACAGTAATTCAGTTAGAGTAAAGTAAAAGATACCTTCACTACTAGCAAAACAATTCAAGAACTTTGAAAATTTTATTGAAAAACAAGAATTACATGACCTCGACAAATGGATGTGCTCGTGCGACCAAAACTGTACCGCGTCTCATCATAGTTCGGAAGCACGCTTGTGCGATACACTGAAACTTGACATCAAGTTGCAAACACTTGTACGAAACAACGTTAGTGTGATATTAAAAGAGAGCACGAAGAGCTTAGGGCATATTCTCTTGACGGACGACTAGGTTCCTTCAAACCCAAAAAATATCGTACATTTGAACCAATGAGTCGCAATTTTGTCGCAAAAACGTCAATCACACATCCCATGTAGTTATGGCCCTGTAAAAAGGCAACTGAGCCCTTATCACAGTTACTTACATCAGTACCCTTAGCACGAGTTTTTTTACCGACTTCAAAAAAAGGAGGTTATCAATTCGACCCGTATGTATGTAATATTATCAGAACTGCTCAGTTTTCATATATGTTAGTCTATATCAGCGACTGAACAAATCGCTGCTTAAATTCAAAACGGCCGCAATTCGAAATCTGACTTTTTTACAGGAGAGCCCGTCAAAGTTTTCATTTCGGTTTTTGGTTATTATTTTGATCAATCTACATTGTATATCTATGTGTTATATATCATCGGATGCAGATTTCAAGCCTCTATTAGTTTGTTATTTTATTTTTTCTCTAAGTTTCACCCAGTAAATATAACATCACATAAGTCCCTTTTCATTATAAAAAAACAAATTTAATGTTTATGAATTTTATAAATAAAGCAGCCATATTACCACTTTGGAAGAGTCTCTCGCGCAAACTGTTCAGTTTAGAAAAAAATGAGGTTAGTAACCTCAATATAATTTTTAAAGACCTATCCATAGATACCCCACACGTATGGGTTTGGTGAAAAAATTTTTTTTGAGTTTCAATTCTAAGTATGGGGGGCACCCCCAAAATTTGTTTTGTTCTTATTTTTCTGTGAAAATCCTAATGCGGTTCACATAATACATCTACCTACCAAGTTTCAACAGGATAGCTCTTATACTTTCGAAAAAAGTGGCTGTGACATACGGACGGACAGACAGACAGACATGACGAATCTATAAGGGTTCCGTTTTTTGCCATTTCGCAACGGAACCCTAAAAAGGGTGATAACACCTTGTTGAAGAATTATAGAACAATCTCACTTCTGTCCCATGCATACAAACTGTTCTCGAGAGTCAATACGAACCGTCTCGAACGCAGGTTTGGTGACTTCCAGCCTCCCGAACAAGCTGGTTTCCGAAAAGGTTTTAGTATCATAGTTAATAGACCACATACACACGCTCCGCCAGATTATAAAGAAGACAGAGGAGTATAATCGGCTATTATGAATAACATTTGTGGACTATGAGAAAGCCTTTGATTCAATCGAAACCTGGGCAGTATTGCAGTCCAACGATATTATATCGACTATTGGGATATCGAAGAGTTGGAGTGTTTATTTAGAAACGGCACCATGTCCATCCGACTTCAGGAAAAGAGCACGAAACCAATCCAATTGCAGAAAGGAGTGAGACAGGGAGACATTGTTTCTCCGAAACTGTTCACGAACGTTTCCCAACAGGTGGGCCTTAAAATGAACATGGAAAAGACAAAAATCATGTCAAATGTCCATGTGGCACCCTTACCGAAAGTTGTAAAAATGTAGGCCATTGTACTACCCTTGGACAGATTGTTCAGTTAAATCCAACTTCAACAAAGAGGTCGCCCGAAGAATCCAACTCGGATGGGCAGTGTTTGGGAAGCTACGTGATATCTTCTCGTCGAGTATCTCACAGTGTCTTACGACAAGGGTGTTTAAAAAGTGTGTGTTGTCAGTGAGGACATACGGCTCTGAAAAGTGGTAGTTGACTGCCGGCCTTTTAGAGAGACTAAGAGTCACTTAACGAGCAATGGAAAGAGCTAGGCTCGGAGTTTCTTTACGGAATAAAATCCGGAACAAGGATATTCGGCAAACAACCAGAGTCACCGAAATAGCTCGTAAAATTTGGGAGTTGAAGTGGCAATGGGTATAATGGGTAAGCCACATTGCTCATAGAACTGATAACCAATGGCGAAGAAAAGATCTCGAGTGGCGACCACGGACCGGAAGATGTCTAATAACTTACAGTAATGATTATTTTCACATTTTGTAATAATTCAAAAGTTCGTTGTTTACATTTTCCACTCCCAACCACTTGCCACCAAAATCGTTAAAATATCTCAACAGTTGCTCTCGTAATACTAAAAAAATAATTTCTTTAATACAAACAAAGAGTTAACAGTGTTAGTATCAACAAAGTAACTAACTAGTGTTAATATTATGAAGACTGTGAGTACGTACGTCACTCACTGTGTCAGAATAATATTGCTCGGCTCGTCCTTTCTCCTCAATCGCCTACTCGGGTAGATCCACCGTACTTAGATAATTATGTTTTTATACAGGGAGTGAGACAGGCCTGGTTTAGGTTTAATTATAGTGTTAAGTTTTAAATTTAAACATTATTTGCATATTTGTTTATAAAAATACTGGCACAACCACCGTAATTTTATATGCAAAACAGAAGCATTCCAAAATACTGCACTATTCTTTAATAGAATAATAATAAAACACGTTTTATTCAAACTCAAAATGGACATATCACAAAATACGGTACTTTTCTATGTAAGATTATGATATACTTATAATGTAATTTTAAAACAATACGGTTGTATTTTGAAATGTGGCCCTTTTTCACATAACAAACGTGCGCTCCCGCTGACTGCAGGGTCGCAATCCGGAATATGGCGGCTTTGATCTGAAGTTAACCATCTAAGTGACAAAATGTAAAAAGGGCGGTTGTGTGATTTGCTCATTTCTAGTGCTAAAATACTGGGTGTCTTTTTAGAATATGAAAATATAGGCGGAATAGATACGATTTTTGCTTTAAAAACGATTTCAATTTTTTTCGATTTGCGGCCGTTTTAAATTTAAGCAGCGAAATGTGCCAAATTTCATAAGTGTATGTATGTATGTTTTTATGTTTGTGCACGCATATCTCCGAAACTACAAGTTCGATTTAAGTAAAAATCCTTTTTTTATTGTACTAGGTATTAAAGTAAAAGAGTGAAAACTCGTGCTAAGGGTACAGTTTTCACTATTTTACTTTACAGCGTATTTCCTGTATTTACAGCGTTTCTTGTATGGAAAAATGGAACAGCGCCTCTGGTGTACGAAGAAGGAACTATTTTTTCCTTGAAATTAAATGTCAAAGTTCCAGTTTACTTTACGTAGCAATAAGTGAAAACTTATGATAAGGCCTCAGGTTGGTTTTAGGTCAGTCAAGTCTAACACTCCCTTCCACTCCACCTGTACCCTGAGCACGAGTTTTCAGTATTTGAGACGTAAAGTAAACTGGAACTTTGGCAACTTCAAATTGACAATTTTCAAGGAAAAAAATAGTTCCTTCTTCGCACACCAGAGGCGCTGTTCCATTTTTTTCATACAAGAAACGCTGTAAATACTGGAAAGACGCTGTAAAGTAAAAGAGTGAAAACTCGTGCTAAGGGTACTGTTAAGTTTATGTAAACAAAAAGAGTAGGTGATAAAAAAGTTAAAAACAAAACAATTTCCCATAAGTCCGTCCATTTTAAAGGTAAAATATCCGGCATAGAATATTACAATCAACAATTGTGGCGTTGTTATTTTTTATTCCCTCAATTATGTGCGCCATGAAAAATGCCCGTCAATTTATCAGCCCGTTTTGGCTGATGCTCGCTTTTTTGTTCTTTGTTTATGTTTAAATTAATTAAAACAAACGTTTTTATTTTATGTAGATACTTGAACCTTTATGTCCCACGTGGCAGGTATGTTTTATTGTTTTATTTGTGTTTCTCTGCGGGATCGAATCCATAATTACAAGATCCAACAGAAAATAATTTTATTATCGTCGTCATAGCCCGCAGAATAAGCAAGCTGAAGTGGCAATAGGTCAGCCATATTAGTCGTAGAAAAGATGCCCGCTGGAGTGTGTGGGACTGACGTGAGTGGACGCCCTCAGGCTAAATGGAGCGACGACCTCGCAAGATGACCGGTAGCAGCTGGATGAAAGTAGTCGATGAAACCTTTAAAAGAAAGAAAGAAAATACTAGGTACATTTATTCAGTACAATCCACGACAAAAACATTAGTAAAACAAAAAATTAATAAGTTGAAATAAAAAAAAAAAACTAGTTTTCGACAGAAATAGTAATCTTAAAGTTTTCGCCCAAAGGCTGGTTGGAAATAATTCTAGCTACTCGTAGATTTAATCACACAAGCTAATCAGAACAATAAAAAATGTCGTTCACTTTAATACTAGCCGTAAAAAAATAAACCTAGCCATACCAATTTCTTCTTGGCGGAGCTTTTTCTTCTTAGATGAGTTAGTACCATCTCAAAGATCCCAGAAACCACAAATTACTTGCTCCTCAGAACGTACTCCCATAATTCAACGGCCCAAAACATCTACCATCAAATAAACAAACAATAGTAAAGACTGATGCTGTAATCATGACTATATTAAATGCTCTTTCATCAGTGGTCACAGGGCTATTGTCTGCAATGACGTTTATTTGTTGCTCTCTCTCTTCTTGATATTATTCGTGAACGGATATTAATATTGTTGACACATTGCTTTAGAATCGCGCCAACATTTCTTTTCTCTAGGATTTTTCACCTTTGAATTGGGCGGCTTCATGAATAGTTATACAATGAACAAATTGCAGATCTATTAATTATTCTCTTAATAAGGGTATTCAACATTATTTTTCAACCAAATTGCCTATTGTAATGGCTTTCAACAGGATTTGTCATATATGTTTTAGTAGCTTCCTGAAAATCTGGCCATCAGTTTTACCATGAACTACTGCGTGACTAGGTATAGTTAAACAGTTGTTACATTCCTCTAGTCAAGTCTGACAGCCAGTTTTACCAAAGACTATCATATTTTTGTATAGACCGTTGCTCCATGTAAGATACTGGTATTCAGCAGCATTTGAGTCAGAGAGACTGAGCACACACATAGGACAACGCTAGGCAGATGATGATAATGCTATAATATTAGTGTTCGATGTTCACAGCCCGGACATAATTGGATGGATGAATATTTCTTACTCAAGTCGCGGGTTTGAATGAACTACAGTATGTTGTTTCGGGTCTGGGTGTTTGTATGTTTTTTAATATTTATAAAAGCACCCATGATACGGGAGAAATTCTTAGCGTCAACGTTTTTTTAAAAACAAATACTAGTCTTCGGTACAAGCTAATACCTGTCTGCATTATTTTCATTTGTGTGACAACCCAGTTTACCGTGTGTTCCCTTCTCGAGTATGACGCAATTCACTTTTCCTTTATTATATCCGCTATTGTCAACAGAATCGACGGCGATTACAACAAAATGTTGTCCATCCAACGTTCATTAAGCCCTCGCAGTACATAAAATTTGTTTTATTTCGCACCGTATTACTGCTTTAACAATACTTTTATAGTTATTTAATGGTGTGATATTTTCTTCATTGCCTGATATTGTTGCGTTCTTTTTCTTTATATTCGTTTGAAGCTATGATTTATGAGTCTATAATGTTCCAACCATTTTATGGAGAATTCTTAAAGTCAAATGAATGTCAGACGATATTTCCTTTCATTATTGATGCTTTTTCATAAGATTGAGAACCATCACTTCTTCTTCCTTATTTATACTTAAATGTCTTATGTTCTTGTTTCTTCGTCATTTATACCTGAATGTTGGTCTTCGTAGTCTCATGATTTCAAAGAGCAACCGCTGAGAATGAAATTCTGGCTTCGATTTCAAAATTGGGCAGATTTTATCTATTAGATGGCTCTCGCCTTCTTATTCATGGAAACTTAACCGGTGTGTCTATAAAAGTGTGGTACAAATCTTAATATCTACAAAAAAAAAACCTTTTGAAGAATTGCTCTGTACCTTAATAACTACTGAAAGAGAAGACCCATTCATATTTGATGCCTCAACTGCTCATATCGCACAAAAGGCAGGCTCCACTACTGCCCATTTAGAGCCACGGTGTGAACGTATGCGTCTAGCTAAGTGCCAGTAATTTATTAGCGAGAACAGTCTAATGCATTCAAAGTCCTCACCGTATTTGAGCAGTGGTGGCCCAGTGGTATCGGCCTCGACTTACGAGTTGTAGGTCGTGGGTTAGAACCCAGTCAGGCGTATTACTTTGTGTAATTTATTTCAACACCACTGCTCTCAAAACGGTGAAGGAAAACATCGTGAGGAAACCGGCATGTACTAGAACCAAAAATTTGAAGACATATTTGAAGACACATCTACCAATCGGCACAGGGCCCGCCTGGTAGATTACGGCCTGCTCCCTCTCACAGAGAGGAGGCCTGTGTCCCAGCAGTGGGAACATTTAAAGGCTGATGATGATGATGATGACCGTATTTGGAAATAATTATGTTGGAGTTAGACTAAAGACCGTTACTCGATTATTATAGACTAGTACAATTTTATCTTTGGCTATGCCTATGTTTTATTCTAGACTACAATGATCAGTAGCTTTTATCCATGAATGGATCTGCTGTTCAGCGGATGAGTAGCAGACTTCCATGCATGTATCCAACCTTTTGTATTTATAATATGACTAAGGCAGCTCGGACATCGCAGTAGGCCGCGGAGAAAATGGCGTCACGCTTTAAATGGCTAACTCATGATTTCGCGTGCAGAAGCACACAATGGATATAAGTGGAAGAAATAGTAGGAGGCTTTTGCCCAGGAATATTTTTTTAGGACAGAATAGACTGATGAAATCTACCCACGTAACTCACGTACTTATGTGGATGTGTTAAGAAGAAGTGGTACACTACTCATGGGGTAGTACGGTTCATTCTCGAGGAATACATGATCCAAAGATCAGTTTGTTTAGGAATAAAACATCATTTTTACACCCCGGGTGACATAGTCAACATACTCATGTCCTTTCGGGACACCAAATTGAGCCTTACCAGAATATACCAGCACTGTGAATTGAAAATCACAGCACCATGATTGTATGCTGATTATATCCTTTGGTCGCGTATGGAGTTAGTTCATTTACGTTACATTATTTTGTTTTCTGGACCTTTTTTGTTGTCTTGTGTGAGCCAAATGAAACCTTTTTTTCTTTTCTTTCTTTCTACCAAAACCTGGCTAGTATCGGTACTATCATTAACAATTCAATAGCTTGGGTCCTTTCAAGGGTTCAGCTGCGCGGGTTAGGTCATAAACTACTGCATCTATTACCCCAAATCACTAGATATCACTCCAGTCCAGTCCATCCGCCATCAAAGCTACCAGGGCCACATAACAATAAACATGTCAATACGATATTTGTTTCATTGCCATCTCAGATGGATAGCGGTAGAATAACGGCTGAACTATCTGTCTTAGGTGGGCATGGTTCCAAGCTTTGTCACTTTAGTGCGTGGGCGTAACCATGATGTAATTAACTAGGTGTTTAATAGTGATTCAAGAGGGAAGACTAGTCCAAGTTATCATAATAAAACCGGCCAAGTGCGTGTCGGGCCACGCACAGTGAGTTCTGAAGTTGCCCATCAAAATACTTATGCGAACTAAACTGATTCGCTGAATTTAATTTTAATTTAATTTACGTACATTAACATTTATTAGGTACCTAAGTGATTCAGTAGCCAATTCATAACGTCTAAAAACGGGCCCACATAGGACGATGGTAACTGTAGAAGGAGTTATAAAAACCAACTTCACAGGTAAGTTGGAAAAGATGTTGTCTATTTGAGTACCACCGCGTGTAGAGGGAAGCGGCTGTAACAAAGATTTAAAACCAGCGTTACGTAATAATTCGAATACATCGCTTCAAGAATGATTTAAAATTTAAAGAGTTCCCAGAGTTCCAGATCCTGACTTGATGATCATGGGACCAATTGGAAGGTGTACTCTTTCAATCAAAAGAAGAATTTTCAAAATCTGTCCAGGCGTCTTTGAGAAATCGGGGAAAATACATAAAAAAGATTACGACGAATTGAGAACCTCCTCCTTTTTTGAAGTTAGTTAAAAATAGTTGACAATAAATACCTACCTATCCCCAAAACATACCCACCTATTATAGCTGTAAAAATAAAGTTGACAAACTTACATTTGCAGTTGAAGAACATGTTCTCCGATACATTTTGTTTAGGAAAATATGTTATCCAAGTACGTTTAATATAAGTTGGTCGACTATTACTCGTAAACTTGTAAAGCCTACTTAGTCATGATAATTTTCTTTTAAACTTCGTTATAGAGACTACCATTTTGAATTTTTTCACACCCCTAAACATAACCGTTTAGTTGGTAGAGGGGGGGGGGGACACATGAGTCGAGCAAAAATTAGCACTTTAAAGCTTAATATTTCACAAACGAATCTTTTTATCAAAAAAATGTTTATGTAAACTATCAATATTTTTTAAAGGTCTATTTAATGATACCCCACAATCACGCGAGAAAAAAAAAGCATCCCCACTTTACGTGTACAGGAGGTACCCTAAAAAAATATATTTTACGAGATTTTATTTTACCACTTTTTCGGCGCAACAAATCCGTATATTTACATCAAATTACAGCTTTCTAGTACTGGGCATCTCTGAGCTAAGCTGCGGACAGTCGGACGGATGGACGGACATGGCGAAACTACAAGGGTTCCTTGTTGACTACGGAACCCTAAAAATCCTTATCTATATTTTAATATAATTATTTTTTTATTTAAGATGGTTTTTTTGCTCTTGACCTTAGTCTAGGTCAGGGGTGATAAAAAAAGTTCGACGAAGGAGCGAGCTGAAAATAAAAATTATTTCGGAACACACTTTATGAACAATTTATTTATTTATTAATAAAGGTACACCAACAGCTTCTGTAGGTATATCAAATAACAATTAATAGAGTATTTAGTTACTAGGTAGTAAAAGGCTTACACAGTTGCCACTAACAGGTGAACCAACATTAATTACACATTGGAGTCGTTTTGAAAAGAGAAAAGAGTTTTTATGGTAAAGTCATCAAATGAGTTCTACTAAAATGCCCCGTTTTTCTTTAATTGCCCTTAACATTCCAGGGCCACCGTTACCTATTGAGAAAGTCCCGTAACCACGAAAATTCAGTAACAGGGAGCCTGTTATATCTATAAAATCGTAATAAAACCCTTAGGTGATTCACACACGACACCGCGCACCGCCACGGCGGGCGGTGGCAGTAAAGCGGATTTCGTAGTGGTGCCCCGCGCGGTAAGGCGGCTTATGCGCCTGACCGCGCGGTTTGATTCATCACGGTTTTGACCAGTTTGATCACAGACTCTGGCAAGTATGGCCGCTGAAGTGGTGGCAGCAATCTGGCTTTTATGGCGTAGAAAGAAAAAAATAAAAAGATATTGGGTTCATCCATTTTTAAGAAGCAGAACTCTAAATAGGACATTCAACACGTCCTGCACCCATAATGAACCGCGCGGTTATGTATTGCGAGGCGCCGCCTTACCGCGCGGCCGGTAGCGCGGAGGAGCAGAGGCGGTGAAACGCCGATCGACCGCGCGGCCGGGCGGTACGCGTGTTAGGTATCTACGGATTTCTTAGAGACCAATGCGACGTGAGATCCGCTTCACCGCCTAACGCGGCGGAGGGCGGTGCCGTGTGTGAATCGCTTTATGTATGCTATTCACAAAAACCGTGATAACTAAAACTATTAATATTCTAGTTTCATCAGACCAATTTATTTCAGCCTCAACTAACAGCAGCCACTGAAATGAAATTCAATATTTATTTATAACTCATCCCAACATTGTTCAATTAATTTGAAACAAAATAACTAATTCTCAACGCCAATTTCGTGTAACAATTAAAATATCTACACTATACCCTTTTCGAACAATACTTGAATCATCCGGACGATATTTTAATATCCAATTCAAGTTTTCACATCCCTATCCCAAAATTCCATTGTGACTTTAATCTCAATAGAACTGGATTATAATTTAAGACCATGACTGTGTATGTTTAATTGTTATGTTAATTATCCGGCCGGAGAGGATACGGTGATAATTAGTCACTCAGACGGTTCCCTGTTTGATAGTAACGCTTTTGTGTACGTATCCAGTAAGCTCGAGGTGTATTTTTTTCATACGTGTATGTTTTTAAGCTAGCTTCACACGTCGCGTAATATCACGAGTCAAATCCTGCCTACTTTTACATATTGCCATGTGGAGGCAATAGTCAAAGATCGGTGCGAAGTGGAAAGTATGCATTTTTGTACTCTTTAGCTATTATTTTCTGATTAATTTTATTAACTCTTTCTTCGAGACTTTTTCGAGCTTCATAGCCTCGGTGCTTTACTGGTTGTCTTTCTGGAGTGGCAGAGGTTTAGGAATAGTATCGTGATACCATCCAATTTAAACTAGCTCAATACGACTCTCGGTTCCGTGTCAGTCATCCATAAAGGCTTTGTCAAATAGTTAGTCCGGATATCTTCAAGTTGCAACTCGTGATATCACGCGCCGTGAAGAGCTAGCTTAAGATAATTAAGGATGGTAAAAACATCCACATTTGGCTAGTTTGGTTTACCTTTCGTGGAATAACACATAGGATACTTTTATCCTAGTATTACGTTTCCGTACTTAGGCATAATTTCTGAGATACACGCGGACGAAGACTAGTGAAGATATAAATCTGTCAATCCCAACGCAATCTCACCTAGATATTAGTCTGAGAGCCTATCCCTTTTCCATCTAGAGGCCTCATCTCCATATCCACATTACACCTACTATTTGCCGGTCACGTCTCCCATTGAAGCCGGGCACGCGTTTCGACTGCTGATCCTAACAATCATGGTGATGTATCACCGGGGTATGCAGGGAGCTCGTTAAACGATATCAACTTTATCTGTTCAGGATAATGGGGTATTCGCGATGGATTTTTGCTGGATGAGAATATGTGGATTTAGCTTTTTTTTTTCTTAATACAGGGTTCAAACGGATTGACCTCAATCGGTATATGATTGCGGTTACAAATATATGGTGATGATTTTTTTTGTTTTTTATTTAATACCTAATTTAATTTATAGTTATTACATCATTTATTTTTGTACTTATTCTGTCTTTTTCTATTTATTTCATTCGTAGATAAAAAAACTGCTGCGCTGCGTATCGCGAGTTCGATTCCCGCATGGAGCAAATATTTGTATGATCTACAAGTAGCTGTTTCGGGTCTAGGTGTTTGTTTATGTTAATTTAAATGTTTGTAAAACCACGCACGATACAGGAGAAATTAAAACGAATTCAGGAGAAAGTGTAACGTTGTTAACTGTGTAAAAGTAGATACCTTCTTCGTCACACACACTTAACGTATTTTCTTTGATCTACAGAGAATATTTTTTCTTTATTTTTTACCCTACTTCTCTATAAAAATTAACTCTTTGTAAAATAATACAATATTCAACAGAATGCAACATTAAAATAATAATCAAATCAGACTTCAAATTTTGCCACCTAAGCTAGTACTTACGTAAACAATGAATCGATTGATTCCTCTAATACCCGGGACGTGTCCAGAAACAGGGATCAATGGGGCTTGGTCTTCTCTAATTGAGGATCCGTATCGCGACAGTTTATGCCACCAGTTTTAAAGCCTACCGTTAGTGGGTAGTAGCGTTCGGAAACTTCCAAGGTATGAATAAAGGTCGTATGTAAGTGTGGGTGGTGCTACATGACTTTGTAATAAGCTCTTCAGCAGGCGTATCATGATACCGTAGAAAACGGTTTTTTCGACTGAAGTATAGACAAAATGAGGTACGATCTGTATCGTTCTAAGTTGTTTAAAAAGTTGATAAGTCAGTGAAGATAACGCTTCGAAATTCGGAAGTGGGGCTAGTGACGTCATGACGCCTGTTAAATTAATTATACCGACGGAGTGACGTTTGACGTCAATTTTGGTTAACATAACAAAAGAAAAAAATTCGAGTCAAATATTTTTTGGCAATCTATTTTTCGGACTAGGTAATAATTTTTATTGAGTAAAATAGCATATTATATAAATGTCACTTTTTCTTGTAGAGATAGAAATGTTCATGCAACGTAGACTGATCGATATTTAAGGTGTTTTTAAATATCGATCAGCCCACCTTACAAGACCAAATACCAGAATTTTTAATTGAACAAGCTTCGATTATCCTGATGGAATTCGCTTGACAATCTATTTTGAAGATGGGATATGCGATTCACTAGAGAGCACAAATGAAAGAGCACCGTATCGAAATTTCAAAGCTTAAATTTGAGCTTGTATAACCGTTCTAGACAGTTCTGTTGTCGAATACTGCCGCTGTGGCCAAAATTGGTTACATAGCTTCTTTGACGAGGACGACGACGTTTTTAACCGACTTCAAAAAAAGGAGGAGGTTCTCAATTCATCGGAATCTTTTTGTTTTTTTTATGTATGTTCCCCGATTTCTCGAAGACGCCTGGACCGATTTGGAAATTTTTCTTTTGTTTGAAAGGGTATACTTTCCAATTGGTCCCATGATCATCAGGTCAGGATCTGATGATGGAATCCCAGGGAAATCGAGGGCAACCTTCAAATTTTATAGGCATATAGTACCATTTTCATATATTTTCTAAAGCTGTTTAAGTATTTGCATCTGATAATCATCATCTCAGGTGGATGAGCTGATGATGGAAGGTACAACTCCTCAACGGCTTGGAGTAGGCATCGACTGATTTAGTTTGTGTTCACATATCTCTGGAACTACAAGTCCGATTTAAGTAATTCTTTTTTTGTTGTACTAAGTATTGTTCAACTTTTGGAATACTGCAAGTTTCATCAAAATCGGTTCAGTAGTTTTTGAGATAGGGAATTTTATTAGCTTATTGTGCACTTGAGAGAGAATGATTTATTTGACAAGAATTTGAGTTGAATATTTAAACTAAAAAGAGTAAAATAAAAAACTTTTTCAAAAAAAATGTAACCGCCTTCAAAAACAACCACAAAAAAGGGTAAAATAACCTACAAAATAACTTTTCTTTCAGAAGTCGGTGGCAAAAAAAACAATGAAATGAAAAAAAACAAAGGCACCGACTTGTGAAAGAAAAGTTATTTTGTAGGTTATTTTACCCTTTTTTGTGGTTGTTTTTGAAGGCGGTTACATTTTTTTTGAAAAAGTTTTTTTAATTTGTCAAAGTTTGTAAATTCTCTTACCAAAGGTAATAATAAGATATAATATTATATTTGATGTTACAGTAAGCTTTCTCAATCACCCCTCTGAACCATCTTTATTTTTATTAATAAAGTGCACATTTTTTTCTTTGTTTAATATATTTAAAATATATAAACCTTTTCAATTAAATCAAAACAATTTTCGCTAAAATGTTTACTAAAATTAATAGATTTAAAAAATCTAAAAACCCACGTTTTTAAATGTCCTAAAAAGAAGAAAATAACCCTACGGGGCTGAGAGAGGGGCCACTCAAAACGTGGGGGCGTATATTATTTAAGGGATTATTTATGGGATATATTTACATGACGTGATATCGTAAGTGTAACTTGCAAAGATACGCCCCCACGTTTTGAGTGGCCCCTCTCTCAGCCCCGTAGGGTTATTTTCTTCTTTTTAGGACATTTAAAAACGTGGGTTTTTAGATTTTAAAATCTATTAATTATTTTATTATTTTTATCATTGTTCATCGGGTTTGAAGCTACCCTGAAAATTTCAGCCTGCTAGCTTATCGGGAAGTGCCTCAAAGCCTGTCCGCCATCTTGGACGTCCGCCATATTGGATTAATAGCCTAGCGTAGCATAAGCCACATGACTATTTTTTTCGTATTCCTGACAGCAAACCCTTTCATTTGATACCCATATCACGGGGGTGGATTTCAAACAGCCAGTCCACCATCTTGGACGTCCGCCATATTGGATTTAAGTCACGTGACTATTTTTTTCGTACTCCTGATAGCAAACCCTTTCATTTGATATCCATATCACAGGGGTGCATTTCAAATAGCCTGTCTGCCATCTTGGACGTCCGCCATATTGGATTTAAGTCACCTTTTTTTCGTATTCCTGACAGCAAACCCTTTCATTTGACACCCATATCATGGGGGTGGGTTTCAAACAGCCAGTCCGCCATCTTGGGGAGGCCGCCATATTGGATTTGTTATGACGTTTCTTAGCTAGTCATGTATTGTCATCAGAACTCAAAGCGTGTACAAAATTTCAGCCTGCTAGCTTATCGGGAAGTGCCTCAAAATTGAGTTGCAAAAGTCCAACCGGAACGACAAACAAACAAACAAATAAACAAACAAACAAACAAGAAAAGTGAGTGTATAAAAACGTGGGAAAAATGAAAATGTTGCCGATATTTAACTCAACGTTTCAAGGTAAAAATTTCCTTTTTTAAAACTGTTAACTAGTTGAAACGAGCTCAATCTAACTTTAATTAGTGAAACACGTGTAGCTAGAGGAGTCTGAAAATGTTTGCTTTTATACGTTTTATTCTGGGAACATGTTCAGCTGAAAACAGTTTCGTACCTCAAAAATTGTTTAGAACAACTTTACTTTAGCCATAATAATTCTTAGTTTTCCACTCTGTCGTGTTGAATTAAATTCTAAATTCCGTTTAGTGTTGAAATGTTTTGTCAATAAACATAATTTTTTTTGACGCACAAGCGGGAGTATTTTAAGCAGGAATAAATCGGCAAGCCTATTGCCAGTCAACTGGATAACACAATGGTGGCTAACGGTAATAATAAAATTCGTATCACTGTTCTAGCTAGGGGCAAATTTTGTTTAAAATCTGCTCCCTTTGGAAAGGGAGAAGATTTTAAACAACATTTGCTCCGGGTTGGATAGAGGGAATTATATATAATAAAACTAGCAAACCCGGCGAACTCCGTTTCGCCACCAGATGGCTTCGTTTTATGAAACATTTCGTTTGGTGATTAAAAGAAGAAAAAAAAGAATAAACCTCACGGAGCCCTAGACCTTTCTAACGAATGCAAAACCGTGGAAATCAGTTCGTGCGTTCTGGAGTTATAGCGTCAGGAAGGAAAACCCGACTTATTTTTATATAGGGTGTTAAAAAATCAACTGCAGGAATTTCGTGTGCGTACTCGCTATCAAAAACCAAGTACATTCCAAAAATTTTTTTTTGTTTTCGAGCATTTTTTTCCAAAAAAAAATTTTTTTTTCAGTTTTTTTTTTACAAAATTATTAATTTTTTTTTCAAGCATATTTCTATTGGCCTATTAATATGGCCAATAAAATAAGTTATTTGTAAGTATTTCGATAAATTGCCAGTCCAAAGTCTGCAAAATGTGATGGGAAAGTTGGAATCAGCTGTGAACGCTACACACGGGTGAACGACCTTAAAGAGCAATCAAATTCATTAACATGACCAAAAAAAAATGCTTGAAAAAAAAATTTTTTTTTTTAAAAAAATGCTCGAAAAAAATTTTTTTTAATTGGAATGTACTTAGTTTTTGATACCGAGTACGCACACGAAATTCCTGCAGTTGATTTTTTAACACCTTGTATAGTAGATGTTGTATTTGCTTTTTCAGGTGTCCAAAAACAAACATAGGCTACCTTTCATACCGAAAAAAGTATCATTCCTGAAGGAAACAATAATAAAGTTCTCATTATAATATAACCGGTGAACGGAATAGGTAGATTGAATGATCATTTATCCGAAACGTATAAATTAGGACATTCCACCGGAATTGATTTGATTATAATTGAAAAACCGGAACTTAGGTAGGAATTGAATTATACTAGGGTTGCGGAATTTGTTTGAAAGAGTTACCGCGGCCCTGGAACGCAAAGATGTTAAATATTAAAGCAATTAATGTTCAATTGTTTTTGACATTCAACAGATAAATAATGAATTAATTTACTTTTGATACCTTCCTTTCAATTTTTAATTGAGTAGTAAAAATAGCACTACCAATATTAAAAATATTTTAATTGCATCCGGAATTACTTTCCATAAAAATGGCTTATCCATTTTATTCTTTCTGTGTGCATTTATTATATAAGTACCAAAAATCAATCTATCTATTCCGATCTATGAATATAACACGCAACGTGCCTTTCTAATACGTATGTTTAAATTATTAATAATTATTAATAATTACAATCAGAATAAATCAATGTGAACGAAGCCACGGCTAAAAGTTTATTTTCTAATCATCATCAGCCTATAAATGTTCCCACTGCTGGGACACAGGCCTCCTCTCTGTAAGAGGGAGTAGGCCGTAATCTACCACGCGGGCCCAGTGCGGATTGGTAGATGTCACATGTCTTCGAATTTTTGGTTCTAGGACATGCAGGTTTCCTCACGATGTTTTCCTTCACCGTTTTGAGAGCAGTGGTGTTGAAAGAAATTACACAAAGTAATGCGCCTGACGGGGTTCGAACCCACGACCTACAACTCGTAAGTCGAGGCCGATACCACTGGGCCACCATTGCTCTCATACCACTGGGCCACCACTGCTCTCTTCCGCGCTTTCTAATAAACTATCGCAAATATCAATGGACCGAGGCCGTCCCAATACAGAGCGCTAAAGTAAATCCCTATTGTTTACCCCAGAGATTTGTTAAACCACATTTAGATACAAATTGAAAGGAAAATTTCGTTATTGGCGTAATTAATTTCGTTGAAAGCTTGTAACCTCTTTAATATAATGTTAGGATTCTTAATTGCCACATTTTCTCCATTGCCACTTCAACTTGCAAATTTTTGGTTCTGTTGCGTTGATAATAAAAAGGCTTCAAAATATATTGTCTCATTACAATTATATGCCCAGACAGCAATCAGTTACATTTTTAATAAACCTATAAAAACTGCAAATCAAACAATGAAACACTTCGCTAAAACCATCAATAGCCTTGATGAAATTCCATTAACATTAATTTTATCTCCCGAACACAAAATCTCTTAAAAAATACGATCATCCAAAAAAGCCTTCCCATTTTCAATTAGATGCTGAACCGTTACCGCTTTCGTCCAAATAATATTTTATAGCTTTAATAAAAACATTATTACGATGAAAAATATTAGTGAGGGCGAAAAAAGGGCCCTTTTGTTCTCAAACGAGTACATTCACCGACTAAATGGTAATAATCGGGGCGATATCAAAGATTGGTTGAATCATTACCATAATGAAACTGTTGGGTTTGAAAGGAATTCTTTAGGTCGATGTTATTTTTCTCGTTGAGTGTACAATGCTGGTTGTTATGATTGGTGCGGTTTTAGAAAACTTATGGATTTTTTTGTGGATGCTTACGCATAGTTAAAAAGATATTACTTTTGGAAAGAAGCCTTTGTATTTCTCCACGAAACTGACTTCTCCAGCGACTTTGGACAGTTTCGTCCGCGGATCCGCGAGCCAGATTTCCTTAAAACTATGTTGTGCCAATAGCTGAAAGACATAATATTACAGTGTAAACTCATTTCATCAGAAATATTGTCCTTCACAACGTTCTTTACACTTTCTTCATACCCTCAAAAGGGTGTGCAAGCTTTCCATCAATAAATTAATCAATAATTTAATTCTGTTGTTTGTGACACCTTTACGGTATGTAAAAAAAAGAACGGGCAAAGCCAAAGGCAAAGGATGCTTAGGTATCCTGATTTTAGCTAGAAAGCTAAAATCAGGATGTTGGAGATTTTAATTATTTACTTGCAACACCAATATCCAATGAATGTAAATTCTCTTTTATATAGTGGCAACTCTCTCTTCCTTCCATCTGCGACATCGGATAATACACACGTGCATAGAATCTCGTTATTTTATTTAATCTTCCACGGCACCAAATACCAGCGCCTCATCAGCTCTCACCACCTACAAGCTATACATTGGTCCTTCATGGAATTGTCGTGCTGCGGAAGAAGCAACTAGAGGTTTGCCGAAAACAGTTTTTTTCTGCCGTGTCGCAGCCACCATATTGGTTGGCAACGCAAGCGGGCTCGGAAGATTTCTTGGCCTGGTCGTCGCCACAAAATCGCAATTAAATAACCGATTCGACGCCAGCAACAATCCAGGAAAGCCCAGATAAATCTGTATTACAGTAATTATAATTTTGAAATTATTTCAACAATCTTATTTGCCGTTATTGTGAGCGAAGAGTACAGCTGCAAAATCCGCGAGAACAAGCGAGACGGCGCGTGACGCTCCCTGCAACGCGATCTGCGCACGCCCGAGCGAGAAGGAGAAGCTATTTTGTACGAGCGAAAAAGGGATCGAAAATCGACTCATTCGACTCGTCAGAGAAATCCGTTCACGCAACGCGCATTGTGTCAGAATTTTCTAGTGTTTTCGTTTTGTGTTGTGCTCTAAAAAGAAGTGCGTAGTAATTAAAATAGTTATATAATGGGGGAGGAACTGAAACGAAAAATTGCCTCACGGGGCTATATTAAAGGTACGATCACAAGACTGTATAATTTCGTCGATGTTTCTGATCTATCTAAAATAAGTTGTGATGAGCTGATCACCAAACGTGATCGATTAGTTACTGCTTTTCGTGATTATGAGTGTTTATGTAAAGATATTCTGTATCTCGACACTGCCGATAAAGAAGATGTCGAGCAAATAGAAAATAATTATTATAGTATCTTGGCATCATTGAACGAGCAAATTAAGACCTACGAAAATGCAGGCCCCTCCGGCTCCTCAACATATTCTGATGCACATCAGACACATAAAACAAAGTTACCACCAATTTCCATAAAAACATTTGATGGTACATTCACAGAATACGTGCCATTCATTAATTTGTTCGATTCATTGATTCACAATGACAGTAGTCTTGACCGTATTCCAAAGTTTTATTATTTAAGATCTTTTGTGAAAGGCGAACCATACAATTTGATTAAAGATTTATGTTTAACACCAGAAAGTTATAGTGATGCTCGCAAATTATTGAGGGATCGCTACGATAATAAATATAAGATCATTAATGACCACATAGGCGATATTTCAGATTTAAATTGTATTAACAAGTCTACTGCTAGTAGTTTGAGGGACTTTGTGTCCTATATTAGGCAAAAAATAGCTGCCATTAAAAACCTCGACTCTAATGTCATATACTGGGATGCAATTTTATTATGTGTTCTTTCCCGTAAATTAGATTGCATAACTGCGCGAGCCTATCAACTGGATCGGGATCCTAACATTCCTCCTAGTCTATAAGATTTCGTCCAGTACATAGAAAAAAGAGCTCTGGCATTAGAAAATGCTGGGAAGGGTCTTCAGCAGCAGTCAACCAGAGTAACAGCAGTCACCACTGCGGAAGCAACATGCATCTTCTGTAAGTTAAATGACCATAAATTATATAAATGTAAAAAATTTCAGCTATTGCCAGCAATCGATAGACTGACATTGGCCAAAGAAAAAAAACTATGTGTAATTTGTTTAGGCATGCATGGTGGCAAGTGTAGATTTCACTTCCGGTGCTCAGAGTGCAAGAAGCCTCATAACACTCTGCTCCACTGCAATTCTAGTGAAACCCCACCAGCCGTCACCTTATCAAGTAATGTTAATAATAATGTGCTTTTACCTACAGCTCGAATCAAAGTTGTAGCAAGGAATGGCACACAATATATTATCAAGGCGTTACTGGACAGCGGATCACAGGTTTCTTTTATAACTGCAAAAGTTGTTCAGCTATTAGGTTTAACGCCCTTGCAAAATAATACTTGTATTGTTGGAATCACTAATGAAAAAAGTAATGTAAAGTATTGCATTCCCATTGAAATTCATTCATTAAATTCACCATTCAAAACAATGGTAACTTGTCATGTTGTAAAAGAGGTAACATGCAAATTACCTCAGAACGGATTTGATCTCTCTAGTTTCATAATACCACCCAATATTAAATTGGCAGATGACCAATTTAATGTGCCTAGTGAAATACACATGTTATTAGGTGCTGATGTGTTTTTCCAGACCCTGTTACCAAGCGAGCAGTGCATAACTATCAATCTGCCAATAAGCAGCGAGCAGTCATCGGCTCTGTCCTGGAATACTGTTCATCCACTGCAGCAGCCTAGTAACGCACAACTTCACATCTTTAACACATGCTTCGGTCACATTGTAGGAGGAAATCTGCCACCCAAGGTATTTCAACAGACATGTAATAGGGTAGTATTAAAATGTGAATTAGGTCTCAATGAGACACTTGCCCAGTTTTGGACAAATGAAAAAGTTCCAGAAATATTTACTGAGCGAACATCTGAACAAGAGCTTTGTGAACAGATTTTTCAAAATTCTGTAAAATTAATTAATAATCAGTTTGAGGTTCCTATTCCTTTAAAATTACCTTTATCAGATGTAAACAATACTCTTGGTGAATCTTTTCATTTAGCATTAAAAAGGTTCATGAATTTGGAAAAGAAATTGCATGCCGATCCTGATTTATTCATGCAATATAAAAAATTCATTCATGAATATTTATCACTTGGTCATGGTCACTATACTGACATTGAATTGTATGATTTAAATAAGCATGCAGTGTATTTTCTACCACACCATGCAGTTATTAATAATAATAGTAAAACCACAAAGCTTCGAACTGTCTTTGATGGTTCAATGAAGACAAATAAGAAGGTTTCTTTAAATGATTTACAGCTTAATGGACCTGTGGTTCAAAGGGATTTGTTTGATATAATTTTATTATTCCGCTTAGGTAGATATACATTCACAGCGGATATCACGCGTATGTTTAGAAATATTAAAGTAGATCCTCAGTACACTACCCTTCAAAATATTTTGTGGAGGGATAATCCTGACCAGTCAGTCAAGTGTATAAGGTTAGATACGGTAACATATGGCTTGAAAAGTTCAAGTTATTTAGCAACTCGCTGCATGTATGAGCTAGCAAGTAGATATGAAAATTCATACCCACTAGCATCATCTATTATCAAAAATAATACATATGTTGATGATATTATCTATTGTAATAATAACTTAGAAACTACTATAGCTGCCAGAGACCAACTTTGTGATTTGCTTAAATTAGGTAGTTTCCATACTCATAAATGATCATCAAATGATGAGAATGTATTGAACAATATACCATTAAATGATAGACACTTTGATAGTTTAGAATTACAAAAGGGTGATTATAGCATGAAAGCCTTAGGGCTACAAATAAATGTAAAGGATGATCACTTTATAATCTCTACTCCAGAACCATTCAATAGGAGTAATGTTACAAAAAGGAGCATACTTAGTTACATAGGTAGATTTTATGACCCATTGGGATTTGTGAGCCCTATTGTAGTCACTGCAAAGACTATAATGCAAAAATTGTGGCTACTGAACACAGGTTGGAATGATAGTCCGCCTGCAATCGTTCAGCAAGAATGGTTTGAATTTACCAATAATTTAGCTGCAATGCGGCCAATCCTTTTAGATAGGAACATTAGAATTTCAGAAGCAGACTCAGCAGATTTAATCGGCTTCGCAGACGCTTCGAGTAAGATAGCCTACGGATGCTGTGTGTACTTGAGAATCACAGACCAATCAGGTACAACGAAATTGCATCTGCTCTGTTCCAAATCGCGAATCAACCCTATTCAAAAGAAAGGTATGACTGTGCCAAGGCTTGAATTGAATGCTGCACTATTGCTATCGAAATTAATTTTGAGGACTCATAATACACTCAGAGTTAAAATTAACATAAGGCATGTCCGTTTATTCAGTGACTCACAAATTGTCCTGGCATGGCTGAATACTGAGCTAACAAAACTTCAGGCTTACGTATCGAACAGAGTAAGTGTAATTCGTCAAAATACAGCTGCATTTAGTTGGCATTATGTCAACACTGATGACAATCCTGCTGATCTCATTAGCCGAGGCGTCAACCCGACTGAGCTGAGTAGCTGCGATATTTGGTGGAATGGCCCAAAGTTTCTGCAAAACAGGGAGTACAAGTTTCCTGCTTCAAGCACTCTTGCTGATTCACTCTCAGTAAAGCCCTGCTTAGCTCTTTCCAGCAACTTGGTATGTCAAACTCCAAATCCGCTTGATTACGTGTTCAAGCGCTTCTCCAATTACTCTAACTTAAATAAAATAGTAAGGCTATTAGCTTACATATTGCGATTTTTAAACAATATTAATAAAAATAAAGTTAAAATAAATACGAACTATTTGCAAAGTTCAGAGTTGGATCGTGCATTAATGTTAATAATTAAACACGAACAAAATATATATTTTAAATCTGAAATCAAAGCAATAAGCAGTAATAACAATTTGAAAGGAACTCTATCTGAATTGCATCCCTTTCTAGACGGCCAAGGTCTACTGCGCGTTGGGGGTAGACTGCATTATGCTGAAATCGCTTATTCACAGAGGCATCCTGTCATACTGCCCAAAGGCTCTTCAATTACTAGCTTGCTTATAAGGTGTGAACATGAGAGGTTACTGCACGCAGGGCCTAAGCTTTTGCTATCGCATCTGAACCAACGATTTTGGATTGTTAATGGATTATTAGAAGTTAAGAAAATAACTCACAAATGTATTGTGTGTTTCAGACAAAAGGCTTCAGTAGCCAAGCAATTAATGGGCTCCTTGCCGGCTGCACGTGTAACAGCTACCAGTCGCCCATTTGAAAAGGTTGGCGTGGATTTCGCTGGGCCAATTGATGTAAAACTCTCTCGCGTAAGAAGATCATTAATAGGTAAAGGATATCTGCGTATACGTATGTTTCGCGACAAAGGCCGTTCACTTAGAACTTGCCTCAGACTTGACCACAGAAACCTTTCTTGCGTGCTTGAGGAGATTTATCTCTAGACGAGGATTGCCCACCGAAATTCACTGCGACAATGCAAGCACATTTAAATGTGCAAGGAGTCAATTAATTGCACTCTACAAACTACAAACTTCTCAGAACCACCAAATGCAAGTTCAAAGATTTACCGCTGAACGTGGCATACAATTTCACTTTATTCCATGTTACTCGCCTACATTTGGAGGACTCTGGGAAGCGGCAGTAAAGAGCACAAAGTTTCACTTAAAAAGAATATTGCAAAAAACTGTCTTAACCTACGAACAACTTAATACAGTATTAATTGAAATAGAAGCTGTACTTAATTCACGACCGCTCTTACCTTTCTCTTCAAACATTGATGATTATTGTTATCTAACACCCGGTCACTTTATTATAGGGAGTGCAATAACAATGTATCCTGAAAATAATGTCTGTAACATTCCACAAAATAGGCTTAAGTTTTGGCAACTGTGTAATTCTCTAAAACAGTCCTTTTGGAAAGTGTGGCATCAATATTATTTAAATTTGTTACAAAATAGACCTAAATGGCGTGTTAATATAAGTAATGTCAAACTAGGAGATTTAGTAATTTTAAAAGAGGACAATACTCCTTCTATGTCGTGGCCTATGGCACGAATTGTTAATTTGTTTCCAGGTCATGATGGCAAAATTAGGGCAGTGGAGGTTAGGACCCCAAATGGAAAAACTCATTCCCGAGCCATCAATAAAATTTGTTTACTACCTATAGAATATGATGATAGTTCTTAGATACGTATTTTGTTATATTATAATATGTTAATATATTTTATTAAACTATGCACGTACTATATTGTTAATACAATTAATAATGTATGTTAATTTAAGTTCAGTTTTTAAATAGTCTAAAAAACTAATGTAAACTTGTAAGTTTAAACAATTTAATTTTATGTAACTTTTTTGTAAGTTCATTGCTATTCATGAGAGGCCGCAGCATGTTGGAGATTTTAATTATTTACTTGCAACACCAATATCCAATGAATGTAAATTCTCTTTTATATAGTGGCAACTCTCTCTTCCTTCCATCTGCGACATCGGATAATACACACGTGCATAGAATCTCGTTATTTTATTTAATCTTCCACGGCACCAAATACCAGCGCCTCATCAGCTCTCACCACCTACAAGCTACACACAGGATACCTAAGCATCCGATTAATGGGAGCAGACTTCCTTCCATATTAAATGGAACTTCAACATACGGAATGTCGTTGTACTGTACTATTAGTGCCGAAATTTTACTAGAAACCATCGGGGAAATCAGACGTATTTTTATTATTTTAGTACAGGTCTAAAAATATATCTTGAGACGGTCAATGGACTAATATTTTGGGGTCTTGAAAATAAGTTATGTAAGTAATCTTATAAACCTTTTTCTAGACCCAACTTTTATATTCAGTTCACGAAGTTATTCTTTATTTTTTGGCTTTATTTCTTCGTTTTTCTGTTGGTTTTATTTCTTCGTTCGATATAATTTATGTCCACGCTAAACATTTGATAGTGACATCTGAATTCGACATAAATCTAAAAAGCGTTCACACAATCAAATAATTAATTAATCCACAGTAAATTATTTGCTTTCATGCAACGGACACGTGTCGTTATAAATTCATACCCGTCTAATTTTACATACAATATTCGTATTATAAAATCCAGATTTTACATCGAAACGGAACAGCTTATATACCTAGCATCGAGATGATCAGGATTAATCACAACATGTGTTTCATCCAACTAATTTTAATCACGGTGGTAGTGCAAAACCAATGCTGCCGCATAATCCTAACACTGAGTATCGACTTGTTAGGGGGAGTGTACATAATTTGGCTATTATGTTTTAGAAGTTATCATTTGCAAATTGAAATACCTACGATAAATCGTAGGTATTCTTGAAGTTAAGCCTCCTGCAGACACACGCGATTAATCGCGCTGCGACAACGAGCCAAGCTAATTTCCACTCTAAAAATACTGCGAATGGACCGCGACATGTCGCCTCGCGCGATTAATCGCGTGTGTCTGCAGGAGGCTTTATTTTTGCTATAGAAGTTACTTTTGTGATAAAAGTAGGTACCTCAAATACCCTTCTATCAGTAAGATGAAGCGTACGTAAGATGAAGTGACCAGTGTGAATGGTGATGACACCATTTACTGAAATATATACACAACTTGATTTTACAACTGTAATACCTGCAGTGTGTAACAAATAGTCTAATAGTAATATACCCTAGTTTTGGCAGGTATAATTAAGTTTTATGCCCATCTAGTAACAGCACTTATAGACATAAAATGAGCACAAATCCATACTTATAAGAGAAGCCATCTAAAAATTAAAAACAGACATTAAAAAATATCACACAAATCTAGACTGTTTCGCTGAAAATCGTGGTGGAAAACTAAATATATTCTATTTTGGAAGGCCCCCCATTGGAACCATGGGGGGTTTAGGTTTCCGCACTTAGTCCTCAACCTGGACCATTGTGCGTGAGCCATTGTGGCCAATTACTCCAACCAGCCCACCTCCCTCCAAAAGCAGATCAAACTTCCCGGTCGCCTCAGGGCATCCGCAAGGGATCTTGGTGTTCCCAGGGTCTCCTCGCGAATTTTGGTAACGCCGGTGCACTCAAAGAGTACATGCGCCACCGTTTCCTCCGCCTCCATGCATGCTCTGCACAGGGGACTGTCAGTGATTCCTAGGGTGTGGAAGTGTTTGTTCAGTGAACAGTGTCCAGTGATGGTCCCCGCCACCAGGCGCAGGCTATCTCTGTCCAGGCGCAGGAGGCGCCTGGTCAGCCTTGTATCCAAGGATGGCATAGCTTCCTTGGATTGCCCGCACCCTGGTGTCGAGGTCCACCACCTCTCCGCTTGTATTCGAGTGTGATCCTTTAGCCAGCTTCTTAACTGCTTGAAAGGAATGGGCACAATGGGTTCGGGTCCGTAGGGTTTTGTGCTGGATCCTCTTCTGGCAAGTTCGTCAGCCGCATCGTTTCCAAGTGATCCACTGTGGCCTCTAATCCATTGTAGTGTTACCGTGTTGTGGTTTAGTACCGTGATTCGTTCTAGGGCCTTATGACATTCTAGTATTAGTCTCGACGTGATCTGATTGCTCCTCAGGGATTGTAGAACTGAGGCACTGTCGGAGAGTATTCGTATATTGGCATCCGTAACCTCTCTGGCCTCTATAGCGTGTGCCGCTTGGATAATACCTACACACTCTGCTTGGTATACAGAGTTGAGCATTCCAAGTGGTTTGGATATCTTAATGTTTAGGTCATCGGAGAACACCCCGACGCCTGTCCCATTGTCGGTTTTTGATCCATCAGTGTAGATCCTTAGCTCTTTTGTACCTGAGTAGTCACACGACTCCTCTGTGAGCTCTATGTTGTAGTGTTTTTGGAAGCAGTGGGTCTTCAGGGTTCTGTCGATGGGTGATGCCATCATCGGCTGTTCTTTGATTGCATCTTCTCTGATGCGTGTGTGTTTGATTCTGGAATCGTTATTTAGGGTGCCGGATACCTCGAGTCTGAAAGTTGCTATGGCTGCCTCCTCTCTTACAACGAGGTGCAGAGGTGGTAACCCCAGCATCACCTGTAAGGCAGCAGTGGGGGAAGTTCTCATGCTGCCGGTGATTGCTACGCAAGCAAATCTTTGTAGTTTCTCGAGATCCTTTTGGGTCGTACTTAGGTTGGTCCTGGGCCACCAAACTAAGGAGCCGTATGTAATGATTGGTCGGATAACTGTGGTGTATAGCCAGTAGGTGATCTTGGGGCTTATGCCCCAATTTCTCCCGAGCAGTCTCTTACATTGCCATAGGGCTATACTGGCTTTTGTGGTGATGTAATTCGTGTGTTGTGCCCAGTTCAGCTGTTTGTCCAAAAATATACCCAGGTATTTGGTTTCAGTCGATAGGCTGAGGGTGGTCCCAAAGAAGCTTGGTAATTGTAGCGTTGCCAGCTTCCTTTTCTTTGTGAAGAGGACGAGTTCGGTTTTGGTAGGGTTCACTGCTAGTTTGTATTCCTTGCACCAGTCTTCTACTATCCTCAGGGCTTGGCGCATAAGGTTGCATAGTGTGTTTTCGTGTGTGCCATTTATTATTATGGTCAGATCATCAGCATAGCCCACCGTATAGTAGCCTCTGCTATTTAGACGTTTGATGAGGCTGTCTACTACAAGGTTCCATAGTAGTGGCGAAAGGACACCACCTTGGGGGCAGCCCTTCGCCACTATGGCTCTAGTGGTGTTGTTTACCGTAACTTGTACGGCTCTTAGTCGGAGCATATTTGTGATCCATCCTCGCAGGGTCGAGTCCACACCGCGTTCCTCGAGGGCTGCGTTGATGCTATGGAAGTTGGTTTTGTCAAAAGCGCCTTCTATGTCAATGAAGACAGCTAGTGAGGAGCATTTGTGGTCCACTGCACATTCGATCTTGGAGATCACACTATGCAGCGCAGATTCTGTTGATTTTCCTATGGAATACGCGTGTTGTTGTTTATGGAGTGGTCGCTCCCGAAGAGGCCCATCCCGAATGTGTCGATCACAGAGCCTCTCGAGAGTTTTCAGTAGAAAAGATGTCAGACTTATTGGTCTGTACGCCTTTGGTTGTGTGTAGTCTGGTTTGCCTGGTTTAGGAATGAAGATGACTTTCACCTCCCGCCATGCAAGTGGTATGTATTTCTGTGCTATGCAGGCTTGGTAGATGACGGTCAGCCACGGCGTTAGGACGTCTTCTCCCCATTGTAGCAGGGCGGGGAAAATCTCGTCTAAGCCTGCGGATTTATATGGTTTGAAGGTCTTTATGGCCCATTTTATTCTCTCTGCGGTTACTATGGTGCGGGCTCTGGCCCAGTCTTGGTCATTTGGTGTTTGCGTTGGCTCACTTGCCCAGATTCTGTCATCGGAGAGTTTGCAGTCTGGGAAGTGGGTTTCCAAAAGGATTTTACTTGTTTCGTGGACCGACTTGGTGTATGTGTTGTCTGGGGTTTTCAGCGACCCGAGGTTGCGATCCTGATCGGTAGATAGGATCTTTCTCACCCGCGCGGCTTCGCTGTTTGATTCAATTTCTTCGCAGAATTTCCGCCAGGCTGCCCTGCTGGCATTCCTGACTTGTTTTTTGAAGTTGTATTGTGTTTTCTTGTATGAGTCCCAGTCTTCTATAAGTCTGGAGTTTTTGGCTCTGTTGAATTGCTTACGCATAGTTTGCCTGAGCTTACTGAGTTCCGCATTCCACCAGGAGTTACCCTTGCTCTTGGTGTTTGGATCCTTTAGTTTGCAGCAGGCGTGGTAGGCTTCAATTATAAATTCCGAGAGTTTTGTTACGGTGTTCTCAAGTTGTTTGGGTTCCGTTAGAATTTGAGGCGTTTGGTTCTGTGTTAGTAGGGTGGCCAAAAGCCGTTTGTAGCCGGGTACATTGGTACGGCGTGGGTTGCGCCTAGGTTCGGGTTTTTTTATGCTAGCTACTAATGAGAAGCGAATCCTTCTATGGTCAGAGCAGGAAGGCTCGTTGGATACGTGCCAGTTAGAAATAAGTTTTGTCGCGCTTTCCGAAGCCAGCGTTAGGTCAATGATCGTTTGTCCGCGAGATGTGACCCAAGTGGGTTCCGAGCCGCGGTTTAAGATGTTAAGGTTAGTGGAAAACAGATATGTGCAAAGTACCTCACCTCTGGTGTTGGCTTTGTTGCAACCCCAAAGCGGGTGATGGGCGTTCGAATCCGTGCAGATGACCAGGTCCAGGTTGTCGTCTTCACAGTACCTTACCAGGTCGGCCATCTCTTTTGGTGGGCAGTCGTCATCCTCGCCTGGCATGTATACCGAGGCCAGGACGATATCAGGTGCATCGCTGTCAGTTTTGAGCCTGACGGCTGTTAGGTCTCTGGAACATAATTGCGTGAGTGTGGTAATGGGTATATCTTTGGGTATGTAGGCACAGGTTCGTGGTTTGTCTGTGCCTTGTGTGTCGAGGATTAGCTTACCTCCAACATTACCAAGGCCGCATATTCTGTTGTTACGGATCCACGGCTCTTGGATGAGTGCAATGGTTCGGGGTTCCATCTCCAGTGCCCTACGTAGGCAAGCCGTAGCAGTCTGGCTATGCTGGAGGTTGGTCTGGATGATATTTATGGGACGGGATGTGGGCGGTAGTGGGGTGGAGTTAGGAGGAGATTGATCCATCGGATGTTTCCCCCCCGTCCTCCAGTCCGTGCTGGTCCTCGCTCAGTGCCGGTGATGATGAGAGCAGCTGCTCCGTCCACCTTGTTGGTGAGGTTGGCATCCTCACGGCGTCAGCATCAGCCATCGCCGTTCTGGCCATCTCCTCCTCCAGTTGTGTCATGGTCAGGTCAAGCTCAGTCGGTGCCGGTTTCGTCTTTTCCGTGTCAGTCTGGGTGTCAGAGGGACGGGTGTTGGGGAAAAAGCGCACGTATATCGACCCAAGCAGGTACGATATCCGCCGCTCCCTCTCCAAGACCTTTTCGACTTCTTCCGGTGGGATACCCAGGGTCAAATAAGACCCGTAGTTATCACCACCGACCGATGTCGCCCTGTACAGTGTCCATCTACCGATGTCGTACCAAGGGTTCTGACGGGTCAGAATAGTCTGGAGCCGCGCTATGTCCCCATTGTACCTGGGTACAAAGAGCGCTGCTCGGACCCGGGTCGGTACGTCGGACTGTTTCATTACAGTCAGTGTCGCGTCGGTGTTCGGCATTCGTATCTTAGGTACGTTCTGAGTCAGCCAGGTCAGGGCGCTGTCGTCCTCGCACCACATCTGTACCGTGCCGTCCGCTATCCTTGGGTAACCGCGGAAGGCCGGGATGGTTTTGGAGGGGTCAGTGCACGTGTCAATTATGGCGTTTTCAAGGCTAAGCTTGATGTGCTCAGCCTCGTCAACTGTCATGTCTCGGGATGGAGGCGAGAGGCAGATCGCTACGGCGAGTCGCGCAGGGATATCCTTTGTGGCCCGCGCATAGGTTCTCTGCTCCCCTTGAGCAGTCCGGGTTCTAACACGCTTGGCGTCCCCCTGGAGCATACTCGGTGAAACCGAGTCGTCCGGGCGCTCCCTCTTCGCCGTTCCCCGGTCACTTGGACCGGGTTGCGGTTCTGAGGGGCCTGGCACGTTCTGTGCCAGGGACACCCTGCGCGCGAACCCAGACCGCTTGCCTCGCTTCCGTCTGGTTCGGTGCTGGTCTTGGGTCATCTCGGTGCGGTTCCGGTCGTTTTCTCTCGGTGGTCCTGGTACAGGCAGGGACTTTTCGCGCTGGTTTTCCCCTTCGCGTACTGGTCCCTGCCCGCACGGCTCCACGTCCGGCTGCTTTTCGCGCTGGGTTTCCCCTTCGCGTACTTGCGGCTGGTCGTGTACTCCCTTACAACTAACCGTTTGCGCTTCGCGCTGACTATCGCCTTCGCGGATTTTGCGCAAACGGTTGTTGAGATCTCTCTCTCTGTTTCGGATCTTTCCGCGCTTAGCCTTGAGCATGCGTACTTCGTCCACAGAGATGAAACCAGAACCACCAGATTCCGCTTCCTTTCCCGTTCCGAGAGAGTTTATGTCTTTCAGCCTTGCCTCAATCTTCTCGCGCTGTAGTGCCAGCGCGCGGAGTTCGCTGCTAAGGCTGGAGAGTCGTGCTTTGTCATTGTCGTTGTCAGGATTGTTTGTTACACTGTTCCGAACGATGCTCTGTTGCCAGGCCTTCGTGGAAGGTGTAATATTTGTCAGGGTCGTTGGCGCAGAAGTCGCAGCCGTTTCAGGCGCAGGGGTCGCAGCCTTCTTAGGGTCAATAGGCGCAGAAGTCTCAGCCTTAGTCGTGTCGAGTGGCGCGTGAGTCGCAGCCGGTACTGTTGGCGCTAAAGCAGCCAGTCGCGCAGAGGGCGCGGCACTAGTGAGCAGATTGGTGCCCCCCCCCATATTACGGTGGGGGCAGACCGCCGGAGCGGTGTGGGATTCCCCGGCATTGCCGGGACCCACCTGGGGAATATTATTTTTTCCACTCTGCATTGTTGGGGTTTGCGGGCTTTTTTGGAGTTGAGGTTGCCCGTCCTCATGGACCGAAAGGAGAAAAGGGAAAAAGGAGGGAGGGGCTGGGTGTAGGATCATGGGAGTGGGGTGTAGGATTGCCCTAGGCCTGGGAATTGGCTTTCGGGATAAATGCGAAAAAGCGCCTGGGGGTTTTAGTTGCGTCTATTTCTTATGGAATTAGACCAAGAACAGGGTGGCAACCTCGTGAAGGTGAATCCCCCAGACTTGCCTTGAGGATCTGCACGACTGTAGCGCTCCCCCTCAAGACCCCGCCACCCTACCGCCTCTGAGGGAGGCAGTAAGGTAGGCCTGCATCTATACTACCAAGCAAAGCAGAAGCAAAGCATGTCGTTGTGCAACCGCGAAAGCATAAATACAGACCCCCCCCAAACTAAATATAAATACTGTGATAAAAATACTTATAATACGTCTATACACAACATTTTCAGTTTAAGCTTACCTGCTACCAAACATAATCCCTTAATCAATAGTTTGTATCAATACAATACCCATTCAATATCCCTGTTAGGGATGGTCAAACACCGGCATGGTTGAGCCCTAATACCGGCCGATCGCTCGGTAAATACCGTCACTCTACGTCGCCACACTATTTGCATATTTGATTGGGCACAGCCCAAACATTGTGATCATTTTGAAAATAATAATTGAATGTGTTCTCGTATGATTGGCGATTGCGATAATAATGTAATTAAGGATTTGGTGTTGATTGGATTTTGATCATAATGTTATAAGAGAAAAAGGTGCATATTTTGTTTTTCACTTTTGAATGGACAGTTACTAATGAAGGTAGTGTTTGTTTTTGACGGCATAAAAGATTAGAAAAAGGTGCTCATAGGCAAAGGGACAGGACATTTTCCTCCTCACGCCATAGCCGACGCGGGACACGGTTTAGCTCACCGTTTGATCAAGGATCAGGGGGTATTGATGGCACATCGTATAGCCTTCGGGCAAGCCGCAATCGCGGCGGTAAGACCCCTCTTTAAGGAGTGGCTGGAGAGGCGTCACGGCGTCCTCACCTTCCGCTTGACACAGGTCCTCACCGGGCACGGATGTTTCGGGAGGTTCCTGTGTCGCATTGGAAAGGAAGAAACGCCTGGGTGTCACCACTGTGAGGATCGCCCGGAGGACACGGTGGAGCATACAGTGCAGGACTGCCCCGCTTGGGCAGAGCACCGCCGTGTCCTCACGGAGGCGATAGGCGGCGACTTCTCGCGCCCGGCACTGGTCGAGGCCATGCTGCGGGGCGAGATGGAATGCAAAGCGGTCGCCTCCTTCTGCGAAGCAGTCATGCTAGCAAAGGAGGAGGCGGGATGCGTGAGGGAGAGGACAGCGTCCACCTCACGACCCAGCCGCCGCGGGAGACGCCCACGGCAACGGACGTCGCAAGACGATCTCCGGCCACCGTAGCCGCGGGCATGCGGGCGGTGAGTTATGGGTGACTTGCCGCGTGATCATGGACCATGCCCGGGTCGACGGCGCGTTGTGTTCCACGCGCGCCTCAAAGAGCTGTCAGCAATCTGACGGGGCCCCCTAAGAGGACCAAAGCCTGCCGGGGTCGCGGGACTGTCTCACCTGGTAACCGTGACCCTGGTACGTAAAGGGCTATTGAAGGATCACCGTGGAGTACAGTCAGTACAAGACTGACAGTCCCTCCCGCCCCACCCTGGGCGGGAGGACTCATTTGAAGAATTTACCACGCAAGATAAAAATCGTATAGCCTTCAGTAAGCTGGTACCACGGCGCTGGAATTCAAAGGACAACTGAAAGAACATGTTGGTTTTTTTCAGTCAGTAAGAGTCTGGCAGCCTTTTTCGTTTCACACAAAGTGAGAGGACTCATTTTTAATGATTTTTCACTCCAAAATGGTTACCTACTATTATTATATCTGGAAACCCAAAAAAATAAGATTTTTCACTCAAAAAACTCCAATCTGTATTATGTCAGTGCAAAATAAATATGGTATGAATAAAGTTACGTTCTTTATTTATTCAATAAAAACATCAGAAGCCCTCCACCTCTTTACGTTACTTCAAGAATTTATATTTCTTGGAGCAAGTAAAATACGAGCTAAAACATTGTATTTTACTTTCATTCAGCACGAATACAAACTAAATTATAACAACGAACAAAATTGACACAAAACTCAAGTTTCCGTCACTCGAGCCTTTACCGCTAAAAGAAAACGTGACTACCCTACAAATCAAACTATTTGAGAGTTCATTGACCTAGGAAAACTCTTCTCGAAGATTTTCAGTTTTAAAAAGATTTATTATCAGTAATTACTGATTGATATCACGAATGTAGAATTAATGGAGAATGAAAACGTTCGATTCGATTTCAATTTATCTTTCAAAGATAACGAAGTCGCGAAAATTGATTTTAAACGAAGTGAAAGAAAAATTGTACCCGAGTTTTAATCAAATTGCATCTTTCTTGATCTGGGAAGAGAGAAAAATGGTGGAGAGAGTTTATCTACGAAGGGTCTCGATAAGAAGATTGGATGTTTTATCAGGCTGAGATGGAAATGCCATCTGTTTTTTTATGGCGATGCACTTAACTAAATAATTTTAAGTATTTAAATGTTTTTACTTAAAATACAAGGCACGCCTTTTTCCCATGGGGGTAAGCAGACACCTCGGATTCATATGGAAGTTTACAGCTTATAATTATATACATCATCAGATCATCAGCGTTTACTTCAACACGTGTGCACTGTGCATGCAGAACAAGCAAATTACTAGATAATTTAAAAAAGTCGCATCCCGCTGTCTGTCCCTATATATGCTTAAATCTTTAAAATTACAAATTTGATGCGGTTTTTAATAGATAGGGTCATTCCAGAGGAAGGTTTATATGTAGGTATATACCATAATATAATATTGCTTGCATGCATGAGATTGCACCCGTGCGAAGCCGGGGCGGGTCGCTAGTAAAATTAATAAATTAAAGACAAGCAGGTTTTTAATTACTAAATATTTATTGTAATCGCGTTTATTGTTTCGGATGACAGTATTGCCGCCATAAATTCAACGAAAACAGTAAACCTTTTTCGTTAAGTTGTTTTGTTTTTTAAAAGAAACCTTGCCCCACAGAATTTCTCTTGTATTATAGCGGCCATACACCATACTGCCTATCGTACAATCGGCATGACGATCGATTTGATCAAATTGGCAGTTCGTCCATATACACCATACACCATACTGCCTATCGTCCAATCGGCATGACGATCGATTTGATCAAACTTCAAATCAGCAGCAGTGATGCCAACTTACTTAGCAACTTTATAGCTAGATCTAGCTATTATTCGGTGACCGACAGCTACAATTTTATAAAACTTGTGGCTTAACTTTTTAGCTACTTTTTTACCGACTTGTTTTTTTACCGATTTATCCCACTAGTGGGAATCAGTTGGTAATACAAGTGAAGGTCGGAAAACATTTGCTTATCGTTAAGCAAATGTTTTCCGACCTTCAAGCGATTTTCGACTTTATTGACATTTATGCAAACACCGGATTTTAATGAAGGAGCAATGTTAGCTAACGAGAATGTGAGAAAAAACAAACTAAATTTTGAATGTCAATAAGGTCGAAAATCGCTTGAACCTGTTTTTTTAACTTGCTTAACGATAGCAAGTTAAAAAAAGGTTCAGGCGATTTTCGACCCTCCATTCCATTCCACTCCACTCCACTCCACTCCATTACAGTCCAGTCCATTCCATTACATTCCATGGTAATACACACATTACCCTCATTTGCGTCGCGCAGTCTGTAAAAAGTGTCGTTACAATTTTTTCCGCCTAGCCCCCTTTCGCAACGCGCCATAAGGAACTTCGTTCCAAAAAAATATACGTTTCGAATTGAGAACCTCCTCCTTTTTTTACGTCGGTTAAAAAGTAGCTACCGAATATTAGCTAGATCTAGCTATAAAGTTGCTAAGTTGGTATCACTGCTGCCGATTTGAAGTTTGATCATTCCGATTTGATCAAATCGATTTGATCAAATTGGCATGATCAAATCGGCATGATCAAATCGGCATGATCAAGCCAATTTGATGGATTCCACGCCCACACACGGTCAAATCTAACTGATCAAATCGGCAGCGTCATGCCGATTGTACGATAGGCAGTATGGTGTATGGCCGCTATTAGACAACTACTTGTAATTCGCACAAATATTTTATGAGTGCGGGAATCGAAGCTGCGACTCGCTGCGCAGCAGTCGTTCGTTCACCCATTTACCTACATAATATTCGGAGCCATCGACATGTATGTATACTATGTATAACTGTATTTTCATATGACACAAACTGTAACTGTAGACTGGTTCAACAGCCAATCAAAACCACGTAAATCCAATGGTAATAGAACTGCAATCTAATAACGTAACCACCGCGATTTAATCTGAATATAAGTTGAACGGGCGCGTATTACCCGAGCACCTGGTGTAGGTAGCGGTTTCATAATGAAACGCGATATGCACTAACATTTGCCGCATGCAGTTTTGTATGAAGGCTCAAGTGATAAAATGACAGCGTGATACATTCATACATCTTTGAGCGATTTCGTGTTATGTAGCCAAAGTGTGTAAACGGAAATGGAACGTGACTGGTCAAGACGTTTCGTTATAGGAAATATGTTATTTTTTAATTTTGAGTTAATCCATTTAAAAACTATAAAGTTTATTGTCATCAAAATAAAATTAAATAGTTATTTCTTGTAAAATAATCAACAACAGGAAAAATTAAAGTGATGGTCAAAAAAACAAAAAAAGATTGTAATTTTTTAATTTATTTACTGCATAATTACATTTTCATGGGTATTTAGTAAAAATCTGATATTATTAATTAATCGTACAGATTAGTATTACAATATGATAGTAGTTTCAGCCTCTTCGTCCACTAGGCGACGCAAGTCTCCAATACCTTACGACTTTGGTATCCATTGACGCTTGCCTGTGTGCGAACCTCTACGGATTTATGTTGCTATAGTCCCCTGGTAACCCAAGTCGTAAGGTAAGACTTGCGTCGCCTTGTATACGAAGGGGCTTAAAAGTACACAATAAATTGATGGAAAGTTCATCGTACCGATAATTTTCGGTATAATTATCTCTAGTGCAATTGCAGAGGAGCTCGTGGCTAAATAATTACAGCCGCACAGGCCGATCTTCCGGGTTAAGCCGCGCTTACCGAGGTTGGTCTGTGGATGGGTGACCATTTATCATAGCGAGTTTCCTCCGTGCCTCGGAAAGCACGTAAAGCCGTTGGTCCCGGCTGTCATTTGTAGATTTTTGACAGTTGTTACTGTTAGTCAAAAGCTCTAAAAAGTCTGACAACCAGTCTTGCCATGGGGTATCGTATTACCCAGTTATGGGTTGTGGAAGTCTGATAGGCAGTCGCTCCATGTAAAATACTGATATTCAGCTGCATCCGGTTTGACTGGAAGCCGACCCCAATGTAGTTGGGAAAAGGCTAAGCAGATGATGTTATCTCTAGTGCAGTTTATCACTTGAACCCCGCCCGATATTTTAGTACTTACTATTAAAATATTCACTGTTGCGTTCTGTGTTATAAATCACGGATTTAACCCGTACGGAACCACAACAAGTGATCACTTTAATATACCCATGCTATGGTCCGTGTTACTTCAAATTACACTTACAGAAGTGGGAATAGATACATACTTAGTTTTGTAACTACACCATTCTAGAATTAAGTTTTAAATGCGTTCTGTTGACTTTTTTTTGACTTGGGTTTTGGTCTGATTTATTCTTGGTTTGTCCCGAAATTATGTCCCGCATTCCGATTTTTCTGATTTGTCCCTAACGATAATCATTCCTTTGTCCCAAAATATAATTTTAATTCTTTGGGAATTCTGTCTTTTTTGTAATGGTCTTAAACTTATTTACGTTATTTTTTATGTTTCAGTGTAGTTTAGATAAATTCGCATGTATCTTTTTAAAATTATTGAAAAGTGTGATAACGTGAAATTTAAATTAAAAATATTTCTTCTTACAGTATTTGGGAAAAAATGTCACCCAAAATGCTAAAAAAAACATTCAATCATAATAATTTGTATGCAAAGTGGTCTGATAAATACAATACTTTCGAACGTCAATTTACAAAAGACAGTCCCCTAAAGACAGTGCACTCTGCCTTTCACATCCTTTCTGCTGACCCATTTTCCTTGTCAAATTGATTTATATAATTAGCTGTTGGAAACCCACTTAATGCTTGTAGAAATAAATGATACCTAAATTACTTTTACAATTTTTATCTCAAATAAATAAAACAAACACAAAAAATGGCGTTATAACAAATTATTTCTGAGAAGAGCTACCTGTTGATACCTTCTAATAACATTATTTTAACACATAAAATTGTTTGCTTGGTGTTCACAAAATTGTTTTACGCTAACCGCTAAAATAGTTTCAGCTATTAAGCAATTTATACTGAGACTTTTTTTACCAAATTGTAGCAAAATAGTGTGACAGATTTTCAAGTTAGAAAATAGTTCAGACGTTATCTGTCATATTACAAAAAGTTGCCAATTCTTCAGACCTTCGTCAAAGTATAGTAATATGTCGTCAATACGTAATTACATGAATCATGTTCCATATTTTTCTTTGCAAAAGGTCTTTCATGAATAGTTTCTACAAAAGATTTTCTTTTTGAAAATGCAGTTGCTATTTCAAAATAGTTCTCATTTAATCTCATAAATTTTGTTTGTTGAACACTTATCTGAAAAAAAAACTCTCTAACTTCAATACGACATTCACTCTTTTTAGACAAGCGTTCAACAGACGTTTATCTTTTTGTGGTAATACGGTTACTGTCTAAGTAACTATCCACCCCTTTTAAAATGATCTAAAAATCTGCTTTTGGCTAAATAAAAATACAGACTAATTACCCAATTTAAATGAAGCAAAATTACGTCCATTTAAACTTTTCTAAAAATTAAAACATATTCCAAATTCGAACGTCTCCTCGCTAACCACATACGTTTAACTTTTTAAATCAAACGAGATTCAACAATCGAATACTCGAACTTATTACCTACCCAAGTCAGAGACAAAGGCATAAAAAAGTTAAAAGAAAAAAAAAACGAAACAGATTATCAAAAGAAAATCGGAAACCAAAAGGAAGATACCTTATTTCGATTCAAATTGCGAAAATAGTTCGAAGAAAATCGCTTGCGAGACAGTAGCGATGCTTAAGACGGCCGTTTGTTCTAGAATAAGAAACAAATCTTTTTGTTTTAAAGGAAACTTTTAAGAAAGTGGAGGAAGGAAGGCATTTATTGCGCTAAAAGCCCCAACGGAACTAACTTTAAAATGGATTCAACTTTGTCCGTTGCATTTAACTTGGCTGTGTGTGACACCGTTCTGTAATTGTGTTGGGAACTAGTAAGTTGCCAAATGTATTTATTTGCATAACATTATGTTGTAAATTACTGCATGTGTGAATGTGAATGTTTAATATAGGTATATTCCCGCACGCAACAAATATTTGTATGATCTACAAGTAGCTGTACCGGGTCTGGGCTGTCTGGGAGTTTGTGTGTGTGAGTTTATTAAATTTGTAAACGCACCCACGATACAGGAAGAAATTCCTAGTAAGGGGCAACGTATAAAAAAAATTGTTAAGGCGATGACAAGAGCTAATGTACCTCTCGCTCGCACGTTTCGACATTTTGAAAGATATAAAATCACTGATTCCATTTTTGAAAAATCGCAATCAACTATGTTTTGTGCAATCACATTGCACAGTTTAGTAAAAAAAAACATTTTAATCGATACAAGTTTACCTACTCAAAAATTTGCTTTACTAGTTTCTTAAGCAAATTTTTGAGTAGGTAAACTTGTATCGATTAAAATGTTTTTTTTACTAAACTGTGCAATGTGATTGCACAAAACATAGTTGATTGCGATTTTTCAAAAATGGGATCAGTGATTTTATATCTTTCAAAATGTCGAAACGTGCGAGCGAGAGGTGACATTAGCTATTGTCAGCGCCTTAAGTACGAATATTTCTTTTAGCCAATGAATCATACTGTGAAGACTGCATGGAGTAGGCACCCCAAGCTAAATGAACTTTAAATGTTTAAATGTGAAATACGATAGACCGTTATTGTTGCGGCTTAATTTGGGAGAGGAAAAGTCAATAGTGGACTGCAGTTTGCTGAAATTATATTCTCAGAAAAAATCTAGATGGATATCCAAATCTTTTAAAAATGTGAAATATTTTAAATTCAAAACTCATTTGTAGCTGGAATTTAACAGCAATAGCAAAAACTAACAAGGACTGAATAATATGTACGAATATTGTATGAACCAGAAAAGAAAGATAAGAATACACTGAGAGAAATAATGGGATTAGGTACGGATTCTATATTTTCCAACGAAAGACTATAATTTTATCCAAATCCTTAATATTTTATTATAAACTGATACCAGTTTTATTAAGCACTTTATTGAGTAGAAAATAATTATAATTTAATTTTCAACAATAAAAAAGAAGATGTAACAGTTAAAATAGAGTTTCCCTTAAAGATGTTAGAAGATGAACTAATTACGTTTTCAATAACTAACTCACCAACATGTTTACTGTTTTAATAATAATTTAAATGATTATTATGACGAAGGCCTCTGTGCCACTTTTTTTTTTATCGTGGTAAAATCATCAAATGAGTCCTCCCACCCCGGGCAGGGCGGGAGGGACTGTCAGACTTGTACTGACTAAAATCCACGGTGTCCTTCAATAGCCCTTTATATTCCGGGGTCACGGTAATGAGATAAATCCCGCGACCCCGGCAGGCTTTGGCCCTCTAGAGGGGGGCCCCGTCATCTTGCTGACGCTCTTTGAGGCGCGCGTGGAACACAACGCGCCGTCGACCCGGGCATGGTCTATGGTCGGGCAGCGAGTTGCCCTTTACTCGCCGCCCGCATGCCCGCGCCTACGGTGGCCGGAGATCGTCTTGCGACGTCCGTCGCCGTGGGTGTCCACCACTGCGGGTGGCCTCTGTGCCACTTAGGACAAAATCGTTCCGGGACTATCTAAATAGGTTACTGTACCCTGGAACGTAAAGGGCTATTGAAGGACGCCGTGGATTTAGTCAGTACGACACTGGCAGTCTCTCCCGACCCGCATAATCCTAGCTATCGCATTGGATTTCAAAACTTAATTCTATTTCAAAAGTTTTAAAATCTATACATATAATAAATCTGTAGAAGGGTCAATTCTGTACATTGAAAATATTGAAAAAATAAATAGCGGGGGGTGTTGCTGGATCGATACCAAACCCAAATATGTGATTAAAAAAAATTTTGTCTGTCTGTCTGTCTGTCTGTATGTGCAGGCATCACGTGAAAACTAACGGTTCGATTTCGATGAAACTTGGTATAATTATACCTTATTATCCTGGGCATAAAATAGGATACTTTTTATCCTGGAAAAATACGTACAAAAAAATTTTTTTTTCAGTTTTATTCATAGACGTTGTTCTGTAGAACCGCGAACACACGTTGCATTACCCGCAGTGGATTCAGCACCGTAACCTGTAGCGCCGAAAGTCGGATTTGGCTTGAACCGTTTGCGGCACACGCGGGCCACGCCTCCCCGACTCCTATACAAGGAGCCGCGTTCCGCGCCGCGCGATGCATGTAAATTCTGAATTTTGATGCGAGCGGACGTGCCCAGTGTGGCGAGCGGTCGTCCGTGGAATTAATATTGTATGCGTGTAATTATAAACCGTGCTTTTCAGCGCGACCTTTTTGATTATTGTTCCGATCAGTTATTTGTAAATACAAGGTCGGAATTACTATGAAAAAAATACTTACTACAGAACGCGAGCTCAACAGCAGTAGCTCGATAGAGGGATCTCCTTAATTATTATAGGCTTAGCCGTATTTGGGTCCAATAGATATTTATAAGATGTCATTGTCAGAGTTACTCAAAATGGAGGAATAAACCATCCACGCGAAGACCGACATCCGCGCGGACGGAGTTGCGGGCGGAAGCTAGTAAATAAATATAATTTCAAAATCACGACGAAATGTCATCATTCTTATCGGGAGGCACGGTAGTGCCCCCGCCAAAGTCGAGCGCTATTAATTACACTACGGTGTGATGAACATTATGATAAACAATAGAAGATTTCGCGTAGTCCTTTGAAAGCAAAGTCTCTTTAATCTTATTGTTCTTTACTATTTTCAAAGCGTTTTCATTGATATCAAGTTTGGTCGATATCTCTTTGACTACGGCTTTAAATTTTCTTTAGACGTTTAATAATAAGACTGGTCCTGTTTATTATACAACAGTAGGCTACTCTAGATCTATACGTTTAAAAATAAATCTTTTGAAAATATTCTTTCAACTTTGGTTATTTTTGTATCAAGAAAACATTTCATCTCCTCCGCAAGATAAAACCTAACTTGGCGCTAGGCCTCCACATGATCCACCACATGGAAATAACTGATAAAACCTTTAATAAATACAAGGTTTTATTATGCTTAAAACTTTACAGATTATTTGAGATAAATTGTTGACATACTAATGACAAACAAAATTATAAAGAATACCTACAGTCATAGAGCTAAAAAGAGTGAAGAGTATTTATATCATTCTCCCGCACTAATTTGTAATGTAATCTTCTAAAAATTTTGGTTGTCTTCGTATGCGACTGGATCGTTGATGTATCTCCTGTGGCGGAGATAGTTGTGGTAATTCTTCTTGAACTGGGTGTCCGCTATGATCAGAAATAGGCTCATTCAACTGTGTAGAAGGTGTGACGTCACGCTTTTCAGTTACAGGTGATGTAGGCGGTGTAACAAAAGAAGTTTCTTCCTCACAAGCTTCTTGGGGAGCCGCCATATCATATGATCCCAATGGTGCTAGATACCGATTTGAAACAGTAGTCTCTCGTCCATCGGGATATCTAATATACGAATAATCTGGATTACTGTGTAATAATTCCACCTCCTCGATTACTGGTTCATATTTATTTGATCTATTCAATTTCTTCATTAAGACTTGGCCAGAATTCGTAAGCCAAGTTGGTATAGAAACTCCATTAGTAGATCTTCGAGGATGTCTAAACATTCGCTCATGCGGTGTGAAATTAGTAGCAGTGCAAAGTAGGGAGCGAATAGAATGCAAGGCTTGAGACAGCACTTGCTCCCAGTTCTCGACTGATAAGTTTTTGGTTTTCAACGCCAGAAGTATTGTTTTCCAGAGAGTCGAATTCAATTTTTCCACTTGTCCATTGCCCTGTGGATTGTAGGCAGTAGTTCGACTTGTAGCGATACCTCTCTCATGAAGAAATTTTTGAACTTCAGAAGAAAGAAAAGCTGTGCCGCGATCCGAATGAATATAAGATGGAAAACCGAATGTCATGAATAGATTATTGAGATGTTTGATCACTGTTTTCGAGCTGACGTCATTACAAGGAAAAGCGAACGGAAATCGTGAAAATTCGTCAATTAGAGTTAAAATATATCTATTAGTTGTATTCGTAGGAACAGGGCCTTTAAAATCTATGCTTAAGCGTTCGAAGGGAGCCGTTGCTTTGATGAGTTTTGCTTGCTGATCATTGGTATTTCGCAGGTATCTAGGCTTTATTTCTGAACAAGTTTGACAAGAATTGGTCATGTTTCTGACTTGTTCAAGAGAATATGGTAAATTCTTAGAGCTTATCCAATGAAACATTCGTGAAATGCCAGGATGGCAAAGAGCTTCGTGGAACGATATAAGTTTGGCTGTATGATTTTCTGTTGAGGCACAAACTCTAGACAAAGCATCGGCAGCGAAGTTTTCTTTGCCAGGCCTGTATACGATATCGAATTTATAAGCAGCAAGTTCCAACCGCCATCTCTGAATCTTCTCATTTTTAATTTTACTAGAGTGTTTCATATTAAACATAAAAGAAACTGAACGTTGATCGGTGACCAAACGAAATTGCTTACCAATAAGGTAATGGCGCCATTTTCTTAAAGACTCTACGATAGCGTAAGCTTCTTTTTCTATAGCAGAATGATTTTGTTCGGTTGGATTAAGGGTTCTTGAAAAGAATGCAACAGGCCTAGAGTCTTGCGTTAACACTGCTGCGATAGAATGATCTGACGCATCAGTTTCGACGGTAAACGGTATATTTCCATCAATCGCATGGATTGATGATTTGGCAATGTCGTGTTTTAGACTTTCAAAGCATTTAGTTTGATCGTTTGTAAAGGGAAAAACTGTCGTTTTAGTAAGTGAGCGAATACGTTCTGAAAAATTAGGAATCCATTTAGAGTAGTGCGCGAACATGCCAAGTGTACGTCTAAGACTCGGTATGTCCTGTGGTGGTGGTAGTTCGATAAGTGGCTTCAGGCGCTCATGGTCAGGTTTGATAATGTGCTTATGAATATTGTAGCCAAGAATATTAATATTATCTTGAGAAAATTTACATTTTTGCATACTCAATGTTAAACCGTACTTTTTAACGGCTGTCATAAAGCGGTTTAAATTGTGGTCATGTTCTTCACGAGTAAGGCCACAAATAGTTATGTCATCAAGGTAAGCATACGTTTTCTCAAGTTTTTCTTTTCTAATAATCCAATCTATTGTTCTTTGGAAACTTGAGACGCCATTTGTCACCCCGAAAGGTATACGTCTGAACTGATATAAATTATTTAGAGCTTCAAAGGCAGTATACTTTCTTTCTTCGGGTAAAATAGGAACTTGATGGTAAGCACTTTTCAAGTCAATCAAGCTAAACATTGTGTTCTTTGCCACTTTTGCGACTAAGTTCTCGATATTTGGCAGTGGATATGCGTCTAGTTCTGTGTAACGGTTAATTGTCTGAGAATAATCAATTACAAGTCGCTTCCTATGCGTTTCATTCTTAGTTACGAGGACCTGAGCTCTCCAAGGTGATTTACTTTCTTCAATTACACCTTCAGCTAAAAGATTACTGATCTCTTCCTTAATAAATTGAATATCTTCATCAGTGTGTTTCCTGGATTTTACAGCAATAGGTTTGCAATTAGGAGCGACGTTTGCAAAAAGTGGTACGGCTGGCACAGATGCTGCAGCGACAATACACACTTGGAGCGGCTTCTTTGGGCCACCAAAGGAAAATTCTAACGACGCATGTTCTTCGAGAATATCATGACCGACTATTATATCGGCGCAAAGATTTTTGACAATAAGAAGATTCACATTGTCGTATTTGTGATGTCCAATATTAATTGTTTGATAAGTTTGACCTTCCACTTGTGATATATGGTTAAGTGAGGCCATTGATATAGTTTGACTGCAGGGCTGCGTTTTAAGTCCGCAAAGTTTACAGAAACTGTCATTTATAAAAGAAACTGAACTTCCCGTATCTAAAAGTGCTTCCGCTCTTATACCTTTGATGTACGCAGGTACAGTGGCTTTTCTAAGAGACGCAGGTGATGCTGCGATAATAGTACAGGCAGGTGAATTATCCGTAGTGTCTGTTGTAACTGAATATGATTTTGAGGATGAACTTCTACATACAGACGCAAAATGTCCTTTTTTGTTGCATAGTTGACAGACTACTTCTAATGCTGGACAGTTTTTGCGCAGATGTACTTGTCCTCCACAGAAAAAGCATTTTCGTCGACGTGAATGAGTAACAGAGAGGTTCCCGTCTTGCGTTGCTTGTTGTTTGGAGACATGAGCAGTTTCTTTATTAATTACGTTTACTGGCAGAATATTGAAGCTGTTTGAGTTTATCTCAGCTGTTTCTAAAGAAATTGCTTGATTGTAAGCTTCATCGACAGTCAAAGTAAGATTTTCTAAAAGTCGCTGTCTGTATTTGTTTGATAAAATACCAGATATAAAGGCATCGCGTATGCAGTCGTTTCTGTTAGTTTCAGCGTCAACAGCAGTAAAAGCACAATCTTTAGATAGTTGTTTCAAAGCTTGTAAATAGGAATCTATTGTCTCATCAGAGCGTTGCTTTCGCGATGCAAGCCTGTGTCGCGCGAAAATAATATTCTTTGGTTTTACGTACAGCTTTTGCAAAACAGTTACAGCTTCTTCATAGCTTTTACTTTCATTTATGAATTCATAAACTTTTGGAGAAATATGGTTTACGAGAAGTTGATACTTAACTTCGTTCCATTGATTGTCCGTCGACTGTGCGTCCTTTGCTGATGAAGAAGGAGCGGTCGCATTCTTTTGACTTGTCACAAAGTATTCAAACGTTTTTATCCAATGTTCCCATGCTTTGGATGCAGTACCATCAGATGGATCGGCGTCAAATCTTTCTGGCCGTAGATATTTTTCCATATTTTAATTAAGCATAATAAATTGAAATAACTGATAAAACCTTTAATAAATACAAGGTTTTATTATGCTTAAAACTTTACAGATTATTTGAGATAAATTGTTGACATACTAATGACAAACAAAATTATAAAGAATACCTACAGTCATAGAGCTAAAAAGAGTGAAGAGTATTTATATCAGTCTCGTTTCTATCTGTAATGTAACAAATATAATTCATTATTCGAGGACGATGCTTTATATCGCAATTTATTGGAAATTTAATACCAGCAATCTGGAGAACCAATTGTCTATTGGATACTAACAAGCGCATTTACTTTTTAAAGAGTAATTGGCTCATTCGTTAAATTGATCGGAAATGCTTTCTCTGTCTCGTCAGCTGTTTAGAATTCTGTTCATCGAATTTGATGATTTTACCTTGTAACCTTGACTTTAAGCCTGCGTATATCACTGGAGTTAGTGTACCTGAATTTTGAACAAGGCATTTTTGAATCTGGTCGTATGGTCCTACATTTTCAATGAAGTATCGAGAAGAATTACACCCTGACTTCTTAAAAGTCAAATGTTTTTGATACTTTGACCAATCAGAATAAAATTGTCAACGTAGCTGTCAAAAATCTCGAGTTTATTTGTGGTCTTTGTCAAAGAACGGGATTAAATTAACGTTTTCTTAGCTAAATTTAACTGCGATATACTCATTGATTTGATTGGTGTAAATCATGACCTACAACACGATATATTAAATGAATCCCCTTGACTTTATCGTACGGACGTTTTGGAAAATACTCCTACAGCTCACTTGTTGCGAAGCTTGCACCGTCACAATATAAAATTATGTTACTGTTGGATAACTTTTTTGCTAAACAATAATTTCAAGTGACAGTTGACAGATGGAAGTCATTGAACTTTTCGTTCTAATCGTAGTTGCATGGTAACTTAATCACTGATAACACACGACTAGCTTTCAAATTGACTGTAACATGGTCCTAGAACTTGCAATCAGTACGGCCGCCTCTATAGTAATAAATGTATGCAAACCCATTCATGTTTGAAACAGGCATTGGCTTTGAAACATCATACCTTCAGTGTAATAACATGGTGCGTTGACTAAATGTTATGGGAGGCTATTTTGATCATGGATGCAGAAATGTTCACAAACAGTGATTGTGTAACCTACAGGGATAAATAATAATAATAATATTCCACAACTATCACACAATGCCATCCTAGTTCCAAGCTTTGAAAGCTCTCACCACTGCGAAGATCGCCCGGAGGACACAGTAGAGCATACGGTGCAAGACTGCCCCGCTTGGGCAGAGCTCCGACGTGTCCTCACGGCGGCGATAGGCGGAGACCTCTCGCGCCCGGCATTGGTTGCGGCCATGCTGCGGGGCGAGACGGAGTGGGAAGCGGTCGCCTCCTTCTGCGAAGCAGTAATGCTCGCGAAGGAGGAGGCGGGCCACGTGAAAGAGAGGACAATGTCCTCCCTCCGCCCCGCCCGCGGTGGTTGGCGCCTACGGCGACGGACGTCGCAAGACGATCTCCGGCCACCGTAGGCGCGGGCATGCGGGCGGCGAGTAAAGGGCAACTCGCAGCCCGACCATGGACCATGCCCGGGTCGACGGCGCGTTGTGTTCCACGCGCGCCTCAAAGAGCATCAGCATGATGACGGGGCCCCCTCTCTAGAGGGCCAAAGCCTGCCGGGGTCGCGGGACTTATACCATTACCGTGACCCCGGAACATAAAGGGCTATTGAAGGACACCGTGGATTTTAGTCAGTACAAGTCTGACAGTCCCTCCCGCCCTGCCCGGGGTGGGAGGACTCATTTGATGATTTTACCACGATAAAAAAAAAGCTAAGCAAAGCTTGTGTTATGGGTAGCAGACAACTAATAAACATACTTATATATCTTCTATATCTATTCTATACTTATAATAAATCTGTAGAGAGGTCAATTCTGTACATTAAATATATTTCCAAAATAACTATCAGGGGTTGTTTAGGGATCGATACTGATGCCAAAAATGCAATCAGTAAAATTATTGTCTGTCTGTCTGTCTGTCTGTCTGTCTGTCTGTCTGTCTGTATAACCGCTATAGAAACAAAAACTACTCGACGGATTTTAACGAAACTTGGTACAATTATTTTTCATACTCCTGAGCAGGTTATAGTATACTTTTCATCACGCTACAATCAATAGGAGCAGAGCAGTGAAGGGATTCCGATTGGATTTTTACAACTCAATTTTGAGGCACTTTCCGATAAGCTAGCAGACTGAAATTTTGCACATGCTCTGAGTTCTGATGAAAATACATGACTAGCTAAGAAACGTCATTACAAATCCAATATGGCGGCCTACCCAAGATGGCGGACTGGCTGTTTGAAATCCACCCCCATGATATGAGTATCAAATGAAAGGGTTTGCTGTCAGGAATACGAAATAAAAATAGTCACGTGATTTAAATCCAATATGGCGGACGTCCAAGATGGCAGACAGGCTATTTGAAATGCACCCCTATGATATGGATATCAAATGAAAGGGTTTGCTGTCGGGAATACGAAAAAAATAGTCACGTGACCTAAATCCAATATGGCGGACGTTCAAGATGGCAGACTGGCTGTTTAAAATCCACCCCCATGATATGAGTATCAAATGAAAGGGTTTGCTGTCAGGAATACGAAAAAAATAGTCATGTGACTTAAATCCTATATGGCTGACGTCCAAGATGGCGGACAGGCTATTTGAAATGCACCCCCAAGATATGGGTATCAAATGAAAGGGTTTGCTGTCAGGAATATGAAAAAAATAGTCACGTGTCTTAAATCCAACATGGCGGACATCCAAGATGGCGGATCGGCTATTTGAAATGCATCCCCATGATATGGGTATTAAACGAAACGGTTTGCTGAATGGGATACGAAAAAAAATATCACGTGACCTAAATCCAACATGGCAGCCGTCCCAAGTTGGCGGATAAGAAGTAAATTAAGTTTGAATATGAAGAAGACTAAAAAAAAGTATAATATTTAGTGGGTGCTCAAAGCGTGTTTTTCCCACGTTTTGTCGTTCCGGTTGGATTTTTGCAACTCAATTTTGAGGCACTTTCCGATAAGCTAGCAGGCTGAAATTTTCAGGGTACCTTCAAACCCGATGAACAAAGATAAAAATAATAAAATAATTAATAAATTTAAAAAATCTAAAAGCCCACGTTTTTAAATGTCCTAAAAATAAGAAAATAACCCTACAGGGCTGAGAGATGGGCCAATCAAAACGTGGGGGCGTATCTTTGCAAGTTACGCCCACGAGCTATACACGTCATGTAAATATCTCATAAATAATTCCTTAAATAATTTACGCCCCCACGTTTTGAGTGGCCCCTCTCTCAGCCCCGTGACTCACAATAACACGTGTAACTCCCGATAGCTTAGCAGTTCGAAGCTTTCTGATTACATTTGAATACTCTTACGTTTATAACACTCTCAGTCACCCCTAATTGAAAAAGTTAACATTAATTAACTGCTCCATAAAAAAAAATCATATAAATCAGTACAGAAACACCAAAGTTATACATGAAATACGCCAATAAGCCATTGCGCGTGAATACTGAATCATGCTATAAGGATTTTTTTTGAGAATCGGTCGCCGCGCTCGACGCGTCTCGCGGCCGAAGGTATAAAATAGTCAATTTATAGAGAAAGGCTATAGGCTATATATCATCACGCTAAGGCCAATAGGAGCGGAGCGCCAATGAAGAATGCTTCGAAATCCGGGTTAAATTTAACGTTAGCCCAAAGTAACTATTCCACGCGGACGAAGTCGCGGGCAAAAGCTAGTTTCTAAATAAATAAATATTATAGAAAAATAACACCCAGATACAGAACAAATTTTAATGATCGTGCTCATCACACAAACATTTGTCCTGGGTGGGAATCGAACCCACGACCTCCGGCATAGCAGTCAGGGTCACTAACCATTAGACCAACAGGTCTCAAAAAACATCAGTACGCATTCACATAGTTTCTTGAAATACCTATTTTTCAATTTTATTGGTTACGTCTCCCAACATCATCATCGTCATCATCATCATCAGCCGGAAGACGTCAACTGCTGAAAATAGGCCTCCCACTTAGACCGCCACGCCGAACGACAATTCGCCACTTACATCCATCGGTTGCCCGCGACCCTCACGATGTTGTCGGTCCACCTAGTGTCTCCCAACATGCTTAGTTAGTTGAAACTCAGTGTCATTTTACCACATTAAGAGAAAACTGTGTTTGGCCTTGCTTTTTTTTTGCTGAGTCTAATTGGCGCAGCCGTGAGGCACACAGTAGATTATTGTGTACTTCCTTTAATTTTTGTAAGAAAAATATCACACGGTGCGTGATATAATGCACCGCGCTGCACCATGCGCGCGCCCGATTCTATTGCTTCACAAAAATCGGAAGCCCACGCCGCCTGCCTTCCACAAGGTGGACGTTTACGGAAAACACGTATTACTATGCGCCGTGTGAAACGAGTGTTAGCTTTTATCAAATAAGCATATTTTCATTCCCCCTTAAAACTATTTAAGTCATAAAACAGTTAGAAATCCTAATCATCTAACTGTTACATAGCTGATTGCTATCTAGTAGTGAATTTTGTAACCATCACACCTACATTCCCAATTACATACCTGAAATACGTAGACAATTTACTGAAAGCTTTAACGTGCAAGTAGGTCATATGTAAAACACCCGAAACTGGATTAATAGGATCACAAAGAACTTTGTCGAATAAATTAGCAGGCATTATGTATGCGCCTTCATAATGCCTGTCCACACCTCGGAAAATTAGTTTAGGATCCTGTCGCTAGGGGAGCTATTGTCTGAGCTTTTTGAAATATGATCGTTTACCGATTAACGAACTGATGGAGTATTGGATTTTCTCGGCTTGTGTATTATTGAGTTTCAATGTTTGGTATAAATATTTGTATTTACATCGTCTTTTGTTTCCAAGCTTCGTCAGACAGGGAGCGGTGCGGTGCGAAAGCATACACATTTCCAGTATCGTCGCGTTACGTCGCGTCTCGGTGTGAACTGACCCTAAGTCGTCATAGGAAACACCCCAACATCGCGCCAAAGCTGGCGTGTAACGCCCTGCCAGTTTTGGTGCGGTGACAAAGGGTGGTAAGGCGGGAGCGCGGCGCGGCGTGATGACTTGGCGTGACGGGGCGCGGCGTTTGCGCTATAGTGTTCGACTTTCTATGGGAACGGACAAACAGAGTGCTTGACGTGACACGGTACGGTGCGGCGTGAACATTATAAGTCGCATTGTTTTCATAAAGAAAAGTGACAGACATCATTAGCAGATTGATGGCGCAACGAAATGTTCATGGGCACGAGTGATTCGATGGCGTGGCGTGTTTCCTGTAGTTTGACTATCACGCCGTGCTTGCGACTCGCCAGCCTCGCGTCACGCCAGCACTCCGCTACCGCGCCGCTCCCTGTTTGACGAAGCCTTTATGTATTTTGATACGACGAGGGTGGAGAGTTCAGTTTGTATGTTTTCTCTTGATGGGTAGTTTAGACTGGCCGTTTTGATATTCCTTATGTTTTGATAAACTTGATTATTGAACATAAAATTTAAAAAAATTAATATCAGCTTAGGCTAGTGATCACAAACTTTTTTGTGTAATTTGATCTAAGTAGAAAGGAATCTAATAATTAAAAAAACACAGATTCATACCAGAAAACATAACCTCCAACTTTTTTTTTCATTTCACAGATATTGAAATAACAGTCACTTTAAAAACAAAAGGCTTGTTGAAAATATTCATCGGGCGGCAGTCACGTTGAGGCACTCATGGCCGTTCGCCGATCGGGAGCGTGATCCGACTGACAATAAAATTGCCATTGTTGAGCTAGTGGGGTATATCAAGTCTGTCGGACTTTTGAGTTGCTTAAACGAAAAATACACACATCAAAAGTGTCTAGGGATCAACTTATATTTTTGCAATAACTTTTCTCCTGATTGATATTAATTAAAATTTTCTTTAAGGATTCATCAAATAAAGTGTTTTCGTTTGTCACAGTAACGATAAACCAAGTCACCTTTGCATTAATAAAGAAATTTGCCATTTTCCTAATAAAGGGATTTTTGACATTTGAACCACTAACACAAAAGTTCGAAAAAAAGACTGAAATAACAGTTTTCTTTAAAATGTTATTGGGTAACTTAAACAATTAATAATCCGTGTTTCTACCGCGAACACTAACAACACAAGAACATCGGTTTGGCATACTCAAAATGAGTTCATCCAAATCACGCTGTGGAATGGCCGCCCATGTTCGTTGCAACAACAAAAAAAGGTCTTCTTGCGACTGGATACCCTCCATATTCGGCAGAGCTCTTCTCTGTAGCATATCCCATGCATGCTCAATCGGATTCAAGTCTGGCGACTGAGCAGGCCAGGGCAAGACTCTTGCGGTGTGCGGTCGTGCATTATCATGCATTAACTGAAATAAGGGACCGATTTGCACTTGTAGAGGAACGATGACGTCTGATACAATCGTCTCAGCATAAATTTGAGCGTTGAGGTTGCCTCTGATCCAAATCAACTCAGTTCTTCCGCCGATCCAAATACCCGCCCATACCATGATGGTTCCACCACTATAAGGATGGACTTCCTGGCAGGATTTTAATCGCTGTTGGCGTCCAGGGGTTCTCCAGTGTCGTATACGTCTTGTATCCGGTCTCATACCGAAACGAGACTCATCAGAAAAGCACACGAAACGCCATTGTTCTTCTGCCCAATTTCTGTGTTCAAGAGCCCATTGATATCGAATCCTACGATTGTGCATTGCTATAGGTGGTACCCGTAGCGGTCTTCGGGAATGAAGGTTCACTTCATGCAAGCGGTTTCTGACTGTTTGGTCGCTAATTAAGTTCCCTGAAGAGTGATGAAGCCTCACGGCTAACATCATGGCGGTTATTGTTGGAGCTCTTCGAGTTAAGATTTGAATGTATCGGTCTTGTCTCCGTGTGGTGCAGCGATACCGTCCTCCATGGCGCTCAGCTACGGTACCAGTGCTTCGGTAACGTGTCCAAAGTCGACTGATAACACTCTGACTTGTATTCAGAGCTAAAGCCACAGTACGTTGCCGGGAACCAGCTTCTATCATTCCCACGGCTCTGAGCATTTCTTCCCTGCTTAAATGACGTCGCCGCTCCATAATAACGTTGGTTTTAATCAGTAGTAGGGAAACAGTAGAACTAATAATGTCTTCAATGCGTTGTATGTTTTTATAGGGAAAATATTGACAGCTGATTTTCATCTTTTACTCGAATTTGATTCACAGTTCCTGATTCAAATTATGAAATGCACCAAAAAGGATCCATATAAATTTATAAAATCATAAATTTATTACAAAGCCACATCTCAATCTCAAGAAATCCGCATAAAAATGCTTGATCCCTAGACACTTTTGATGTGTGTATTTCAGGGAACAAGTTGGATGATTAAAAACCAAATACGCCAAAGTATTTTCGTTAAATTACTATGACTACGCTATGCTTAAAAAATGCTGTAGAGTAGACAAAAGAATACAATTTTCAATATAAATTAGGGTATTTTTTTTCATTTGCTTCATAATCATATTAATCATTTTTAAGTTGGTAATACATCAATCTCTCTTCTTAGCCCTGGGTGGAGTAGACGGGACTTTCTGACTTGACGGATTAAAAACCAATCTATTCCTCTTTACGTTCCTGGGGCGCGGTAACCTTTTAAGATAGTTTCGAGACTGTCTTAAATGGAATTGCGGTAAATATTGTACTACAATTTTATTTTATTTAATCTACCACAAGTGAAGAAGGAACACAATTTTGTGACGTTCCGTAGTTTCTGTTATGCAGGGTGGTCAGAAAATTTACGCCTATAAAAATATTTAGGTCCTGTAGGGTATCCGAATCACCCCCAAGTATGTTCCACGACTCATCATCATCATCATTTCAGCCTATTGCAGTCCACTGCTGGACATAGGCCTCTCCCAGGGAGCGCCACAGCGCACGATCTCCAGCTTTTTTCATCCAGCCACTGCCAGCCACCTTCTTCAGGTCATCGGTCCATCTTGCCGGGGGGCGTCCCACCCTACGCTTACCAACACGCGGTCTCCATTCGAGAACCTTCCTACTCCACCTATCGTCGGTTCTGCGGCAGACATGACCAGCCCACTGCCACTTCAGCTTGCTACAGATTTGGACAATATCTGTTACTTTGGTCTAATGCCGTAAGACCTCATTCCGGATTTTATTATATATGTTCCATGACTATTGCATAGTTATTGAATTGTGAATTTTTAAGAAAGCTCGACCTCACTGCTTAAAGAAATTCAAACACATAAATTAGAATCTGGTGTTTGATACATGGGGGTGATTCGGGTAGCTCACAATACGAGGTACCCAAATCATTTTATTAAGCGTTAATGTTCCTATTATTTTGTAAAATTAGCACTATAGTTAGCTTCGCAACAGTTAACTTACTGTCTCCACCCTCGACTACACCAATAGACCCAGTTCCCACTGCTCTTACAACTTGATGACGACCTCCACTGTCCTCGATTATACGTTATTACTGTTACGTTTTACTTGTATTCCGTCACTAGATAGCGAGAGTTCCGGAAAATGGGGAATCTTTCCCGTTTTCCTTGTAAGTTAGATTCGCCATCCTATTTGAAAAAATCGTCACTAAAAACGGAGCGAAGTGTTAGCATTGCAGGTAAAGAAAAATCGGAGAAGTAAATTGAATGGCCTTTTTTCACCTTTTTTTCTTGTTGTGATTTTCCTATCTATGAGTTATCAGCCAATGATCATCATTTTGTTTAAAAGTGTATTGTTTTGTGACGTATTTTTGGGAACATTAGTGAAATTATTCAAACCGTCATCATCATCATCATCAGCCTATAAATGTTCCCACTGCTGGGACACAGGCCTCCTCTCTGAGAGAGGGAGTGGGCCATAATCCACCACGCGGGCCCAGTGCTGGTTGGTGGATTCAAACCGTGGTACTTAGATAATAAAATGCCATTCACATTCAAATATGACATATTTTTCCATTTGAACATGAACCTTTTCTATAGTAATAAAGTTGACAATCTATTAAAGAATTTGGTCATATTGGGGTAGCTTTATACTGTACATCACTGTCTCACCCCTAAGACAGGCAGTCTTTATAATAATATTCCATTTACCACAAGAAAAACGAAAAGGCGTGGTCCCAAAATAGATAAAGGAAAACCAGAACATAATTACTACAGCGCCCATTGACATATCACCCTGAAACAAAACAGCGGGACCATTGTTTCCTTTGATAAAGTAAGTCATATGTCAAAACGTCGAACACACTTGGACCCATGTTACGTTACTGTCAATAAAATGGGTTTGTACAATGCATTTATTGTCTGCAAAATGGCCTTATGTGTATTCATTGTTCTGATAATACGGTCAGTAGGTCGGGGGAGGTACTATCGAACAATGTAATCTCTGCTCACTTTTAAAACAAAATCGCGTGTGCAGTATCCCACATCTGTGAACTGGCCACTTTTTTTATGAAATGGATGACCCTTTTTTATGAATAGGATGAATGGTCAAAACAAAGGGCCTAGGAAGTGAAAGTTATAACTCTGCAAGCAGAAATAGTCTTTACGGTGGTCAGTAGATACATTGGGCGATAGTACCTATTGGAAATTATTGTACTTGATTGGATTTGAATGTTTGTAGAGCTGTTAATTATGAATTGAAATGTTTATTTTATGAAATGTTATTCGATTCAATTGATGAGATGATGTTGATTAAAATGTGAGCTGCCCTGAACCTCTCTATCTTTATTTTTCAAATTTTATTGCACGATTACTTAACAATACACAATATTAATATGCATATCAAAATTATAATCGTTAGCCTACCGAGGATTTTATTTTTACTAAAAATTAAAAACAAATGGAGTATGACATCAGTTTTAAGTTGAAAAAACTTTTAGTCGTCTATTTTATTTTATTGGCCTCAAAAGCGATCATGAAGTATTTTTAATTAAATGGGCATAGAGCTGACTGATGAAAGCGATTTGTTCTTAGTCAGTCAAGTCTATCAGTCTCTTCTGCTTCACTCAAAGCAAGAAAGACTCATTTGATGATTTTCCAACATAAAAAAAGAATTGAGTCAAAAACAGTAAACACGTAACATAAATACGGTTCTTGGAATAAACTGTGTCGCTCGAATAAAATCGGATGTAAACACAGGTAAATCCCGTTGTTCCGTGCAAAAATATCATAATAACAAAAACTACGTTTTATGTGGTTTTTATGGGAAAATAAAAATCGCACCTGTGAACATATTTAGTTTGAATTATCCTTTGTTAGAAGCTGGTATAAGGGATGGGTTTTCTCCACTTTGCTTATCAGATTTTCTTTTATTTTTCTTTAGTGAAAATATAAAATATTCTTCTCGGTGATTTGAGATATGTTTTACTTATAGTAAGCATCATTTTGATTTGGTTTTTACTTCTGTCTTGCTTTTTGTTACCCTATAATGTGTCCTACCGCTGAGCTATCGCTTTCCCGTTATCTTCCATCTCACTCTTTCGTGTAATTAGGCTTCGCTGATCCCATTGTTGACACTATTAAAATTCGCAATGGGTGCCTGAGGATGCACGGGGAAGCCGAGTCTGCTCTTTAATATTACTTTAAAAGTAGCATTATTTTATTTCAAAATAGTAATGTATCGGTGCAGAGCAGTGGTAGCCCAGTGGTATCGGCCTCGACTTACGAGTTGTAGGTCGTGGGTTCGAACCCCGTCAGGCGCATTACTTTGTGTAAATTATTTCAACACCACTGCTCTCAAAACGGTGAAGGAAAACATTGTGAGGAAACCGGCATGTCCTAGAACCAAAAATTCGAAGACATGTGACATCTACCAATCCGCACTGGGCCCGCGTGTTAGATTACGGCCCACTTCCTCTCACAGAGAGGAGGCCTGTGTCCCAGCAGTGGGAACATTTATAGGCTGATGATGATGATTGTATCGGTGACAAGGACTCCAGAGACAGGACTTGACAATACAAGATGTGTAAAAAAGTTGTGCTGTCTGAAGTAAGCCCTTGATCCAACCACCTTATAAGAGTCTCTGAAGATGTATGTCAAGTACTTGAACTTACTAAAAACCTTTATGATTTCATTCATTCGATTTTGAGTAAATAAATCAAATATTCATTTCATTGCTTGCACCCTGATAAAATAACATCATAATTTAAACCTTTAATACTCTGAGGTTTAAATTATGACGATATTTCCCAAAATTGACACCCGTCACGGTTTTCCGATATCACACAATATTTTATCGGTATTGGTATCGGTAACTGTTCACTCCTGAATATCGGGACGCCCTAGAGACCGATACCGGGGGTGATATGGCGGGATAAAACCATAATCATTACACTTGGTATCGAGATAGGTGATTGCGGTGTGAGACCGCAGTCATGTCGGATAATTATGCGTCAGAAATGATCATTTTAGTGGACCGCGTTCGTGAGGTGATATTATTATTACGGGAGGAAATGATCAGTAAGTAATTTTTACAGGTGTCGGTTTTCATTCATTTTGAGTATCGTACTAGAATCGATTTTAAGAAGACGCAGAAATGGGAATAAAAAAATTGGAAGTGGCGTGAACAAAGTGTACCGGGCCCTTTCACGACCTTGCCGCTGTGAACCGTGAGTTGGCGTGAGGTGGCGAGCGGTAAGATAAAAAATATAGCAGTGTTTGAAACACGTCTCGAGGTGTCGCCAGCGGTAAATTCGCATACTTAAAAAGTAATTAATGTATCCTCCCTCCGCACCGTTCATGATAGCCAAAAATTTGACGAGCACATCAATTCAACTTTCATATTAGACGATAACATTAACGACACGATATCGGTGGGATTGGTAGTTATCATACATTTCTAGTGAAAATTAGTGAGAGACTATATACCAGTGTCGTTTCTTACCGTTATCACCTAATGAAAGCAGCTTATGTGTCATTATAATCTGGATTAATATAATGGAGAATTGTCATCCCGATAGTACAATCCTCTGGGACAATTACCGAGCAAATGCTAGTCCTGAAAAAACTACAGCCATTACAAACACATTTCCTAACATAGTCATCTAGCTATCGTATAACGGAGGCATAATATCCATGTGTTCGTTTGATACGTCCCGCTTAGAATGGCCGTATAAAACGTGGCGCCGGCTGGCGTGACACGCTTCGTTAGTAGTTCTTTCTCTATTGCTCGTGTTAACTTTGGGTTACATAGTCGTTGCTATTGTCCATCTTTTTTTTGTAAAAGGTTTTCTCTACACGAGTAATTTCTCCGGAATCTTAGGTGCGTAAACACTGTGAGCCTAGCCCGGTGGCGGCGGCGGGCGCGATAATATTAAACGTTTGAAATCGCCGGTGACTAAGGCCTAGCGCGGTGGTTACGAGCGATTTTGCGAGCCTAGGCGTTGCTAGGCAACCGATACAACGGGCCTTACAAACATAAAGACCCAGACTAGGTGCAACTACTTGTAGATAATAAAAATAATTGTTATTGTTCGGGAAACGAAGTGGGAACACGCAGCGCAGCAGTTAATTGAGTTGATCGAACCTAAGACTTCTTGCTAACAATCCGCGCTTGCAACCACTACACTGCTGGTTGTGCCCCAGCAGTAGGTGAATGGGAGCGAAACGCATCCAGAGTGGACAAAATTAATCTCCTTCGAAATCCTAAGATCGAAAGTCGTTCACCGAACTTTATGCCCGTGTGTCACAAACAGTACACACTTTACTCAGAACCATGTTAAGATATTTGGCTTGTATTCATTATGTTCCGACTCAGACATTTTTTGTCCCAAAAATAAATCTTCGAGCTTCATATTTCTCGCGAATAGAGACAGACTTTTTTGGCCAAAAATGGCCGTTTCATGTACTGTTTCCGTTTAAAATGGACTCATAAACTTGTAGTATATTCTAGGATTTTGGAAGTACTGTGGTCATAAAGTTAATGACCCGTATAGAGTGACATTAGCAGAGCATCGAGAACAATGGTTGACCGCCGAGGGAAAGGTCACACTTTATTTTTTGGGTCGTAAGAAACACGCGCGTGGGATTTAGTACAGATATATTATTTAGTGGCCAAGTGGCGTTTTAATTATTTAAGATTATTGATAGCTCAAAGTACCTAATCCTTATTAATCTTACTACTATTATAAATGCAAAAGTTTGTGAGGATGGATAGATGTTATTAACTCGATGACGTCAGAACTGCTGAACGGATTTTGAGAAAATTTGGCTCAGAGATAGGTTATAAGTTTGTACACGTACTGTTTATCCCAGTATACGTTTCCGTGGGAAAATTTTACAGTTACAAAATGGCGAAGCCGGTGACAGGAGCTAGTATTTCTGGATTTTTAATAATCGAAATATTTTTAATTGGAAAGCGAAAGTAATTTTGTTGATTTATTACTCTTAAATCACACACGCCTATATCACCTAAAATTTAAAGATTCCAGTACCGAGCACAATTGGGTTTATGTACAAAATAAATAAGACAAAAATCCTTTGGTCAACGTAAACAGAATAAAATTCAATCAGAGAGGCTTTGACTTGTTATAAAAACTTCAAATACCACAGCTTAATAATGTAATTGGGAGGAGGGAAAAAGAAAATTGTAAGGGAAAATTCTTGAAATATGTCCCGCAGAGATAGAGGGACTTAATTAATTCTAAGTACGTAAATATTGAGTGTTCCACATCTGGAATGTTATTTGAGGAGTAATGAATGAAGTAAGTGAATTCAGATGAATAAATAGTGAAGGGACCGTGAGCTGTTTAACAAAAAGTTATTACCATATTGTCATAATTATTTTTAAACAATTAAAATAAAAAAGACGACCACAGACTATACATTGGTTGGTAAGAGCGTCTGGTACAGTTTTGAATTCTACTATATTTTTCGTTAGTTTTATCCTGTAGTGTTATCCTATGAACTTTAGGTATTTAGTACAAACTACATTTATAGTCACATGATTGCATTCTAAACTGACTTCAAAAAAAGGGAGGAGGTTCTCAATTTGTTGGACTTTATTTTTTGTATGTGAATTTATGTATGTTCCCTGAATTTTCGAAGACGCCTACATCAATTTCTATTTTTTTCTGTGCTCCTTAATGGTCTAGTCACAATCAACTTATTCTACTGGGTACATCTCTCTAGGATCCCCTCAGAACGTTACTGACATCTTATTTTATATTAGAAACATTTTCTTACTTCCTTACCTTTTATTATCTAAATATCAACATGTTATGTGTTAGAAAGTTTATTTTAGACTGGGGAAACTTGATAGACTGGGATAGGTTTATGTGCTGGCGTCTCTCTCTGTACATTGTTCATGGATTTAATCTTTATTTAATTTGGAATAGTGTTTTTTTTTTGCGATGCATATCTAAGGCTAAAGACACACGAGCGTAAATTTTTGAGTTGTGAGTTGCGCTTTTTTGTGTTCTGGTACAGTGCAGATTATCTACTTCTTTTGCGTCGCGAAAAACTTTTTCTATGAAAGTGACCGAAATTCTGCGACTCACAAAATTACGCTCGTTTGGCCTCACCTTGTAGAGGTGGAACTAACTTAAGTACACAAAAACCACACGATTATAAACTTTGAAATCATCTCAAAGAGTCCAATATGAAGTGTCACCTTTCCAACATTGTGCACTTGAAGCCACAAAAAGATGCTCAGTTATGATTTATCTTAGGCTGTTTGGCGGATACGGAACGTCACTGTACACTGTCGAGAGATTTATAAGGAAGCTCAGCGTTTGAGGAAAAAATACAATCTGAGATAGGCATACGAGGAAAATTGCTTACACGGAGTAATTTCGTTTTGGTATCTAGAGATTGGTAAAAAAAATGTGTATGCATGATTGGTAGAATTGTTTTTTTTTTTTATGCTAAAAATCATACATAAAAGATTTTTTTTTGACGGCGGAATAATTAAGGCCTTCTCTCTGTGAGAGGGAGTGGCTTGGGGCTGTAATCTACAATGCAGGCTCAGCGCGGGTTGGTACTCTTGGTAGTCAGGTAGATGTCATTTTATTTTGATTATCGAATCATAATATTTTTTCGAATTTTTGGATTTAAAACATGCCTTTTTTTTTTTTTGGGGTGACAAAATCATCTGATGAGTCCTCCCGCCCTGGGTGGGGCGGAAGGGACTGTCAGACTCTTACTGACTAAAATCCACCCGTGTTCCTTCGGATGCCCTTTACGTTCCGGGGCCACGGTATCCTGGATTAAGAAAAATCCGCGACCCCGGCAGGCATTGGCCCCATAAGGGGCCCCGTCGGTGACGCGCATCGTTGGTGATCCCTTTCAAAACATGCCTGACGTTTTGAAAGGGATTGTAATAAAATAAATTACGCCATATAATGCGCCTATCTGTGTTCAATAACATTAATTTCATTTTCGTAATTTCATAAATTTTGGTTTACATAACAAAAGAAAAAATACTGTATATTAGATTTTTTCAGTAATTCCTGAAGTCCTAATTTAGTATTTTGCGTCAATACCTAAAGAGAAAGTAAGTAATTAATTACATTAGTCTAACTTCCACGCTAGGCTGAGTCCGCCTCGTAGAAGACTAAGTACTGTTTAAGTACCGTAATTTTGCTTTACTTAGGTACAAAGTTAGAATAATTTGGAAGAGCTATCTAAAAATAGAATTCTTTTTGGCAGCTGGAACATTGGTCTATTCAATAAGATCTACTTAATCAGAAATCAGAAAGCTTTAGGACATTTTTTTGCTAGCCTGCTCTGTCCCACTGCTGGGCAAAGTCCTCTCTCCACTCCTTCCACTTCTCGTAGCTCCTCATTCCAGTTCGGAAGGAACGTATCGAGTTCGTCCCGCCATCTCCTTCGTGGCCTGCCGTGACCCTGCCTCACTGTCTCAGGGCTCCAGTTTTGAGCTATTTTCGCCCGCACTTTGTCCGGCATGCGACAGACATGTCCTGCCCAGTCCCATTTGAGTAGGGTAGCCTTCTGAACCACGTCAGCTTTATTTGTTCTAGACATAGATCAAGTTATACACAGTGTGAAGTGTCAATAATCAAAATATCAATTAAGCCGTTTGAAATTCACTATAGGAGATCTAAAATTCAATTTTTAATGTCGCGAGGCTATCAAAAGAGATTGGAACGCAAAGGGCAATTGAAGGAATAGGGTGGTTTTTAGTCAGTAAGTTTGAAAGTCCCTTACGCTCTACCAATGAAGGGATTCATTTGATGTTTTTATTCCATTAGAAAAGCTGACGTTTCTCTCATCATCATCATCTTCCACGGCCCGTCTTCACCCACTGCTGGGTATAGGCCTCTGTTTGTGCCAAGCTCCACGGTCTCCCTCCAGCGCGTCTATGAGTGGCGCGTGGAGGCGCAGTGCCGGGGAGAATTCCCGCTGCCCCGACAAGTCGAGGCGCGGCGGGAAGAGGTCCGGCGCGATCTCAGGGCAGTATGGAGGGGACGATTGTCGCAACCGACGGCCGGGCACGCCGCAATCGCGGCGGTAAGACCCCTCTTTGAGGAGTGGCTGGATAGGAGTCACGGCGTCCTGACCTACCGCATGACGCAGGTCTTCACCGGACACGGAAGTTTCGGGAGGTACCTGTGTCTAAGGAGAAAGCAGGAAACGCCTGGGTGTCACCACTGCGAAGATCGCCCGGAGGACACAGTAGAGGATACGGTGCAAGACTGCCCAGCTTGGGCAGAGCACCGACGTGTCCTCACGGCGGCGATAGACGGAGACCTCTCGCGCCCGGCATTGGTTGCGGCCATGCTGCGGGGCGAGACAGAGTGGGAAGCGGTCGCCTCCTTCTGCGAAGCAGTAATGCTCGCGAAGGAGGAGGCGGGCCGCGTGAGAGAGAGGACAATGTCCTCCCTCCGCCCCACCCGCAGTGGTGGACACCCACGGCGACGGACGTCGCAAGACGATCTCCGGCCACCGTAGGCGCGGGCATGCGGGCGGCGAGTAAAGGGCAACTCGCTGCCCGACAATGGACCATGCCCGGGTCGACGGCGCGTTGTGTTCCACGCGCGCCTCAAAGAGCGTCAGCAAGATGACGGGCCCCCCTCTAGAGGGCCGAAGCCTGCCGGAGTCGCGGGACTTATCTCATTACCGTGACCCCGGAATATAAAGGGCTATTGAAGGACACCGTGGATTTTAGTCAGTACAAGTCTGACAGTCCCTCCCGCCCTGCCCGGGGTGGGAGGACTCATTTGATGATTTTACCACGATAAAAAAAAAAAAGAAGCTCCACGGTCTTGCGCCAGCCTCATCCAAGACACTCCCGCAATGGCAACACTGTCGTCTGCCCATCTCGCCGCCGGACGGCCAACACTTCTTTTTCCATTCCTTGGACGCCACTCTGTCACTGCTTTACTCCAAATGGAATCACCGCGCCTTGCCAGGTGTCCTGCCCAACTCCATTTGAGTTCCATAACTCGATTCTTCTGAACATTATGAATTCAATTACATATTTACAAAGATTAAACACTTAGATCTTTCAAACTATCTACTGAAGCCGGGGCGGGCCATTATTAAAAATAGATGAAATTGACACATTTATTAATTTCAGTGTTATTAATTTGAGTCTTAAATGCGGTTTATTAATATTATAGTCAGTCTGCTTTTTTAAACACACAACTGTTGTGGTTATAAAACCGCATGCAACAGATGTTGGATTAAAAATCAGCTATGCATAAATAAATGGCGCTCTATAACGCAAACAAAAACTAAAATAACTGTATTGTTTATTGCAACATTGTGAGGGCAAATAATGTTTCAAAATATTAATGAGAAAGTAATGTTGTATTTTTTTTTTAATTTGGTTTTTCTTTTACTATTATTTATGCATTTTTACAGTCACCATGATTTGCTGAAAGTTTTAATTTTTCATACTAATGAAACTAGTGCAGCTAAGTTACTCGGCTGACGTCGTGAATTCAGTAAGATAAATTCACATTCCATTTATCTAGCAATCCGCCCCGGCTTCGCACGTTATAAACATATAAAATTTCCTCTTGGATCAATCTATCTATTAAAAAAACCGCATCAAAATCCGCTGCGTAGCTTACATAGGGACAGAGAGCAGGAAGCGACTTTGTTTTATACTATGTATTAATTTAGTGTAAAAATAAATAAGAACAAATATAAATAAATACAGCTGTGGCTCCACAGATATTCTCCTCCGGAACACTACGCTGAGCCTGCAGAAAAGCTGCCAGCAGGCCACCAACTGCCACGACCCACTTGGAAGACCTTAAACTGTTTAAGAAGCCAGGTTGGTCGTTGCAAGTATAACATGGTCCGGTGGGGGTACTGTGACGAGGAAAGGTGCGACTGCGGAGCCTCAGCACAAACGATGGCCCACCTCCTCACTTGTGCTCTGAGTAATTCCACCTGCACTTTAAGGGACCTGTCCGAGGCCACCACCAACGCCGTAAAAGTGGCAGAGTTTTGGTCGAAGCTCATTTAAACCTAAGGAATCATCGACACGACGAAGAAGAATAAATACGAGTTTTAAATACATAACAATATCAGACATTCATTACAAAATATTAAAAATGTCAATTGTTGTTCAACACATTGACCCATTTTCCAAGCCACAAATCAAAATTGCCCAATGTTCTTTGAGTAAACGACCAAATAAATTAAAATTTCCTTTGAATTCTTACCTAATAAAACACCATTATTATGAGAGAATCAACGACTCCATGGTTTTTTGCGTACTTAACTAAAACATTATTTATAGGGTGGAATCACAGAATACTAAATCCTAGATAACGCAAAAACAGGAAGGTGTTTTTTTAACCTACTTCAAAAAAGGAGGAGGTTCTCAATTCGGTCGGTATTTTTTTTGGAGGTAAGCTCCTGCCTGATTGACCTGGGATAGTCAGACTGTTTCTGACTTAAAATCTAGATCCTGTTTTCTCAGTACGATGACGATGACGTACTGACGCAGTGACTATCTATATGTATAGCTATCGATTACTACTACTATTATTTGGTAGGGCGTAGCTAGGCCAGAAGGGGCTGGTATCAAAACTTGTTTGGGGCCCTTCTAATCTAAGTGTGTAGTTTTGCAGAATAAAGACAATATCATCCTGACTTGTGTAACTAATGCTATTACTGATGTCATTAAAGAGAATATTGAAGGGAGCTAGGAAATTGAGAATGCTGATCGACTAATCGTAGCTCATTTATTACAAAACATTGCCTTTTTGAAAATTGAGCTATGTTAAGACTCTCGCTGTCCGACCATGAACCATGCCCGGGTCGACGCGACGCGGACGGCGCGTTGTGTTCCACGCGCGCCACAAAGAGTGTCAGTGTCAGCATTGACGGGGCCCCCCTCTAGAGGGCCAAAGCCTGTCGGGATCGCTGGACTTATCTCATTACCGAGACCCCGGAACATAAAGGCCTATTGAAGGACAACGTGGATTTTAGTCAGTACAAGCCTGACAGTCCCTTCAGCCCTGCCCTGGGTGGGAGGACTCATTTGATGATTTTACCACGCTAAAAAAATGTTAAGAGGTTGATAACTGGAGTTTTAAGGCCGCGATAAGTTGATACGGCGGTAGCTACGCCTCCGGTTTTTTTTATTAACAAAATAGTGTGTTTGACATCAAAAAAGTTATCTTAAACGGCTTGATTTTCAAATCTCAAAACATCTAGTATTTCTATATCAACGGTGGAATATTTTACGATGACGGAGTCTCATTAATAATGGCGGGTGTACAATGACGACAATCGCGTTATTCATCGTCGGGCGACGATTTTAACGATAGTCATCTATTACGTGATTGAATGGCCGTGTAGTGGTGGGGTATTTCGAGTTTTGATATAGATGTACACTAGCACTATGGTTAAAAGTAAATTCTAAAATTGTCAATACTCAAATTATAATTATATATTTTAGAAATCTCAAAAAAATGAACGCTTTAAAAATAATCCAGCCCTACATAATTGAAACAGTTTTTAAGTGTCCGACACTAGCAACTACCTACTATTCGATAAAACTAAGCTCTACACATAAGAGAAATAGAACAAAAAAAGAAAAAGTATGTCGCTTTATTAGGTTGCCAGCATTTCATTTGACACATTGTTTTTTTTTTTGTTCTACGCTCTGATAGGCCAGTGTTGGAAGGTTTTTTCAAAATGGCGATACAAATTGTGTCAACAGGTTTGATTATTGTTCATGAGGTGCGTAAACTTTGTTGAGAGTTGTTGATATACTGTTTGCCTTTAATGAGAGGTTATCCAATAAAAGGGGATGGCCTTTTTACAGTAACTTAGTTATGTGATTGTGTTCCAAAACAAGAGTGTTCTTTTTTTTTCTTTTTGGCCACGTAAACCGTTTTATAGCTCTCAGCAAATTTGATGTCAGCAAGTTATAAACCAAGATTATTTTTATGAAAACTGTGTTTAAATTTTTTGCTTCCACTGTGAGACAAAAGTCCTAACAGATCCACTTTAAGTTACTGTCTCAAGGGCATGATACACGCTTCACTAGGCTTTATATTTTTATTTTTCAAGTTTCTTCTGGCTAAGCTCACTTCATCTTCCACATTGTCTTTGTCACCTCTGACCTAAACTGGAATAAAGAGCAAATCCAAAATTACTTAATATAAAACAATAAGTCAGTCTGTATGTCCATAATCGAACTTCTACACAAAATTCGATAATTCTTTTGTAGTTGAGTTTGTTATTATGAGGCGCCATATCACATGGATATTCGGCGAAAAACCAGAGTCACCGACATAGCTCTTAAAATTTGCAAGGTGAAGTGGCAATGGGCAGGCCACATCGCTCGTAGAACTGACAACCGATGGGGAAGAAAAGTTCTCGAGAGGCGACTACGGACTGGAAGACGCAGCGTAAGCAGGCCTCCCACTAGGTGGACCGACAACATCGTGAGAGTCGCGGGCAACCGATAGATGCAAGTGGCGAATTGTCGTTCGGCGTGGCGATCTAAAGGAGAGGCCTATGTTCAGCAGTGGACGTCTTCCGTCTGATGATGATGATGATGATGATATCACAAGATTTTTGTATTTTAATACAGCGTACTTGCAGTATTTACTTCAATATGTCATACAATAAAGTGTGTATGTCCAATACAATGTTGATGGATGGAAAGGAAGAGGAAGGCCAAAGAAAAGATGGATAATTGTCTGGAATGATATGAATGAAAAAGGAGTAAATGATACTGTGACGTCTGATAGGGGAGAATGGAAGAAGAAAACGTGTTGCGCCGACCCCAAGTAAAATGGGATAAGGGCAGGAAGTTGGCGATGATGTTGTCATACCATAAAATATGGAAAATTGAAGCGCCTCTAGTGTACGAACGAGGAACTAATATTTTTCATCAAAATTAAGGAAAAGTTCCCATTTACTTTACGTCAAAAAAACGTGAAGACACGATTCAAACTTTGATTGAAAAGTCGTGACAAAATTTTCATAAATAATTATTATAAACCTTGTTGTAAAGCCCTAGCTTCAGGACAAGGTCTATAATAATTTTATTTATGAAAATTTTCCGAAAATTCATCGGGTTGGACGGAAAGAACTTCTGTAAAGTCAAGCAGTCTGACAATCTAAAAAAAGAAAAATAAAGACGGTACCACATGACTGCAATTTTCTATGTCGAAAATATTAAAGAATGAGCCAAGTGCGTGTTAAAGCCTCATTTAGCTAAACTATAAAGGAAACAGAAAAAGTTGTTGCTGCTGTATATTCAACATCGTTTTCAACTCAATTAGAGTTTCAAGGAACTTTGAAGGTTTCTACTTTATACTAATGGTAATTGCTATTTCTTTTATTGTTTAACTGCTCTTTTGACTTTTTTAACAGCCAAATTGCAAACAATTTGCCAACACTATGAAAAATAGTATACTTATGTAGACACTTGTATTACTTAATGTATACAATAATATGTAATTTCAGAGTTCCGTACGTCCAAAGGAAACAACGGTACCCTTATAAGATTTCTCGTGTGTCCGTATGTCTGCCTTTTACATTCAATATTTTATATCGGCCACGCGAACTATGTGAAATAATTTATCTAAATGATGATGAAAATTACATCAAAATCCATCGCGTAGTTTAAAAGAATAATTCGACTACACATAGACACGAAAAGTAAGTTTTGGAAGAAGAAAAACCGGCCAAGTGCGAGTTGGACTCGCCCATGAAGGGTTCCGTAGCAGCAAGCATAGATTAGAGATATAATTATATTGAGATTAGTAAGTAATATACACAAACAATAAAAATAACTTTGTTTTTCATAGTATTTGTATGAATGGCAAAGTTATATTTGCGGTTTTTGAAAATGTACTATATCTCAAAAACTGCTAACTGTATCTCATCCAAACCAATTTTCGTTGGTAGTTTTGGTTGAGGTCTACATTATATTTTTTTTTTAGTTTTATCATTCTCTTATTTTAGAAGTTACGGGGGGGGGACACACTTTTTACCACTTTGGAAGTGTCTCTCGCGCAAAATGTTCAGTTTAGAAAAAAATGATGTTAGTAACCTCAATATCATTTTTAAAGACCTATTCATAGATACCCCACACGTACGGGTTTGGCGAAAAAATTTTTTTTGAGTTTCAATTCTAAGTATGGGGGGCCACCCCAAAATTTGTTTTGTTTTGATTTTTGTATGAAAATCCTAATGCGGTTCACATAATACATCTTTCTACCAAGTTTCAACAGGATAGCTCTTATACTTTCGACAAAAAGTGGCTGTGACATACACGGACAGACAGACAGACATGACGAATCTATAAGGGTTCCGTTTTTGCCATTTGGCTACGGAACCCTAAAAAGGAGACTTTTGTCAAGGTTCGAGGTTAAGCCGCGGTTGCCGAGGTTGATAGGTATGTGGATGGGTGACCAAGACCATCCTGTCATAGCAAGTTTCCTTCGTGCCTCGGAAAGCACGTAAAACCGTTGGTCCCGGCTGTCATTTGTAGATCTTTGACAGAGGGTGCTAAGACAGGAAACCTCCACGTGCGCCCGTGGACTGGAGTTCCCTCTCGGATACGTCCAGGGGGAAGACCAGTTTTTCGGGCCGGTGCACCCTGGGATGCGGGCAAAAACTCTTCCTTAGGCACTGTGTGCCTAAGGGATCTCTTTGCCCGTATGCGAATAGCCTGTCGGGTGGACGCGCGTAGTGTTTCACGCGTCACCGACGGGGCCCGTTATGGGGCCAAATGCCTGCTGGGGTCGCGGAATTTTTCTTAATCCAGGATACCGTGGCCCCGGAACGTAAAGGGCATCCGAAGAAACACGAGTGGATTTTAGTCAGTAAGAGTCTGACAGTCCCTTCCGCCCCACCCAGGGCGGGAGGACTCATTTGATGATTTTGCCACCCAAAAAAAAAGATCTTTGACAGTCGTTTATTTAGTCAGAAGTTCTAAAGTCTGGCACCCAGTCTAAAGACACCCAGTCTAAGTGCACCCGGCGGCATTCACAGCCGCTGGCTTTGCCACACAAAGGAGCCGCCGGCTTGGCCGCCGGGGTGTGCCAGCGGGTTACGCGGCTTGCCGGCGTCAGTTCGTACCTGGCATTCAAGCGGCGTTCTATGTGACTGTCACAACCGGAATGTTGCTTAGCGGCTTTGCGCGGCTCGTGCCGCATGGCTTGCATTGTCGGTGGCATAGCCGCTCGGCATAAACCCACTGCACTGTGTGTAGTAGCCTTTACCATTACTGGGTTGTAGTAGAGGTCCGATAGACAGTCGCGCCAATTAAAATACTGATATTCAGCTGCATCTGGTTGGACTGGAAGCCGACCTCAATATAGTTGGGAAAAGGCTAGAAAGATGATGATGAAATACCAAAGGAACTCAATCACTACCGTGTACTGTGGAAAAAATAGTTAAAAAAACCTTCTGTATAATCCTACATACTCGTACATAGCATCCACGTGTCTGTTTTTCCTTAGAAAATAAACGTTTAAATGTACTTGGATAGTTCTTTTAATTAGAGCGAAGCAAGCTAGACATTTATTACGGAAAGTTTTCTTAGTAATGTTTCTTACAAACTTTGAAAGTTTGTACTAAATTGCTATTTTAATTGTGTGTTTACTGGCTAAGTATACAATTGTACTGTCTTTGTGATTTTCAGCTTAGTCGTATTTAGTAAAGTACAGTCCACAAAAGATATGATATAACTCTATGCAGACATCAATTTCTTTAAAATTGGCGTTTGCATGCGGCTTTTTTATTGTGTAACAAAGTATGCCTAAGTCAATTTCTTGGTCGCGGGGCTTACCGAATTACCGTGATCCTGGAACGTAAAGGGCTATTGAAGGACACCGTGAATTTTAGTCAGTACGTGTCTGACAGTCCTTCCCGCTCTGCCCCGGGGTGGGAGGACTCATTTGATGATTTTACCACGATAAAAAAAAGTCAATTTCTTAGATTTTTTTTTAAATATAGGTATAGATATTTTTCGGCTGGTAAGTTTTGTGCATTACCCATTGATTGATGCGTTGTGTGTTCGATTTCCTCCAGGAACTAATATTTGTATGACCTGCTAGTAGTTGTTTTAGATCTGGTTGTTTGTGTGACTTTTAATATTTCTAAATACGCCCATTACACAGGAAAAAGCATATTGTGACGTAAATTAAAAAAAAAGCGTTGAAGGAACTTATACCCACATAGTTATCTCTTCGTTTACTGTAGATATATCGAAAATTTTCGCCTTGCCAGTTTGTCGGCCTTCCTCATAATTAAAGCATTTTTTTTTGTTGTAATCCTTTTTGTATATCTTGCCTTGGCGTTCTGTTATCCAAGAATTTACATAAGCAAGACTGTTTATAATTATCTAAATATTTATGTGTTTGTGTGTGGGAGACATCGAAAACAATTATTAACTGTAAGCCTGACAAATATTGTCTTTTCCAAAATGGGAGACACAAGCCATGGCGCCGAAGCTATGAGCTTATTTAAGAGTTTTAATTAAGTATATGTACTTGTATATTTTATGTCATTTAAGGACAAAAGGAATAGAATCTTTCTTCCTCTGACTTCTATTTGCTGCACCTTACAGAAGAAGCTTTTAATTTAAGTGTTTAAATTATCAAATGTGGCCCGCCTGGCTGGACTGTCAGACTCGTACCAACGAAATCCAGCATGTTCCTTCAACTACCCTTACGGTTCAGGAATACAGTAACTTATTGATAATCCACTTGCCAGTCCAAGGTGACTACAGTCCCCAAAAAACTCTTGCTTATACCGTCCATGGGGAGTACAGTCACCGAACGACACTCCCGCGATTCCGGCTCATCAAAGAATCTAGGTAACATTCAATACATTATTAAATACATACTAAACTTATACATTCACAACTCTATCTTTCTCATAAAAGTTTAATAACTGTGTCCTAGAAATTCACTAAATTTTCAAAAACCATTCAAAATTTAATTTTGAATTCGACAATTTCTAAAAAAAAAAATTTTATTTCGTAATTTAGCAACACCATACTTTTTACTTCTTACGTATATTTTTTCTTTATTCATTAGGTGCGTCCACACAGAGCGAGCAGCCTCGCGAGGCATTTTCTGCGCGAGCTTGGTCGCCTGCCCTCGGCAGCGCGCCCCCTTGCCTCGGCCGTGTCACGTCCACAGTAACCGAGCTGCTTCGCTATTATTCGCTACCTACTTTCTAAACCTAATTATTACTAATTATGTTTTTAAATATTTCCACAAACGTATAAATATACATTTACAAAGAGAAAAAATAAGTTTTGGAAGTCTTTGAAAGAACTACGGAAAGTAAACAAGCCTGGCAAAAGCATGGTCCCGTTATTTTTACTTCAGTATTTATTCAGGAAAGTATAAAAGAGAAATGGAATATTTGATTAATGATCCACGACCGTAATTATTCATGACTCTTGAAGTTATACTGAAAAATAGATTGGATATTGATGTTGAAAACTGTATCGAATGACATTGTTTCTGTGAGTGAATTTAATTTATAATACTTTTCGCAGAACACAAAATACACGTTGCGGCTGCGGGAATGTCTAAAAATATAAGCGAGACCCTGAAACGTTAAGGGCAATTGAAGGAACACTGTGGATTTTAGTTAGTGTCACTTCGCTCCACCCAGAGCGGTGCTCATTTGATGATTCTATCACATTAAAAAAAACCGGCCAAGTGCGAGTTGGACTCGCCCATGAATGGTTCCGTAGTAGCAAGGATAGATTAGGGATATAATTATATTGAGAATAGTAAGTAATATACACATCATCATCATCATCATCAGCCTTTAAATGTTCCCACGGCTGGGACACAGGCCTCCTCTCTGTGAGAGGGAGTGGGCCGTAATCTACCACGCGGGCCCAGTGCGGATAATAATAATAATAGTAATATACACAAACAACAAAAATAACTTTGTTTTTCATAGTGTTTGTATGAATGGCAAAGTTATATTTGCGGTTATTGAAAATGTACTATATCTCAAAAACTGCTAGCTATATCTCATCCAAACCAATTTTCGTTGGAAGTTTTTGTTGAGGTCTATATTATATTTTTTTTTTTAGTTTTATCATTCTCTTGTTTTAAAAGTTACAGGGGGGGGACACATTTTACCACTTTGGAAGTGTCTCTCGTGCAAACCGTTCAGTTTAGAAAAAAATGATATTAGTAACCTCAATATAATTTTTAAAAACCTATCCATAGATACCACACGTAAGGGTTTGGTGAAAAAAAAATTAAAGTTTCAATTCTAAGTATGGGGGGTACCCCCAAAGTTTGTTTTGTTTTTATTTTGTATAAAAATCCTAATGCGGTTCACATAATACATCTACCTACCAAGTTTCAATAGGATAGCTCTTATACTTTCGACAAAAAGTGGCTGTGACATACGAACGGACAGACAGATAGACAGACAGACAGACAGACATGACGAATCTATAAGGGTTCCGTTTTTGCCATTTGGCTACGGAACCCTAAAAAGATTGACATATAGATAGAAGGTTTAGTATTCATGTAATGTTAACTGAATTCAAAAAGTAGTTATGTCACATGGTACAGTTTTCTCAAACTATCAGCAACACAGGCCAATATTCAAGATTAAGCCGCGCTAACCGAGGGGTGGGACCATCTATCGTAGCGAGTTTCCTCGGTGCCTCGAAAAGCACGTAAAGTCATTGGCCGTGGCTGTCATTTGTAAACCGTCAGTCATTACTGTAAGTCAGAAACTTTAGTCTGACCACAGTCCACCACAGAGTATCGTGTTACCCAGTTATTGGGTTGTGGATGTCAGATAAGCAGTCGGTCCATGTAAAATACCTACTAATATTCATCTGTATGCGTTTTGGTTTGAGACGAACTCAACATAGTATGATCATAGTACTGTTTTCACAATTCAAAATTCACATATTTACGTTCAAAATTGATAAAAACGCGGGGCGCGTTTTCATGAGGGTTTGACAACGGAACCCTAATTTTTACATTTCGCTCAGGAATTGACACCAATTTCTAAAATAATCAACACTTATGTAGCATTTTTGATTTTTTTCTAGATATTTTGTCAGTAATTTTACAAACTCAAAAATGATATTTACTGTACTTATTAAAACTTCTTGGTTCTAATTGCGATTGTGATTAACATCACATTTAATATTATCAAATTGATTAAAACTACTCGTAAGATTTAAAGTTTGTGCTGTATGGAGAAACTTTAAATTGGCCTTTAAGAATTTAGAATATCTGTTTATTGTTTGTTTGTTTACATAAACAGAGAAAATCCTTTCTTTTAAACAAAAATAACTTATCTTATTTTTTCTCGTTAAGCCGTTTTCTTAATAGACGTTGCCTTATTGAAATTAAACGTTACACGCGCTACCTAATTTTAGACAAAATCCACCTTAATCCGAATCTTGATCGAACTCGGATAGTAAAAATATGTTTTGCACGTAATTCTAGTAAAGGATGAACTACGTATGTTTGACACTCAAGCAATCTCGTGTGTAATTTACCTCAAGACAACACATCCTAGAATGTTTAGTGCAAAGATTTATAGTGTGAGATACACCTTGACGTTTAAATAGTTGAGCACGTTAAAGAAGGTCTAATCTCTAAGTACGAAACCCGTGGTTTCGTCCTCAGTTACTGGTGTTTTGATAATCAGCCCGACCTAAGAATGAATTATCACTGCCTACCCTCTTTTTTCCTATAGTAGCCTGGAAGATAAAACCACCGTTGTGCCCTTAAAATTAACAATTTTGTAAATTTGTATTCATTTTGGTGTACAATAAAGAATATTCTATTCTATTTTATAATTATTACGATTTGACAGATAGTTCCTTAGAGTTCACGCCACCACTAATAACCTGCTGAAAATTCCTGGTACCAGATTTTTTAATGCAATTTGATGTAATGACTAGCGCCCCGCATCAAAAGGACTTCCGTCATGGCGGTATTATCCGACCGCAAAGATTTTGACGTTAATTACGTTAGTACATCAGAGTCTGCATCCGTACCCGTTTCTACGTCAAATGAAGATTCAATATCATTTTCTCACTCGTTCATAGTGACAATTGGAGATTTCGTTTAATGCGGAATATGTGAACCCACAATGCTCTTTTGCAACTTGAGTCATTTATACTGATACTTTGGAAATCAGATCATGATAAATCTGAGTGAATAGGTTTTTTAAGTCTATCCACAATCACAAAACGTTCATGTTCATGTAGGTTGCGCCCTTGCGGGCAAGTAGTACCTAAGGACAGTGAAAGCGCATCTACTGATTTAAAGCTTACGCTATAACCAATCTGCTGTACAGTGACGTACAAGGCGGGCCTGATTGGATAACCACAATTGTAATAGCTTGTAGGACTCAGGGAATCCTTGTGCATAGAATGCTTACGATGTATTGTTGGTACAAGAACTTATAGGTGTGGCACCACACTATAGATTGCTTGGATGGAACTATGTAACAAGGCAAGCTGATTCGATATTGGGTGGACTTTTTTTGTTGTTGCCCCACACTAGGATTTAATCTACAGGACTAATTCTGTGGTTGCTTTTATAAACATTCAAATTCATATTCACAAACAGCCAGACCCGGAACAACTCCTTGTAGGTCATACAAATTCGTCAATTGTTCGTTATTATGAGTGTTATTGCCTGAAAAATAAAGTCCACATGTGACAAAACTATGAACTAAATAACAATTTAATAACAAGACAAAATTTTTAGAATTATCTAAAGTACATAAAATAGTTAAAACAGTGTCCAATTAAGGTTGAGCTCTAAAAAAGGCGGGCAGTTGGTTTTTATTGGCAATTTGGAACACAGCGTAGAGGGCCGGGGGTCTCGTTGCGTTGGAAAGTGCATACGGTGACATTGCAGACTTGTTTAGTGATAACATACGGCGATTTAATTTATCAAACATGCTGTTAGATGAAAAGTTCTCGAGTGGCGACCACGGACCGGAAGACGCAGCGTAGGCAGGCCTGAGAATCGCGGGCAACCGATGGATGAAAGTGGCGAATTATCGTTCGGCGTGGCGATGGCGGTCTAACTCGGCGGGGTGAGGCCTATGTTCAGCAGTGGACGTCTTCCGGCTGATGATGATGATGATGAAGATGGATGGATGTATAATGCACACGCGCGTAGACGTGTTTACGAGTGGAGACAGCGAATCGGTGAACGCGATGAAACGTGATGGAATTTGTTTAGCTGGATGAAAGTGATCACTAATTGAAATGGTGTGAGTTTGAGGGCCCTATGTCTAGCAGTGGACTGCTGCAGGCTGATGACAATAATGACACGCACGAAAATAAGCTGCACGCAATACCTTCCCGTATGTCTTACAAACTTCTATAAATATTAGTTTTAATCACCTACCTCGAGGCACCTACGCCATATGAAAACACGTCCCCGAGCTACACTGCCGTGGCTTATTGCCTTTGTCATATTACTATTTAAACTGTTTGTTTCAAAACTGAGTAATTTTAATGTACTTGTAGATATGTGAGATTGTTCTTGTTTTGTATTCTGCTGTTGAAATTTAGTCTTTAATGTATTTAGTGACTTTGAGTCAGGATGTTTTGTTACTTTAGTCACCAAGTAGCTTATGCTCGCATCTTTGTCCGCTTTAAGTTCGGTAATTGCATCATGGAGTTTTACTACCGGGATAAAAGTATACTATATGTTCAACCAAGTTATTACTCATTTATGTACGACTTGCCACCTTAGTATACAGACCTGGTTTTCGAAAGTTTGATTTGATGAGCACAATCAGCCTGTAATATTGTGAAGAAATAGATTCATAATAATTATATCGAGAATTTTCCTTTTCTAAAGTGTGATTTTATTGAAAACGGGTTTGGGGATTATACTGATCAGCTGTTTAAATAAATTAATGTAAGTTCTTCCCTAATACCACCAAATAGAAGCGATAAAGAATCTAAAGCAAAATGTATGGAATCCCATATTCTTCTTAAGAAAAATCCAATATCAACTCCGCCCATCGGCATCGTACCGCTCTCACTGTCAATCATTCACACCAGAAAAATCAAAAGAGACACGAGACGATTCATAATTTTCTACATAACCGCATATCGACCGAAGGGTATTAATATCTTCAGATTTATTTCTGTGCCCACAATCTTCTGACCGGTCATAAATCATGAACGAAAGCCGAAAGACGAAGCCGAGGCTTGCCCTCCGTGGACATCACGCGTAAACGTGAATTATGGTCATTGTGATCCGATCTCGGATTGTAAGAAATTGCGCGAATTCCTCCGTTTGTTTTTGATTGGGTTTATAAAGGTCATATTTCCGGTTATTGTGGGATGTGAGTAATGGAATTGGGATATGTTGTGTGATTAGTTTAGTTCAGTCATAGTTGAAGGGCGAACAAATAGGGGTACACCGACCTTTTTATAGTGGCCCATTTCGAGTTTATTGACCCCGTTCAGTCATATCTAAAGTGCTTGACTGTATGAGGTATTTTATGCGAAGTTGTAGACCCAAGCGACGAGATGGTAAACGTTTACTAAATACTATTTTATCACCCGAGTCAGTTAGTTTTTGACTAGAACTTGCGTCTTGGTCAACTGAAAGCTACTTAAAAGAGATTTTTTTTAACCGTGTGCCTGAAAAAGACGCCCACAGGAAAGGAAGAGTTAGACTGAACTGGCTTGTCCTGGGTAAGCTCGCTCCATCATCGCCTTTATCTCTGTAACCCCTGACTTAGATTAGAGTCAAGAGCAATCCCATCTATACTATTAGAATTATAAAGCTGAAGAGTTTGTTTGAACGCGCTAATCTCAGGAAGGAATGGTTCGAATTGAAAAAAAAAATTGTGTTGGATAGCACTTTTATTTAGGAAGGCTATATAATATATAGCATCACGCTACGGCCAATAGGAGCCGCGCAGCGAGTGACACTCCGCGGGGAACAGATAGTTTTAAATAAATAAGAACTATGTAGTTTTATTTTATTTAATATGGCACAAATAAGCTGACATCAACGACCATTTATATCTAGACGCCTCATGCACGATCTGACTAACGAAAATTTTCTGCCAAGTCGCTGAGGTACGACGTAAGCGAGGGGGACGGGGTACTGCGTTCTGATTGGCTAACTCAAGGTCAGTGCGACGAGAGGACTCACAGGAGTGGTCGAAACTAATACGAACTTAAGACTTTTTTGCCTAATGTGTTGACAGACATCGATCGCCTGTGATTAGGAGTCTAGATATAAATGGTCGTTGGCTGACATAGAGATCTTCTGTTTGTCCCAGCTATGGAAACATTGTAAATTAATTATGATTATCACGTTTTTTTTTGCCAATGCCAATGTGGTACAAAATGAAATACTTATCATTTATATTACATGCTGCGTCTTTAGCTATCTGAATGACGATACACCTAGTACTATTTGCGAACCATATCAATAGGAGTATCGAATCGATAAAGTACCCTATTTTGTCATTATCAGTACGCTATCAGAACCAACTTCACAAATAAGTACGGATAATACTGTAAAAATGTTCAGTGTCGACAGGCTACAATCTACAGCACCAGGTATTTAAGAAATAACACAGTGGTTTTGAAAAGTGGTAGAATTTATTTTGAGTGATTATTTTACGTGCTTCAAATTGGTGGAAAAGGAAGTGAAACTTCGTTGGACAACAAAAAGGATTTAACTTAAACCATTGGAATACGAGGTAAATACCTGCTTGGTTCAGATATTTTTTTTTCATAAATTTGAAATTCGTCAAGTGATCGACTCACTTGACGAATTTCAAATTTATGAAAAAAAAATATAATAAATAATACCTTGGAATGGAAGGGCTGATATTATTTATTAAGTTAAATTCAAAATTTTAACTGACTCATAACCAACCTGTTTCTATAAAGACATTAAATTTTCTGATGTCTCACAAAAGTAAAACTCTGTTTCTATGAAATATTTTAAATCGGTCTAATATAGCTGTAACATTATTTTTCGAAAATAATATCTGTCAACTTTTTAGAACTATTTGTATGCTTATATTGTGCTTAAATGGGTGTGAAGTTTCATTAAAATCAGTTTAGTCATTTCGAAAAACAAGGACCTGAAAATTTGCGCGAAATGCCATTAATAATCTTAAGCTATTGTCAAACAGACAGGCGAAGCGAACGCGAAGCGAAGCGTTTTTGTTTGTAATGTATGGAATTGTTTGAAGCCTGATTTTTTAATCTAAGCCTGTCACATAGGGGTGCTAAGACAGGAAACCTCCACGTGCGCCCGTGGACTGGAGTTCCCTCTCGGATACGTCCGGGGGGAAGACCAGTTTTTCGGGCCGGTGCGCCCTGGGATGCGGGCAAAAACTCTCCTTAGGCACTGTGTGCCTAAGGGGTTTCTTTGCCCGTATGCAAATAGCCTGTCGGGTGGACGCTCCAACGCGTGTCCCTCTGAACAGCAGAGGGCACAGCGGCGGAGCGGGCTTGCGGACGGTGAGTAATGGGTATGCTCGCCGTCCGACCAAGGACCAAGCCCGGGTCGGTGGCGAGTCGTGTTTCACGCGTCACCGACGGGGTCCCTTATGGGGCCAAATGCCTGTCGGGGTCGCGGATTTTTCTTAATCCAGGATACCGTGGCCCCGGAACGTAAAGGGCATCCGACGGAACACGGGTGGATTTTAGTCAGTAAGAGTCTGACAGTCCCTCCCGCCCCACTCAGGGCGGGAGGACTCATTTGATGATTTTGCCACCCTAAAAAAAAAAAAAAAAGCCTGTCACATAGACTATCGGACCGCTTTCGCTTTTCTATATGACAGGGTTCGGATTGTATTCATTTCGCCTGTCTGTTTGACAAAAGCCTTAATTTGTCATAATGCAAAATATTGCAACACTAAAAGTAACTTAAAAACACCGTATTTACTTCCAAAGATAAGGAAACGATATCAGCATTTATTATCAGATTTATATAGAATTGATTTTTCAAGCTGACTTGTTTGTGCAAGTCGCAAGATAAGATAAGACCGTGCACTCATCGCCATCTTGGATTTTCTAGAAATATTATGACGAGTAGCTTATGCGTCACCCTTATGTTATAAATAAACAGATCTGTCATAATTATTTCGATTTTGCATTTCAGTTTATAATGGGGGAATAGGCAGGGTTCATAATGATCTATAATTTTTAACTTACCACTTAAATACACATTGTGGAATGCAGATAAAATTTGAATTTTGAATTTGCTACTGATTTTGGTATACACTAAATGTGTATACCAAAATCAGTAGCAAAATTAAAAAAAATTGGTACCTATATTAAAAGTTCACTAAATAGTGAACTACTTACGTTTTAAGTTTGCTTTAGTTTTATTATTTCATTCAATTATCAGACTTTGGTTCAAATGCATAAGAAAATCGTTTTGCGAATTTCACTATTTTCGTGTCAATAATTTTGGCATATTTAAATTTTGGTCACGTATTGTGTCAGTTTCCTCGTTGGACCACAAGACTATGTAAGCAGGATAGATCAAGGCAGATTTTAATTCGTACTCGTACGTACGTATTCGTACCAGTCTGATAGTCTCTACCGTTCCACCCGGCCGGAAGGCCTCGTTTGATAATAATTTAACCACCTTAAAAAGAAGGATAATATTAAAATTTTATCTTACTCCTATTTTTTTCTAAAAATGAATAAACACTTTAAAGGCGATTGCCAATAGAGCCATTGCAAGTATGATACAATTGGTTTCTTTTCTTAATCTTTAGTAACGTTTCAGTAATATCGTCTGTACCTGACGAAAGGCTGCAGCAGGTTGACAGGCAGGTTGTCACAGATGTGGTGAACTATGGAATCTTCAGCAAGAAATCATAATTATTGAACCAGTTCACGTCCAAAAAAACCACATGTGGATCATTCAGTTATGTAATCATTTTTCGAATAAGTTTGTGGTATTACAACTCATTTGAAAGAAGCAGTAGAAACATTCAGTCATAGATTAAGACACGAATGTCTATAAAAATATACCTATTTACGTGTTAGAGCGAGATCCCAGTGCCCCTAGACCTACGTCATTTTAGCAAGCCTACATTTTGCATGATATTACTCATGGCACTATTTCAAGACCTTTTGTAATGAATGAGCCAGACCAATCCGATGGGCCAATCATTCTCCCAGACGCCTTAAAGTCCTTCCCTTAAACTTCAATACCCCTTTTCATCAACTTGAGGGGCGATTTTCGTAAAATCCTAAAACACGTGTTTGATTACTTTTGATCTACTTTAAGTAAATACTGATTTTCGAATTGATCTGCCTTCGCGTTATGATTTTCCCATACAAATTTCAACATCGTCTAGAATACCAATGGAGGGTAGTTTAAAAAAATAATGATGCCAATCTTTTTAATTTACTTATGTTCATATTCGAGGTAAGTTTCTTATAAACCCAAGGAATAAGATTTTTCATACAAAAGTTTTCACCACTTTTCACCCCCTTAGAGGGGGACTTTCGCAAAATCCCTTCTTAATGTCCACCTACATAGTAAACTGCAATTACTGTCTGAAATTTAGACTGCTGCGTTTAGCGTGCTACCTCGCTACCTACCCCGCTTTCAAGCTAGTAAGTACGCATACTATCTTAACTACATAGTGGACTAGAAATCCTCAAAATTTCAGCTCTGCTAAAATGACGTAGGTCTGGGGGCACTGGGATTTTGGTCTATGTCGTGATGTGACGTGACGCGTTAGTAGCGTATCAATTTTATTCTATTGTTAGTTATTGAAAACTTTACTACCTTAAAGAGACATAAGTGTTTGAATATCGTGTCGAATCGAAATCTGGAACTATCAGTAATTTGCCGAGAAGATCAGCAATTGAAACGTAAAAAAAAATTAAACACAAATAAAACTATTTGTTAAAAGGATTAAAGGCGTATGTTTTATAAATTTCAGTACACAGTAAAGACCTGATGCATCGAGTTATGATCCTCTCAGAAGACTACATAGGCGTCGCTCACAAGCGGCTGAGCTGCGGCAGAAACACTTCACCTACTCCGTAATAACTGGTATCTTTTCTCTCTTTCATTTTACTTATTTTTTTAAATTTAAAATTTATATATTTGCTCTTGGCTACGATCAAATCAGAAGCAAAACTGAGACATAAGGTAAGGCGAGCTAATCCAGAAGGAGCTGGAACTCCTGCGCATAGTTCCAACTTTTTGATGAGGAACTCGGACAGAACAAGCGCATTCACATTAGACGATATAGATACGATATCGGTGGAATGAGTAGTTTCATTCTGTTCTTGGGAATATGAGCGAAAGCGGATGATAATTATATTAGTGTCGTGTCATTATCGTCTAATGTGAAAGCGCTCATTGGTGGTCTCGAGCCAGTGTGATCGCTATTTCTTCCCTGGCCGGACTTTGATACTCTCGCTACAGCTCTAGTTCCAGCACATTACGACTTAATGGAAATTAAAACTACTGAGTGCTTACTTTTATCGTTTTGCAACTTGTTCCGACTGTCAACCCTCGCCTTCGGCTGCACCTAAGCTCGGGTAGACATTTGTCGGAACTCTTTGCAATGAAGCCTTTCCGCACTTGTAATGAAATATACTATTTAGGCCTGTTATTGAATACAGTAAATTCCAATAAATTATAGACAATTTTTAAATTTTTCATTGATTTTTAACGAGACTCCTCTGTCCCACTCCAGGGCAATGGCCTCCTTTCACTCCTTCCAGTAGAATTAAAATATTCTGGCAAGGCATAAATGATGGCCGATCCATAACCTAAGGCGCGGGCACTTAGAAAAGACGTAAGACGCAGACGGGGCGGAGACATACGCCTCTTCGGCGTCTCTTTCATACAAAATGTATAGAAGCGTCGCGACGTAAAACACACAGAAGAGACGGGGCGGGCGGGGCGGGGCGCGGGCATTTCCGCGCGTCCGCGACGCGTCCTCGTCTTACGTCTTTTCTATGTGATCCGCGCCTAAGGTTTTTATATATTTTGTATTTAATTTGTACAAGTTTCTTTTTTTTGGGCAGAATATAATATTAATTCATTTTATTTATAGAATAAAAAACTTGGTGGAGGTTGGTTCTATATTTATTAAATAAAAAAATACAATGCATAGTAAAATTGTTAAAACTGTAATATGAGAGAACAGCGTAGTCATACATTTGAAATATAATTTTGAAAAACAATTCAGAAAAAGGTAACAAATCAAACTCTTTTTGAAATTTACGTGGTCTACAAAATTTTCACATTCACAAGTAAACAAAGTTTCAAGTAACTAAACTATTAAATGAGAGAAGTATGACTGTCAACATATTGATTAATTAAATCGTTCGTAAAAAAAGTAAAGTCAATAGACAAAGTAATTCGACAGTAGTTTAAATGAACGTAGTTATTTCGATACGGAACCGTTTATTGCGTGTATTGATGAAACTTAAAAAAAACACTGTTGTGGCGTCATGCTCGTCTTATTTACACTTGCACGCTTTACCAACCTAACAGTTAATCAAAATTACAAAGATTTAATCTTTTTAATTTTAATGGTACTACTCCTATTAATACTACTATTACCATTATCCAGTAATAGTACATTCTAAACTAAAAGCTAATTACCGACTTAAATAGTATGTGTAGTTCAACGAATGACGTTCTCTTAAATCGAATTTTGAAATTTTGAAATCTTTCAGTTTTCGATTCTCGTTCCAAATAAAGTAAAAAATAATAGGTACCTTAAAATTTTTGACGTAATGTCCTAAGAAATAAGTAATTAATGGACATTATACTAAACGAGAAACCATTCAAGTAATCAGAAATCACAAGACAAGAATCGCAGTTGCCGAATACGACAACCGGTTGGTTGTCGTTTTCGGCTGGCGACTGCGATTCCCTCTGCACTCGTGCACATGTACGCACCCCTCGCTGATTGTAGTCTTCGCTAATACGTAATTGCGTCCGCAAGTTAATTTATTGAGTTGCCGCAAACCTAGCAGTAATTTGCGATTTGAATGTGTCTCGTAATAATTTAGTAGCTTTAGTTACCATAAACTTTTTTTTGAGAGGTGTGTTGATAAAATAATCATCGGTCGTTCGCTAGTTTTTAACAGTCGTAGTACACATTTTTCCAGTAATAAATCCGTTTATCTGTCCTGCGAGAGATGTGGCCAGCCCACTGCCACTTCAGCTTACTTATTCTTTCTGCTATGTCAGCAACTTTGGTACTCTGACGGATTACTTCGTTTCGGATTTTATCCATCAAAGTTACTCCGAGCATAGCTCGTTCCATAGCTCGCTGAGCGACTTTAAATTGGTGGACTAGCCTCACTGTGAGTGTCCATGATTCGGCACCGTAGGTCATTACTGGTAGGACGCACGCATTGAAGACTTTAGTCTTTAGGCACTGTGGTATGGACGACGAGAAGACCTGACGAAGCTTACCGAATGCTGCCCAACCCAACCGAATCCTTCTGTTGGCTTCTCTCTCAAAGTTGTTTCTACCCAACCGAACCGTCTGTCCAAGGTAGACGTATTCTTGAACAACTTCAAGAGAGATAACCGCTGGGGTAGACGTGTCCTTGAGTGGAGACCGCGACTCGGCAAGCGTAGTGTGGGACGCCCGCCGGCCAGGTGGAGTGACGACCTACGAAAGGCGGCCGGCAGAGACTGGATGGGGAAAGCTCAAGACAGGGCTCAGTGGCGCACATTGGGAGAGGCCTATGTCCAGCAGTGGACGAATACGGGCTGATGATGATGATGATGATGAAATCCGTTTAACAGTTTGAAGAGAAAATAGATCATAACTATAGTCATCGAAGATAACCTCGTGAAAACGATCTTAGATACGATAAATAAAATTGATTGCTAGAGTGGATGCACGTTGTGAAATATTTAACAACTATTTTTGTATTTTTTTCTGTTCGTTGTCAGATTTCATTCTTGTTTATGTGTTTATAATGATTATTTACAGTATATATTCTGGGATTGAATACGTCTCTCGTTTAAACTAACACACTCTATATTTAAAACAGCTGCACTTATTGAATTACATAGTAAAACATTAATTATAATATCTAGACACATTCCATTTTTTTTTACTTTTTTGCTTTAATTTTTTCAAATGCATCGTCTATCAAAATAAATTTCTCCGTGGGGCCTAATATTGTAATCGCAAAATATTCTAAAAAGGAAATGCGCACTTAGACCCCATGACCCTAACGTCTCAAATTCGAACAGCTCAATACTATAGTTACAATATTTGCGCCAATTCACACGAGACGGCGTAAGGGTACCGAGTTGTCGACGCAGGTTTTGTGCCGCATCAAAGGAACTTTCCAAGACAACAGCTTATACTGTAGGATATCATACCATCTTCACGTATTAATCCGTTAGGTTCTTAAACCACGAGTACGCTGGCATAATCTAAGTCTTATTTACACAAGTTGACGAGTACTGTGATAGCTTCAGAATTTTAATTTCTTCGTCAAAGTGGATTTTGAGTCCGGGTGTTGCCTCTTGCGTGATTTGTGCTCGGCTACCTCCGTTTTCACCCTTTCGATAATATCTTGGATATCATCGTCTTCATGACGGTTTTGGATTTGTCTGCAGAGCGATTGGATCATTCGGGAGCCGGTTTTATGGCGGTAGGATTTGAAGCCTGTGGAAAGAGTTACACAATTAACGATGATGAACTTGGTACAATAATAATTTATTCTTAAAATATTTTTTTTTGACTTGATTCACAAGGTTTTTATAATGTAGGATCTGCACTTAAGCTATTGTCAAACAGACAGGCGAATGAATGCGATCCGAATCCTGTCATATAGAAAAGCGAAAGCGGTCCGATAGTCTATGTGACAGGCTTCAAACAATTCCGTACATTACAAACAAGAACGCTTCGCTTCGCTTTCGCTTCGCATTCGCTTCGCCTGTCTGTTTGACAATAGCATGTGATTATTATGCTCATAAGTGTGGCAGCTAATGGATTAACTGCCAAGAGTTTTCTTTTATTGTTAAAATATATTTATTATAATCTATACATATAATAAATTTGTAGAAGGGTCAATTCTGTACATTGAAAATATTGAAAAAATAAATAGCGGGGGGTGTTGCTGGATCGATACCAAACCCAAATATGTGATTAAAAAAATTTTTGTCTGTCTGTCTGTCTGTCTGTATGTGCAGGCATCACGTGAAAACTAACGGTTCGATTTCGATGAAACTTGGTATAATTATACCTTATTATCCTGGGCATAAAATAGTATACTTTTTATCCTGGAAAAATACGTAAAAAAAATCTTATTTTTCAGTTTTATTCATAGACGTTGTTCTGTAGAACCGCGAACACACGTTGCATTACCCGCAGTGGATTCAGCGCCGTAACCTGTAGCGCCGAAAGTCGGATTTGGCTTGAACCGTTTGCTGCACATGCGGGCCACGCCTCCCCGACTCCTATATAAGGAGCCGCGTTCCGCGCCGCGCGATGCATATAAATTCTGAATTTTGATGCAAGCGGACGTGTCCAGTGTGGCGAGCGGTCGTCCGTGGAATTAATATTGTATGCGTGTAATTTTAAACCGTGCTTTTCAGCGCGACCTTTTTGATTACTGTTCCGATCAGTTATTTGTAAATACAAGGTCGGAATTACTATGAAAAAAATACTTACTACAGACCGCGAGCTCAACAGCAGTAGCTCAATAGAGGGATCTCCTTAATTATTATAGGCTTAGCCGTATTTGGGTCCAATAGATATTTATAAGATGTCATTGTCAGAGTTACTCAAAATGGAGAAATACACCATCCACGCGAAGACTGACATCCGCGCGGACGGAGTCGCGGGCGGAAGCTAGTTATTATAAAAAATACTTTAAAAAATATGAACACAAAAAAATAGTAACAAAAGTGTAAATTACCTTCACGACAAGCATACAGCACAAGGGTATCATCACGTGTGGGGACAGTGAGGACTTCAGCTTCGATGTTTTCAGATCTGTCATCATCTTCCTGAAAATTGTAATTCGAAGATTAAGAATTTTGATAGGTAAAATTAAAATGTGAACAGTAATTTTTTATATATTATTTTTATTACACCTGAACAGAACGGAACTGTTGGCGAAGTGCTTAATTGATTGATAACTGAAATGCCTGTTGAGGGTTCGATCGCCGAACCAGGCAAACATTTGTATGATTTACAAGTAGCTGCTAAAGGTCTGGGTGTTTGCGTATGTGACTTTAAATATTTGTAAACGCATCCGCAATATAGGAGAAATGGCTTGTTTAGAAGTTACGTTGTTTTTATGTATTATGACCGTTAAAGAAAAAATACAGAAAATTTATTGCCTAGACCATCATAACAAACATTACCAAACACTTATATTGTCCAGAATTCTTATTAAAATATCTTAATTTTAAGTTAATGAAAGGACTTACTTGATCCAGTAATGGCATATCCGGGTCCGGAACATTGGCTACGGTAACATCATCTGATTGATTCCCTCTGCACGCCTGTGAAGTAAAAAAAATATCATAAGTTCGACGTTTTTAATTGAATCGACATATTGAAAATATTTAAGACAACAGTATTGTTTACCAGACTTTAGATGGGTTATGCGTATCGAGCTTAAAAGTGTGTGAATTTATCTTATTTGTCTACAGTTTTTAACCTCTGTCGAAAAAGAGGGACGTTTATTGTCGTACCACAAAAACTTTTAAACGTATGTTGAACAAAAATTTCAGATTATGTCGTTGAAATAAGGTCCGTTTTGCAGTCACACTTTTTTACACAAGTGTTCAACAGATGTTTAAGTTTTTGTTTACTACAAAAACTTAAACATCACACTTGTGTGATCTGATCATAGGTCTCGTCAGTAACATTTGCACATAATTCCAGGCAGCAAGCAGCTTTTAATTTGTGCTCATTGCCAAGTCACTATAATTATAATATAAAGAAAACTATTGATACAATTACTAAATGTTGATTTATAACTACAAAATAATTTGAATAGGACTTGGCTTCTATGAGATCTCAAAACTTTTTACGATGGAAATACTGCACCGAGAGACTTGGCATTTTTTTACATTTAATGTTTTTGGTGGGATCTCATTTATTTTTTGTAAGTGTATTTCTTTTTTTTTTTAGGTGACCTCGTAATTTCTTGGACTTCAGCTACTATGTCTATGTTATATTAATAAACTATTTTCCTAAATAACTGTTTCAGTAATAATAATAGATCTACTATCTACTCCGGCTAACTTAAGTTCTCCGAATATCGCTACAATGTTTTTTTAGTTTCGAAATGGTTTTTCATAGATAATGGCGCTATCTAATGAAAATTATCGAATTATTTTAAAGTACTACTTAGAATGCGATCTGTAACGAAACCATAACGCGATTCAGACAGGTACAACGCCATCTATCGAGCGCGCATACAATATTTATCGCAATACAATGGAGTTTTAGCTTTATTAAAATGAATTATGAACTTTATGTATTAATTTGTATTAATTATAGTCTATGTATTACATTTATATTATTCTTTTCTATTCTATGTATTTATTCATCCAATTGAATACTTAAACAACGAACAAAGTTAACAATGCAGTCATAATCCATACACAATGTTCTTGCCAAACCGCAAATATAAAATTGTTTTCTATGGTATATTATTTTTTAATGTTTTTATAATTTTTCCCTTATATGTGGCTAATGACCTATCTTGGTGCAAAATTTGAAGTTTCTAAGTCTGCTAGAAGTACCTTAGAGTTTTGATGATCGGTCAGTGAGTGACAAAATGGTGTAACTTTGATCGACCGTAACTCCTAAACTATTAATTCAATTGACATGTAATTTCGAACTTAAGCTTGTTCTAATGTCTACTATTATTCACCGAAAACCTAAACTCCTAGCTTTGTCCACGTCGAAGATATAGGGGGGGCGAAATAGCCGCGAATCGTTTCGAGAAAAGATGGTACGGCCGTGCCCGTTTTGCTCGAGACTTGGCAGGGGCACTGCCGTGCCCCCAGATAACCTCTTAAAACCCGGAACATTTGGATAACCAGATGACACCACGGTTGCTGAGACATACGTGTCCGATGCACGTGCTACTGGACCTCAGATCCGGTCTCTCCGAGAGGCCATGGCTGGGCGCTTGAACCTGTCTTTGGAGGCTGTCTCCGAATGGGTGAATCCGATCTGTTCAGGTTCTATGCTATATAACCGACGGCTGATGATTAAAGAGATGACTGTTTCCCATGCTTTTTGCTCAGTACAATGCCTAGACTAGGGCCAGACGCAGAAGGACTATTCAAAGAGGAGGGTGAAATGTCAAAAACAGACCACTACGAAACATTTCCAGATGACTCATTTGTACGACACAAATGAGTCCTCCCACCCAGGGCAAGACGGGAGGGACTGTCAGACTCGTAGGTACTGACTAAAATCCACGGTGTCCTTCAATAGCCCTTTACGTTCCAGGGTCACGGTAATGAGATAAATCCCGCGAACCCGGCAAGTTTTGGCCTTCTAGACCCCTCTAGAGGGCCAAAGCCTGCCGGGGTCGCGGGACCGGGCCCAACATCATGCTGACACTCTTTGAGGCGCGCGTGGAACACAACGCGCCGTCTGTCGACCCGGGCATGGTCCATGGTCGAACAGCGAGTCGCTCATTACTCGCCGCCCGCATGTCCGCGCCTACAGTGGCTGGAGATCGTCTGCCGACGTCCGTCGCCGTGGGCGTCTACCACTACGGCTGGGGTCGAGGGAGGATGCTGTCACGCGGCCCGCCTCCTCCTTCGCTAGCATGACTGCTACGCAGAAGGTGGCGACCGCTTCCTACTCCGACTCGCCCCGCAGCATGGCCTCGACCAATGCCGGGCGCGAGAGGTCTCCTCCTATAGCCGTCGTGAGGACACGGCGGTGCTCTGCTCAAACGGGGCTGTACTGCGGTTTACCCTTGTTTGGTAGAACAACTTTTGATACAATTTTTCTAATTCGAACAACGTTTGAGAAAACAATCAGATTGTATTTCATTTCATCGAATATATTTATTTGCGATAACTACATTTGCAACAACATTTTATCAAAAGGTATAATGTTCATTTGATGTAATGTTCAGGTGGTATAACATTTAGTTTATCGAATATTCGATAAATAAATCACGATAATAATGCAGAAAAGAAAACATTGTAGGTAAATAGTTGTTCCGCCGTGCTGATTACCACCTACCAATCTAACTGAGGATGCCAGAGCGAGCGAAGCGAGCTCGGGACTTGGGGCACCCCGACTCGGACAGATTAGGTTCAAAGCGGACGGCGGGGTCTGAAAGACCCCGCCGTCCAGGGTCGGTAGAGTTAGGCCGTGTAGATTCAGAAGTTTGGCTTAACATGAGATCTGATATCTTTTTCACAGGCCAAACATTATGTGGTCGTCTTGGCAACATTTTACATGAAATGGTTTTGGTGGGATTTCAGTTCTTTTTGTAAGTTGGTAGGCAGACTTTTTTTTATTACGTTTTTGGGAAGAAAACTTCCCAGTGGCTTTTACGAAAGTTTGACAGTACTTATTAATAGGTTTTTTAGTTACTGACTAGTACACTGTCTACAGTACCGTGTAAACTTTCATGTCCTAATACATAAAATTGCTGAAAATCTCATTCAAACTTCCACCCCCCCCCCCCCTTATTTTAGGGGATGGGGGCGAAAGTTAAAAGCTTATCTGGGGGCATGATAGTTTTTTTTTACTTTTTTTATAACGTCCACCCCCCCCATTTCAGGGGATAGTGAAAATCTCATTCAAACTTCCACCCTCCTTCTCTAATTTTAGGGGATGGGGGGCGAAAATATAAGCTTATGAATTTTTTTGTTGATTTAATACTAAACTGAGATTATATACCAAATTTCAGCTTTCTAGCACTTCAGGAAGTAGCCAAACATTTTGATGATCATCAGTGTGTAAGTGACGAAATCGGCGTATTTTAGATATCAATAAAAATCTAAAGTATTAAAGCTATTCAATTGAAACTTTGTATTTTTAATAAGTCTATTAATGACATCATATCCTGAGAATATGAACTATCTGGTACATCGGAAACCACTTCTATGAGGGGTCAAAAAAACGACGAAACTCTTCGAGAAAAGGTAGGTAGTGCCCTTGCGCTTCGCTTGGCTCGTCTTGGCGGGGCCACTATTATCCGGTAGTGGCCCCGCCACTAAATAAAAAATTACCAATTAATTATTCGGCGAAATGAATAATTCTACGAAACGACTTTATTGTAACCAAAATTAGCCGGAGTGATTTCCGACGAAACGTTGTTCTACCAAACAAGGGTGAACCCAGTACTGCACCGTATGCTCTACCGTGTCCTCCGGGCGATCCTCGCAGTGGTGACACCAAGGCGTGTCCTCCCTCATTATCAGACACAGGTACCTCCCGAAACTTCCGTGTCCTGCGTCATGCGGTAGCATGACGCAGGTCCTCACCGGACACGGAAGTTAAGGAGTGGCTCTAGTGGATAGGCGTCACGGCGTCCTTACCTACCAGTAAGGACGCCGTGACGCCTATCCACTAGAGCCACTCCTCAAAGAGGGGTCTTATTGCCGCGATTGCGGCGTGCCCGGATCTTAGTTGTGACAGTCGTTCCCTCCATACTGCCATGAGATCGCGCCGGAGCGGTGTACAGCCTTCGGCAGGAGGCGTTTGGCCCGCTGAGATTGGGCAGGAGTCGCCTGAGGGCGGCCGCTGCCCAGTTCAGCTTTGGGGCCAAACTCAGGAAATGCTCACTGAAGTTCCACCGGCTGTCGAGGACGAGTCCCAGGTACTTCATCGTCCTCTGTCGCCGATGCGAACCCCTCCCACCGTTATGTGGGACTCTGATCTTATTGCGCGTTCAGATGGCCATGAAAACACATGGACTCTGTTTAATGCAGCGCCACGTCGAGTCCCAACTGCCGGATCCTACCAACGACTGTCGCAACTGCTTGCGTCGCCACGTTGGCCGCCGCCTGGTGCGACTCTTCCTCCACCAGGATGAGCGTGTCGTTGACGCCGTCAGGGAGGACACTTTCTTTGCCTAGATCAGAGAACATTATAATTAATCTTGTACAGGCAAACCTGTGTGTGTGAGAGCACAAATGCTTCTCACATAGTCTCTGCTAAGAATGAGCATTCTTGTGAATATTCAATAACAGAAAACAATCGAGAGCTATTTAGCGAGCAGTCTGGCGGGCTTATTGCCGAGTCAACTCAGGTCTAGTCTGACATATTCCAAAAGATTTTTTTTTTCGACCATCGAATAGAACGTCCGCAAGAAAGATAGTGAAAATGTTCGTAGCGATTAAATTCGGAGAATGTTCGATGTTCTATTATAAATGAATGCTCAAGTATATCAGCGCCTATAATCTATTTTATCTATGCCATAATCAATCAGTTCTCCTTCTGACTTTCTAGATTATAACTCTGTACCTCTACCTACATAATAATATTATATTAGTCTGATATAGACATCTACACGTGGGCCAGTGCAAATCTCTATTAGGTACCTACTCTTCAAGACTTCACCATGTTTGTTACCCACGTCTTGCGTTCCTATCGCTACGTTTCCATCGCTTACGTTTCTCACGTTATCAGGCAACGTTTGTTCCCAGTCGCCGCCCTACATACCAAGAGACATGATCATATGATGCAGATGATTTACACTTGTGTACGTAAGTGCGGTCGATTTGTTTTCCCACTTATTGCTGCCAACGTGTTCGTTTCAGCGAGTTGTTCAACAGCGTTTTTGTTTCCGACGTGGCGTAGGCTCTTAGTTGAACAAACATGGTTGTTTAATTTTTACATTGGTCTTTGAGTCTAAGAGCTAAATTTAGAATGCCCTAGTATACTATATGTTAATGACTAAAAATCCACCCTGTTCCATCAACTACCCTTAATGTTCCAGGGTATCCGTAAGGTTACCTTCACAGACGCCCCCGCGACCCCGTTAAGCGTATGGTCCCATGAGGACCTTATCAGTTTGATGACAGCTCCTTAAGGAGCGGGGCTAACTTCGTAGGTGTGGAGCTACCTATTATTCCCTGCCCACAAGATCGCCTCTACCGGGCACGCCGCAAACGCTGCCCCTTTTTGTGTAGTGGCTGGAAATGCGCCTCGGTGTCCTCACTTCCCGCTTGACGCAGTTTCTCACCGGAAACGAATATTTCGATTGGAAAGGAAAAACGCCTACTCGGATCCCTGAGGACACGGTTGACCATATGGTGCAAATTTGTCCCGCTTCGGCAGAGCACCACCGTGTCCTCACGGAGGCGACGTCTGGCATTGGTTGAGGCCATGCTGCGGGGCGAGACTGAATGGGAAGCAGTCACCTTCTGCAAAGCAGTTATATTATATGAGCTACGGAGGAGGCGGGACCCGTGAATGAGAGGACAGCCTCCATCACACGACCGAGTCACCGCGGGACATCTCCCGCGGTGACTTGGTCGTGTGATGGAGGCTGGGCATGCCCTCGGCAACAGATGTTACGAAGCGATTTCCGTTCGCCGTAGGAGCGGGATGCAGACGGAGAGTAATGGGTTGTCTGTTGACTGCCCGATCATGCCCGGTCATGCCCAGGTCGACGGCGCGTCGTGTTCCATGCGCGCAGCAAAAAGCTGTCAGCAATCTGAAGCCCCCTAGAGGGTCAAAGCCTGCTGGGGTCACGGGACTGTCTTATCAGGTAACTCTGGAACATAAAAGGCCATTGTAGAACATAGTGGATTTTGGTCATACGAGTCCGCACCGATCCCCATCCCGCCCTGGATGGGAGGACTCATTTGATGATATTACCACGATAAAAAAAACACCCCGGCTGTGGCCGGAAAAGGAAGAAATGAATGGCTGGGTCGTGAAGTGGAAGATGTCCTCCATGTTTGTTACTCACGTCTTGCGTTTCCATCGCTACGTTTCCATCGCTTACGTTTCTCACGTTATCAGGAAATGTTTGTTCCCAGTCGCCCCCCTACGTACCAAGAGACATGATCATTATGATGCAGATGATTTACACTTGTATACCTATGTAGGAGCGGTGGCTTGGTTTTCCCACGTATTGCTGCCAACGTGTTCGTTTGAGCGATTTGTTCAACAGCGTTTTTGTTTCCGACGTGGCAATATTCACGAAGGCTGACCCTTCCTGGTTAAACAAATATGGTTATTGCAAGTTTAAAGATTGTCTCTCCATATTTAAGTGAAAAATTTAAGCATGTATGAGGATCACTACGTTCTCCATATCGCCTGACTTCTCGAGATTCTTGCGAGATTGTTCGACGCAAAAACGCTACGCTTGCGCTTAATAATTGAATTGTAACGACGACTTGTAATTGTTTTACCGCCAAGAGATGAAATCTTAATTAATGTCAAGTTTTAATCAGCTTACGAGCTCATACCTACAATTTTTTTTTTTACTGACCTAGATGCCAGCACGAGTTATAAATGGACTCTACATAAGGACCTTTGTGATCTCCACCACTCTTTAAGACTCCGCCATGTTGGTTACTCACGTCTTGCGTTCCCATCGCTACGTTTCCATCGTTTACGTTTCTCACGTTTTAAGGCAACGTTTGTTCCCAGTCGCCGCCCTACGTACCAAGAGACATGATCATACGATGCAGATGATTTACACTTGTATACGTAGGTGCGGTCGTTTTGTTTTCCCACTTATTGCTGCCAACGTGTTCGTTTCGGCGAGTTGTTCAACGGCGTTTTTGTTTTCGACGTGGTAACAACCGCGGAGGCTAAGCTTTCTTGGTATAAAAACATGGTTGTATGATTTTTGAGGTTGACCTGCGTATCTAAAAGCAAAATATTGAAAAACGAGTTTAAATCCGGGCAAACTCAAAAATTAGACAGCAGTGTATAGGGTCATTCTATTCTGCAGCCAAAAAGGTATGCATTAAGTACATTAATTAATCGAATGGAATTCATAGCTCTTTTGATAGAAATCTACCTCAAGTAGAATTTACTATGTCACATTATGTGACACAATAATAAAAATTTATATATTTTAAACGGCTATCGTCACGTTCTGTTATCTGTCTAATTTACACTTCATTGACTTAAGACGTACTAAAAAATACAATTGGACGATTTGATTGGTAAAATTTGAATGGGCCCCGACTGTGAGTCGTTCTGTTTTGCTTTTTCCTGCTGTTCTGTTGGGCTTGTTTCTTTCTTTTTAGTTTTTATAAAAAAAAAAATCACATAGTTTTTTTTCAAAATTAGTTTTTACGCAGTCGGGTTTTTTGTTTTTCTTTAAATTATTATTTTTTATTTTATACTTTTTAGTTACGATTCATTGTTCACTATTTTTTTTTGTTTGTATATCGTTTATAATTGAAATAAAAACTTAAATCAATAAGTAAGAAAATTAGCGAGAATGATTGTTTTGTTTACATATCTTAAACTATTATTTAAAATGAAAAATGATAAAAGAAACCTAAAGATGATTTTAAAATTCCTATTCAACGACACCCCACTTGACATAGTTCATCGACTTTTTTTTTCATTTTGACAATATGGCGTCTGGTTATAGCTCTGGTGAATTTTGATTACTGTCATGTCTTTAGTGACACTCGCAAGATTAAGACGAATCGATTGACTTAAGAATTATCAAAATCGGCCTACGCATTTGGTTTCTAGAACGCCACATAGAAACAAACATACATACATACTTAATAGACTGCTAAATACATTACCCTCCTTTGCGTCCCGCAGTCGGGTAAAAAAATACGGCCGCAAAAATTAACGTTCGTCATTTCTGTGATCATCACTTCTGTTATAAATGGACTTTTTGCGAAAGAAACATTCTGCGAAAGGGGCATTTTGCTATCTGTGGACATTCTGCGAAATGGACATTTTGATAAAGGAACATTTTGCGAAAGGCACATTTTGCGAAAGGAAAATTCTACGAAAGGGACATTTTGACTGTGCACACTTTGCGAAAGGGTCATTTTGCGAATGAGCTGTAGGGAGCAAGTGAAAATACGACAAATTGAAAATGAATCTCTAGCACGCTGCGTAGATACTGACGATGAAGATTTGGTTGCGGACAATTCCAACAAAATTGAAACCGTAACTTCATTAAAAAGTTTTATCTGATTAGTAGTTATTATTCCAAGCAAGTGCATCATGCCTTTATATTAAAAGATCTCAAATTAGCCAGTTATTTGTTAGAAGGTGACGATGAAGACGTCACTTCTTTGGTCATATTTTAAGATTTTTTTTCTGTGTCTTCTTGTTGTGTTCAAGAATAATTATACTTTGGTTTAATTGATAACAGTGTAGTTTTACAATTATCGTTCATAACGAATTCTTGGATAATTGTAAACCAGAATTATTTAGAATATCATCCTTTCCGTTACGTATTGCGTCACATCTGTTATCGGCTTTTTTTAGATTTCGACAATTTTCTCGTAAATAAAACATAAATTACCAAATATTTGTCACTATTTTTTTTTTTGGATATTTTGGTTACTAATCACAGTAAATCTAATAAATAATGAAAATCGATGTTTTTTTTAAATTGTTCTCCCTAAAAGTAGACTGACCCTAACTAAAATCTGTAGAAATGAAATCAGCTATTTAAATCGTCTGATTTCAAAGTACCACTTTGCTAACATTAACACTAATTAAAGGCACTAATTAAACTTACACTTTAGCGATTTGAAGTACTTTTGATCAACCGGGTTCTCTAGTATTTTGTCGGACTTAGACACACGCACGAGGGCCGATGTCAGTACATAGGAAGCCTTTGTATCGTCAGTCGAACTCCACCATATTTGTTACTCACGTCTTGCGTTCCCATCGCTACGTTTCCATCGCTTACGTTTCTCACGTTATCAGGTTACGTTTACTCCCAACCGTCGCCCTACGTACCAAGATACATGATCATAAGATGCAGATGATTTACACTTGTAATACGTAGGGTCGATCGCGGGCGTTGTTTGCTCACGCATTGTTGGCAACGTGTTCGTTTCGGCGAGTTGTTCAACAGCGTTTTTGTTTCCGACGTGGTAATAACCGCGAAGGCCGAGCCCTCTTGGTTATAGAAATATGGTTGTTGCAAATCTGACGTCGGCCATCGTGTGAATAAGAAATGTATATATGCATGCATAATTATCCCAGTTAACTGAACATTGAGGGTAGTGAAGTTTTTCTAAATCGTCTTATGCCTAACTTATTGGCCAAAGAAACGATTAGAAAAGTATTGAAAAGGCGTTTGCCCAAAAATAAAAAAAAAATACCTGAAGAAAGAATAATTTCGGCTTGCCGCTGAGACTTATTTCCTTCAAGAAGATATCTTCAACTTCACTCAGTCGGTAGAATGTGTCTGCTGCAAATAGAAGATCTCCATGTGTCCCATGCGTCAGGATCGCGACGGCGATACATGATGTCCTTGTGTGGTCCGATTTAGCGACTGGAATTTAAATAAGACCCGTATTAAGAGAATAATAATAACATGCAAAATATTTTCACTCTATTGCTGTTAGCAAGGCACTGTCATAAAAAAATGTCTTTTCAAATAATTCTTTAAGAAATGCACGGTAAACTAGATATTTTGGAACAAATGTCGTTATTGCAATATTGTTTTATTTTTCAACAAAAATCTGTTTAGACGAGTAAATAATCCATAAGAAATTTAAAAAAAAGTACGTTCCAATATCTTTCAAGCTGGCCTTGACTTACATTAAATAGGTATGAAATAAATAAAACTTACCTTTTTTAAGTAGTTGGATAATTTCACAATGTTTAAAGTCATTTGCCACTGTGACAGTAAATCCGAGGTTTTTGAATGTTTTTTTTAATCCCATTTTATCCACATTTGTTCCGGGTCTCGGGGATGCCCTGTAACATTTAATTGTACTTTAGTATTTCATAATTATTATTTACTTCACGCTCATTTAAATTCATGAGTTTCGATGCATTTTCATCTTTGTCAATATTCATCGATTTAAAAAAACAAAATATCCACACGTCAAAAAAAGTTTGCGATCACTTTGAAATATAGAAATCTTTTTTGTTATTACGGTATATTATATTATGATTTCTTATTCTTTTTAGATTATTTATTTAAAAATATAGATTTGTAATATAAAACATTTCAATTGTTTTTTCATAAAACAAGAAACAAATTATCAGCTTGTATCACAAACTTTTTTCACATTTGTGTGTTTGATAATGAACTAAATCATGATTTTTATAATTTATTTATATAATAAATGTAAAAGGTAATTAATATACATACTCGTAAGATTTGTTGTCCTCAAATTTGTAGTGGTTGAAAATGATCAATTTCTTCTCACCACTCATATCGTAGTAGAGGTCATTATCAATTTTTACTTTTTCTTTTACAGGAGTGCTGGGATGAGTTCTGAAACAAAATAAATCATTTTATAGTTTTTATTAGATTTTCTTTGAATACCTACGGGATACTTATCTATCAAATTCATTTAATACTACTTTTGCCCGTGACTTCGTCTCTCTTGATTAAGAATTTGACAATCAGTTCGGTGACAAGTGGCACCATCTATTATCATAAGAACGTTACTGTTATTTTCCTCGGGAACAGTGCTTTATTAGGGATAAACTGTACTATGTCCATTTCTGTACACTTGACAACGTATTTACGGATTAATACGAGTATCAGGACGATGTCCAGTGGTTTAGGTCAGTTAAGGTCACAAAAAAACTTTTACATTTCTAATATTAAATTGAAAAAGGAACTATAACACCCAACTCTAGCCTGAGATCAGCCGTGCATACACATCCAAAATAAGGCATTCTCAGTGTGAGAATGCCTTATTTTGGATCGCCCTGAGTGGAGCAGAAAGCATCTAAAAATTTACCCTGTTCTTGATTACAAAGTTTTTTTTCTTTTGCATTTCAGGGCCGTGGTAACCTGCATAGACAGGCCGTCAACACCGGCAGATGTTTGATCTTATGGGGACCTCAACAGTCTGCTTTGAAGAGCTATTGGTCGATAAAACCTTTTGTGAAGAGCAATCTTACTCTTCCACTGAAACGGAAGCTCATGGACATACTCACCCCCACACCCACACCAATGGAGCTCAAACATGGTCACTCACAAAGTATCAGAAATTCGTACGTCTTGGATTCTGCCAACGAGCTATAGAACGAAAACATATTGGCTGTCATCAGTAATAGCTTGGTTAAAATGGAACAGGGCTAATCATATTATTAAATCTGCCGTACGTCTCAGAACGACTCGTCTAAAAATTACCATGCAGCAGAACCCAACTCATTGGCCTATAGTTTTTTTGTCTTTGTCGGCAAGAGCTAAACTTGATCGGAGGAAGAAAATATAAGTGTGTAAGGTTCTGAGAACCGTGGAATGCCTTTCCACACATCAAGCACTTAAGGACCGAGGACGTCCCCTAGTGCTAGTAGTGGTGCTTGGGAACTCATTTATTGAATTTGGAAGTATTTTCTTGACATTTTATTGATGTAATTTTAAACATTGATTAGGCAGATGCCATTGTCCTTCCATAATTATTATAGATAACCTGTCTGCTAAAACTACTTAACGGGTAGTCCTTGGGTACACCTAAATAGAGCATCAGGAATAACCGTCGGTTAGTGTTCTATTGCGTTTAAAATTTAGAATCTATAATCCCGAGATGTGGAGGGGCATTTAAATATTTATATTAATTGTGAGGAGTTCATGTCTCTGGGGCCCCAACCAACGTAGCGTAGACCCTGCTCCCGATACCGGTGGAATACTTGTTTGAAATTAAAACATTCTTTTGTGAATACTGATAAGGCCTAATCTGACTATTGATAAATTCAATATCTTGTTATCTGTCGAATAAACGTTATCTATGTGCTTATTTGGGGATTGAATCAGCCCATAGCATTGTCATATTTTAAGAATGTCTAATTAAGCATGTAATTGTTTTAAAGTTTTATAATCATACCTATACCTACCTATACCATAATTTGAATTATTCAAACACATAAACACAAATGTTCGCGGTACAGGACTGGAAACTTAATCCCCTTTATTTTTGAATTCTTACAGTCTATCCAATGGTTGTCTGTTGATATCGCTAGGAGATAAGACCACCATTGTAACTATAGAACTAGCAAATTTGTACATTAATAAAATTGTGTAACCTAAAAATAGGAAGGAATGGAAGGTATTATGGAGGAGTCCTTTTGCTCAATTCCACGATCAAGTCATTCATCGTAATAATATTTTAACCGTGAAAGTTGTTTGGATGGATGTATGTTTGTTGAATTTGGATGAATTTAGGTACACACATAGTTCCTAACCTGGGTGAAGCCGCTAGCGACAGCTAGTAATAATGTAATATAATATTATATTGAATAGATCGGCAGAAGTGAGGCCACCTTGTCTAACGCTACAGGGCAAACGGTAGCTATCAGATAATTCAATGCCCCATTTAAAGTTATTGGTCTTGTTTTGTACCAGTACTCAAGAACACCAACAACAACTTTTATTGACATGATTTTTGATTGACAATGTGGATTTAAATCTGTAATAAATGATTTCATAATTATGATTTTTGTTGTTATTGAATAAATAAACAACTTTGTGTCTTAATTTTCGTACAACAGACTTATAAGTGAGAGTCTTCAGAAAGGTTAGGTTAGGTTCCTTTAAGTTAACGTTTGCAGGTACCCATCCCCATGGGGAAACGGCAGGAGCCTATGTATGTATCATCCTTATCAGCCTATAATATTCCCACTGCTGGGACTCAGGCCTCAATCCGCCGTAATCCACCACGCGGGTACGGGGCCCGCGTGGTGCTGGTTGGTAGATCAACTAATCGTCTTCTGCTACAAAAGATGAACAATAGAAGCGTATCTGTGCACATCGTGGCCGTGGGTCATCCAGGATCAATCCTGACAGTTATTGCATCATAATTTGCCTAGCCTTTTCCCAGCTATGCGTGCCTTCATAAACAAGCAGTTTTCAGTACAGACGGTAGGTTAACAGAAAATTTGTATAAAGAAACTGGTAAAGCAAAGTTCTTACCTGTGTTTATTATGTGCCAGCACATAAGAATTGTACCGGGAACCTATTTCTCTGTAAAAGCCCTAATTTGGGGTTGGCTTCCAGAGTAAACGGATGCAGCTGGTAACCAGATCTTACCGGCTACCTAGTTAATACTATTAATACAGAATGCTTTGGTAAGAATGATTCAGAACCAGTTATCATAGAGACTTACTTTGAAGGCCCGCAGTCTACGCTGTCCGTATCCTTGATTGTGGTTTCAGAGGCATTTTCAAATAATTGATTCATTGTAAACGCACGAAAAATACTCAAAACAATAAAAATTTAAAAGGATTAATTTGTAAATTTAAAAAAAAATGTGTTCTTGAGTTCGATGTGCACGTGTGTATGCAGGGAAAGGAAAATGGCGATATGACATTACATAAATGATTATTATATAGATAAAAGAATACGTCAAATCTTAGTGATGTGCAAAATTATGACAATCTTAAAACTAGTTTCCATTTAAAATCAAAAACTGATTTAGAATGTATTAAATTGTGACTAAGTATGCATTTTATGTAAATAATTACTAATTTAATAAATTATTGGATTTAAATAATTTTTACCAATAAGTCGCTTTCAAATATTTTTTAAACTACAAATTGACAAATAATTCTTAGACTAATTTATTCAAACAAAATTTTCTAAACAATAATACAATAAATTAAAATAATTAAAGTTAACCATCAAAGAGTATCAAAAACTCCTGCTCTATGGTGCAAAAAAAAAAAAAACTAAAGTGTAGGTATGTTTATAAAGACAGTTACTATTTACTATGTGTTTTATTATTTACATTTGTAAAATATTTTGACGGTAAAAAACCCATTTTTTAAAACTGGGTTGAGAAATTAATGGTAGTCTACCAAAACCGGAAAAGGGGTCTATTGTTTTAAAAAATTACAAGAAATTTCAAAAAATTAGAGACTTAGGTATGTCATATCTTTAATTTCATAACTTTATTAAAAAATATCTTACAATGTTTAATAGATTTTTTTTAATAATATAAATATGATATTATATACAGGGTGTCCAGTAATGAATGGATAACCTTGGAATGGGTCATAGTAGAACTAAAGGCGATTCAGAAAAAAATACGAAAAAAAATCAATACCTAGTATTTCCTAAGATATGTCACTTTTAAAAATATTGATAATTTTTGGTACCCTACTTTACATTCTTGCACACCACGACCACAAATTGATGAATTCCATCATTTTTTTACTGTTAAAATAATCTACTTTAACTGAGCTGATAGATGAGCAGTAAATAGTAACACTGTTAATACACGGCTTTTCAAAAAATTAACTCGAATTAGTGCTTTAGTGAAAAAAATTAGAAAAAATTTCGTTATGACAAAGTTTAAGCAAGCATAGCATGAAAAAAACGTATGGCAATACACGTGACCAATAATTTTAAAATAATGTGTACTTAATGCAGATTTTGAAATGGTATTACTTATCATTGTACCTAATGTAAATAATGAATTATTGCTAATTGTGTTTGAAAGGAGAGAAAATTGCTGCTGAGAAAAGTTTGAAATATTCAGGTATTCCAGGTAAACCCCACACATTTTAAGAATTTCACCGAAGTAAAAAAAAGTCTCGTCTTCTAGACGCTTCGAATGACACCTATTTCAAATCTGTTGGATACCTTCACCTAGGTTGATTACTAAATTTCTCTCCTTTCAAACACAAATAGCAATTATTCATTATCTTCAATAGGTACAATGACGAAAAAAACGTATGGCAACCCAAGTGGCCAATAATTTTTAAATGATATGCACTTAATGCAGATTTCAAAATGGTATTATTCATCACTGTACCTATTGAAAATAATGAGTAATTGCTATTTGTGTTTGAAAGGAGAGAAATTGGCTTACCTAACCTAACCTGAGTGAAGGTGGGTGAAGGTATCCAACAGATTTGAAATAGGTGTCATTCGAAGCGTCTAGAAGATGAGACTTTTTTTTTCTTCTGTGAAATTCTTAAAATGTGTGGGGTTTACCTGGACTACCTGAATATTTCAAACTTTTCTCAGCAGTAATTTTCTCTCCTTTCAAACTCAATTAGCAATAATTCATTATTTACATTAGGTACAATGATAAGTAATACCTTTTTGAAATTTGCATTAAGTGCATATTATTTTAAAATTATTGGTCACCTGTGATGCCATACGTTTTTTTCATGCTATGGTTGCTTAAACTTTGTTTCAATGAAAATTTTTCTCAATTTTTTCACTAAAGTACTAATTCGAGTTCATTTTTTAAAAAGCTGTTTAGTAGCAGTGTTACTATTTACTGCTCGTCTATTAGCTCAGTTAATTTAGATTATTTTGTCAATAAAAAAATGATGGAATTCATAAATTTGTGGCCGTGGTGTGCAAGAATGTAAAGTAGGATACCAAAAATTTTCAATATTCTTAAAAGTGACATATCTTAGGAAATACTCGGTATTGATTTTTTTTTGTATTTTTTTCTGAATCGCCTTTAGTTCTACTATGACCCGTTCCAAGGTTATCCATTCATTACTGGACACCCTGTATATATTCTTAGTTAACTTTTAGATTTTGTCATAACGTTGCAAAATAACTTAATAACTTACTCTGTAAAGTTACAGTGAGCTATGACGTTATCACTAAAAGGGGCTTATCATAAGCAACGGACATTATGTTATGATAAAACCAGACTGGATATTATAAATACATACAAAAAAGGAATATTGATCATTTTTGTGCTTGTGCATTTTTTTTTTCTTATTTGGTAACAATCATCATCAAATAAATGTGTGTTAAGTCCTTTTTATTCGTGATAATATCAGCAAATGAGTCCTCCCAAACAGGGCGGGACGGGAGGGACTGTCAGACTCTTACTGACTAAAAATCTTCTTTAGTGGCCCTTTCCGTTCCATGGCCACGGTATCCTGCTCAGGGCGTCCCATAATGCCAAAATGAGCAGTTTGGGTAACACTTCTGTACTTATACTATTAGTATACCGTAAATTAGTATACCTTAGTTTACTCTAACTAGTACTAATACAGTAGTATATGAGTATACCAAGAGTAGGTTATGTTACTATACAACTGTGGTCGAGAGTTAAAGGTCGTAGCAGAAGGCATTATATAGTTTCAACCCCGGAAAAAAAAAGATGGCACCAAATAACAACCCCACCAGCAAATCATAGTTTTTTAAAAGCCAAATTACCCCTAAACAAATCGTCCATTATTTGACTAGTAACGTAGAAGTCAGCCGATTGAATTTTAATATTAGTTATATAATAGTTAGCTAAAAACCACAATATAACTGTTACACAACATGAAGGTTAAATATGAGCCCAATAATTATACGAAGTTTTTTTAGTTGGGAATGCACATAGGTACCTATGATTACGTTTATCGCTAATTCGTCTGTCGTGTTACCAAGATAACGCTTTTCGTGCCAAAAGTTGTCGGTGTTATCTACTTTCAAAGGGAGCGGTCGATGTTATAATCAGTGGTGGCCCAGAGGTAAAACCCCGACTTTACAATTTATAGGTCGTTGGTTCGAACCCAGTAAGGCATTACATAGAATTATTTATTTCATAACCACTTCTCGACGTGAGGAAATCGGCTTGTCCTAGAACCGATGATTCGACATTTGACATGTAACAACCTAAACAGAAAGAAGATTCGGATAATGGTAAAGAAGAGTATGTTTTACATGGACCTCCCAGTTACTGGGTAATAGCTTGATAACACCATTGTCTGACAGAACCTTGCTATCAGAATAGTAAAAACCAGGATATAAACTTTATGTGTGCCAATTTTCATTTAAATTCATTCACTTCAATAGCCCTTTACGTTTCAAGGTCACAGTTACTTGATAGGACAGACCCGCTACCTCGGCAGGATATACCTGTCACAAAGATTGTTTTGAAAAGAAAAAATCGACTAAGAGCACGACTCAAACCTGCGTCCTTCTTGATTACTTCAGAAGCTTTACCAATTAAACTTTCGCAGTTCTGCCCAGCGAGGTCGAATCTTTCATTCCATTGTAAAACGTCTTTCAACTATAAAACTAAAAAATATAATAAAAATATTTACCATTCACGACGCAGATGTTAATTCACATAAATATTAAAATGTTGCATGTATCATGTTAAACTAGCGGCACCTGATTTTGAGGTGTACTTTTAAAGAAATGAGACTACATCTTCTCTTTCACTTACCTTTGACTTAATGCCCTATGTCTCCTAGATGCTAAGGGCTTCCACAAATGTCCTTCATTCCGATCGGTCTTGATCTTCTCGTTTCACCTCGCTCCACAGTCATTCCGATGTTCGCCGCTTCTGCAAGAATGTTTGAAAATGGTGTTAATCTAGACACTTGTTAATTGTATTGAAAGAAAAGCTTGTAGATTGTATTCATATGCCTGTCTTACAGACATGCCAAAAGTCATCTTCTGACTCAAAAATAGCTGAATTACTTATCTTTGCCTCTAAATTTATGAGAAAGTGAATTCGTTAAATAGACGTTTAAAGGATTTGGCTAACAGCGACCTCGGCAAGGCTTGACTCTAGCGACGTAAGTCTCCGATATCTTACGACTTTCATATACAGGCGACTTTTGCACTGACTGACTTTTATACAAATTCATACAGGGTACATAAAATCTTAAGGAGAAAATCTATAGGAGACTTGCGTCTCGTTGTGTACGAAGGGCCTTTGCATCATGGCACATGGTACTACATGCAACACGCAGACAACACGCGTTTCAAGAACGCGTTATTATGACTCAAACGCGCGTAATGCGTCATAAAAACGAGCGTATGAAGCGCGTTCGGAACTCGTTTGAATTGCGTACAAACGAGTAGCTTCGATATCACTTTTTGGCAAAACATTTAATCATCCACTGGCATTATTATTAAAGGGCGGCCCTAGCTATTTTAAGACGTCAGAAAGTCAACAATACCTTCAGTTCTAATTAAAACGTTACAATTAATAAATGTATCAAAGACTAAAACACTTAAAACCAAAAATAGTTACCAAAAATTTATTATATACTGAACTTAAAGTGAGTAAGCACCTGAATTAACTATGTTAGTAGGTATGGTACTTATGACTTTTACGAAAAATTTATGTTGGTCACCGACTAAGACAGTAATATTAAATGTAAAGAAAAATATTCCTTCATTTATTCTAGTAATTAGTTAGAGCGTGACATAATGCCTAAGTAATGAACTTGGACAAACACATTTGTTAAGAGGACAAAAATTATCGAAGAATTAAATCGTTAGATTTTTCCTCCTGAATCAAAATGATTGCGGTTCTCATCACCTTTTGCTGATTGGGGTTCTATTTCGTTGGAAATAAAAATTTATTTCACAGGTTGGTTTATATCGTATAATTATGACTTAGGACTTTACTTAAGCAACTCCAAAAAAGTAGGGGGTTCTCAATTCGCCTGTATTTTTTACTCTAATATTCAAACTTGTTAATTTTACTGTTAATCACATTTTTTTCATAACTTTTTTTCTTCTTTTCATAAGACAGCCGAGCTGTCAGATTATTGATAACTCTCTATAGCGCTCGTGGAACACGACGCGCTGTTGACTCGGGTATGGTCCAGGATCAGACGGCGAGTCACCCATTACTCGCCGTTTGCATGTCCGTTATTAAGACGTAAGTAACTTACTGCTAGTTTATTCTTGTTGAATCCGCTATGAGGCATGAGAGAGGATCCTTTTCTCTCTTTCAAACACTTCTATACGCGATCAAAGTACGGCGAAAGGTTATCTAACGATTTAAATATTTAAGGAATTAATGTTAATGAAATTAGTCGCAATCATAAAGGAGATATTAATTGAATACTTAGTATATTCGTTGGAGCTTTTAGTAAAGATTTTGGTGTAGAAATAATATTTATTAATTTTCGTTTCATTAAATTATTTTAAGAGGTCATAATATTATTTTAAAAACAGTTTTAGGAAGTTTTACTTTGAAAACAACACCAATACAATGCACAGGAAAGTGATGAAATGGACATACACCCCACGCCATGTTTTTATTATCCAATTTGATTATGATAAGATGAGGGATAGTTTCACAGAAATATTTCAAAATATACCTTAAATTAATGTACCTTAAGTAACGTTAATTTTTATTTATCCTTTTTTAATAAAAACAATAAATAGGGCACCCTTGAAGCACTACACTCAACGTATGTTCTTAACAATATTATTTTCCTTCCAATCTTTTCGTAACACTGAAACAAAGATTTAATAAAGGCTAAAAAGAAAAACCTTCTTTCATTCGGACACTGACCTTATTGTGGCCTTTCAAGACAGTTGAGCGAGCGGTCCTTTTTATAAATTCGAAAAGAGAATTCGTTAATAATTCTGTGAAGAATATTTGACAGCTCAGATTGACAGTTTCCTTCTATTTTTGTGTCAGAAGTTTTTAAATGGGTTGTACGATTTTTTTTACACTCATTTCTTTTTTGGAGTATTTTTCATAAAGCTACATTTGTTTTACTCCACTAGTGATGGCACGGTTAGAGCAGTGGTTGAGTGTTCCACGGTTGCGCTGTGTGGAACGGGTTCGATTCCCGCACGGAATAAATATTTGTATAACTAGTTGTAACGGATTTGGTTTCTTAATGTAGGCCAACGTTTCACAAAAAAAAAATACATGTGGCACTCGGAGACTGCCGCGGTCACACGGTGAAGCTATTGCATAACATTTATTTTTTATTTTAAAAGAAAATAATCGCTTACCGCGTATATTTAACGAGAATATAATTTATTTAAAATGTTTGTTGTAGGAGAATTTTATAAGTAGGTTTCATTGCGAAAACTTCTTTTGTAGCTGGCCGTTTGGAATCAGTAAGAAAAAGTAAATCCCTCTTCGTACCTTTATGAGCACGTCTGTCCGTACCTTTATAATTGCCGAAGTCTCCCGAACTGAAACGACGCCGTGCTGTCAAATGTGGTCAGGTTTTTTCGTTAGGTTTTTCGCGCCCGCAGCGCTCAGAGCCTGCGATAAAAGCTATGCAATAGCTTAAAAGTATTAATAGTATGATTTGTTTACAAAAAAGTCATTGATTTAGACCATTAAATTAAACAATCAATTGTTTTCAATGTGTTCATCAGCACAATTACGATTTTTTTTTTTTTTTTTTGCTAGCCTGTTCTGTCCCACTCCTGGGCAAAGGCCTCCCTCCACTCCTTCCACTTCTCGCGAGCCCGCGCTTCCTCTTTCCAGTTCGGAAGGAACCTATCCAGTTCGTCCCGCCATCTCCTTCGTGGCCTGCCGCGACCCCGTCTCACTGTCTCAGGGAACCAGTTTTCAGCTATTTTGGCCCACAGTTTGTCCGGCATACGACAGACATGTCCTGCCCAGTCCCATTTCAGTTGGGCAGCCTTCTGAGCCACGTCAGCTATATTCGTCTTGGAGCGCAGTATTGTGTTTCGAACGCGATCCGTTAATTTAACACCAAGTATACTGCGCTCCATTGCTCGTTGGCAAACCTTGAGTTTGGACTTCTGGATGTCAGTCAAAGACCACGTCTGTGCACCATATGTTAAGATGGGGAGTATACACATGTCCATGAGCTTGCGCTTTAGTGCCATAGGCAACTTACCCTTGAATAATTCCTTCATGGACCAGTAGCTCTTCCAGGCGTTTTCTGTCCTTCTTGCGACTTCTTTGTCTTGCCTCGCCTGAAAAGAGACTACTTGGCCCAAGTAAAGGTATTCCTGGACATGTTGTATTACCTCCCCATCTACTTTTATTGTTGTAGGTATATCATTGCACATAACTTTAGTCTTCGACATATTCATCTTCAGTCCAACCTCAAGGCTTGCTTCGCTTAGATCTTGAAGCATCTGCTGAAGTTCTGTGGCTGAGGATGCAAAGAGAACAATGTCATCGGCGAAACGTAAGTTCGACAGTCTCGTCTCGCCGAGGACAATGCCCTTTTCCCTCCAATCGGCTGCCAATTTTCTGAAGATTTCTTCCAGGGTACTGGTGAACAGTTTGGGAGATAGCGGGTCACCCTGTTTGACTCCTTTCTGTATTTTAAATTTTGGACCGGTGCTTTGTAATTTTATTGCGGCTGTACTATTTCTATAAATGTTACGTAGTAGATTAATGTAGGTGGTATCAATGTTTTGGTTCTTTTATTATTATTATTACGAATTATAATTTTATTATCATTTCAGTTCAGTGAGGTGAAATTAGAGCAAAATCAAAAGTTATATTTTCATACGCAACAACGCCTGCGTCGCGTCTTCGCAAAGATATTTTTAAAAATATATTTGCGAAAAAAAAAATCTTAGAGAAAAATCATTCAAAACCACAATTGTAATGTGCACTAGTCGCACTGCGGTGCATAACGGACCTCTTTTGCACAACTGCTAACGAAGTAAGAAAGTTACATGCTAATTCTGATATTTAATTTAAAATAGGTATGTCAGATTAATTACTTCAGATAAATGACCTATAAAGGCTCAATATCCACAACATGTTTACTACTCCATTTTCAAGAGGAAATTTGCACTAATTAATAGTGATGTTCAGCCCTGAAATTAAGGGAATCTTCGGACACAGCACTATGAAACAATATCCGAAGCGAACGGCCGAAAATTAAATTGATGTCATATTTGACAGTGACAAATAGCGATCTTTTGCCAGCCCGAGGGATGAGTTTGAAGATAAATAAGCAAAGAGCATAAATTAAATTCTTCTTAGTAAATAAAAATATATATTTCCCAATAGGGCTGTAAAAGAATAGGGCTGGCGATTGTGGTTCTGTTACTTGATAAAGAACTCAGAATTACCCTATTATTATCAAAGTTACGCACGTTTAAACCCTTTTTAGGGTTCCGTACGTCCGAATACAAAAACGGAACCCTTATAGGATCACTCGTGTGTCCGTCTGTCTGTCGCTTACAGTCAATTATCTCCGAATCTACTAGACCGATTTGGTTGAAATTTGGTACACATATCAATTCCTGTGACCCAAGCACAGAGGTGTGACGTGAATAGATGAAATCTGTATGTGGGAGGTAATTTTTGGGGGGGAAGGGGAAAATGAAAAAAAAAGTTTTGAAAACTGCATCGTGTGACATATCAAATGAAATGTCTTGTTGAGACAATCTTAAGTGTATTTTTTTTGTAATTTTAAAATAAATAGTTTCCAAGTTATTCAAGAAAATAGATGAAATTTGACCATTCCCCCCCCGCCTTATCTCCGAAACTACTGAACCTAAAATTTTGAAAAAAAAATCAGGAATTAGTTTTCTACTTATAGATTATAGGATAACCTATAAGAAGTCCATATCTGTATATGGGAGGTAATTTTTGGGGGGGGAAGGGGAAAATTTAAAAAAAAATATTTGAAAACTGCATCGTGTGACATATCAAATGAAAGGTATTGTTGGGACAAACTTAAAAGTATTTTTTTGTAATTTTAAAATAAATGGTTTCCAAATTATTCAAAAAAAATAGACGAAGCTTGACCATTCCCCCCCCCTTATCTCCGAAACTACTTAACCTAAAATTTTGAAAAAAATACTGGAATTAGTTTTCTACTTATAGATTATAGGATAACCTATAAGAAGTCCATGATATTAAAATAACATGGTAAATCACTCAATATTGTGCGTACCAATTTGGGTCAGATTTAAAAAAAAAAGTGATAGGTAACATCGTACGGAACCCTCTTCACGCGAGTCCAACTCGCACTTGGCCGGTTTTTTTTATTTTGACATCCATTAAATAAGTCCATCCCTGGATAAGGCCCGGTCCCCACCAATGCGGAGAGAAGCGAAGACGAGAGGAGATACGTTTTGAATAACCAATCAATTTCCACGGAAGCTAAGGCGATGGGAAACGTGAAAATCTGATTAGTTATTCAAAACACATCTCGTCTCGAATCCTCTCTTCTCTATTAAAAATAAACCTTATTTTCAGTTATCCTGTTTTATGGTGGTAAAATCATCCAATGGGTGGGAACCCAGGGCGGGACGGGAGGGACTGTCGGATATGTAGTGACTAAAATCTATGGGCCGGACTCGAGACGTCGCCACCATCACCAATCCACTCTATGAGAACGTGGAGGTGCTGTGTCTAAGCGGGGGGAACCGATCAATTTACCGAATTTTGTTTGTTCGAATTTCATTATACCGAAAACTATTGACCGATATCTCTTTTGCTATATCCATTATTTTACATATTTTCAGATCATCGAAGTATCATTAGCCGTAAGTATTATTTTACCGAAGTATGTTCCGCCGATTAACAAAATAACTTTTTACTATTGACCGAAGCCTCTTTTAAACTTTTTTCAATTCGCCATACCGAAACAACATTTTACCGAAAAAATTACTGTCATAAAAATTCAATATATTGTGCTAGGTTACCTATCATAAGATCGAAAAACGTTTGATCGAATTTCATTTGACCTAAAACTTTTCAACTATTATCGTTTGGTTTTTTTTTACTTCACGTTAAGTCACGTTTGCCACTATTTCAGTTAACCTATTATCTGTTCGTTTTTTTTCGTTACTCCAACACTTCATTTGGCCGAAAAACTTTTTACCGATGTTACACTTACTCGAAATGACGGTTGTTCGAAGTATTATGTTTCCAAACATTCATTAAACCACTGTTTTAATTGCCATATTTTCATTTCACCAAACGCCTAGAAATTTGTGCACACTAATTATTGCTGTTACATTTTTGCAGGCGCCATTGAAATGTAGGTAGACAAAATAATTGTGCAAATGTCATATACGATAATATAACTCTGACGGGTATTGTATTATCATTAATGACATTTGCTGTTAATTACATAGTTGGTCTGGGGTGTTCTGGCTAGCACGTGTGTTCGAATCTTTTTGCGGATTTTGTGTGATTCTTGATACTCTTTTGTGCCTTGTTATTGTGTTTGTAAAAAGGTTTGTATTGTGATACACTTGCATACAGCATACAAACAGACATGCAACATGCAAACAAGCACCACAAAAACATGCAAGCAAGCATGCAGCATGCAAGCAAACATGCAGAATGCAAGCAAGCATGCAGCATGCAAGCAAGCATGCAGCATGCAAGCAAGCATGCAACATGTAAACAAGCATGTAGCATGCAAGCAAGCAAGCAGCATGCAACATGCAGCAAGCACGTAGCATGCAACATGCAGCAAACACGCAGCATTCAAGCAAGCATGCAACATGCAACAAGCATTGTTTCTGTCATGGCTCCGACGCTGCGGGGTTTTGGGTGGCCCCACGAGAGCTTATCGTCGCAGATAATTTGAACGTTCACCACCGCAGCTTCGGCTTACTGGCCGGCTTCGCCGGCCAGCCTCAGCCGCGGCGGCGGCCGTTCTAACCACCTGCTCCTCAGCTCGCGGGCCACCCCACCCCTCCGCGCCTACGCGATTTTAAATTACACTCTAGGGGTAGGGCAGACAAGACTACGTAAAGTCGGCTTTGCAGCATTTCCTTTTCGCCACAAAGTTTTGTATCACAATATATTGAATTTTTATGACAGTTATTTAATTTATCGGTAAAATGTTGTTTCGGTATGGTGAAAATATGGCAAATAAATCATTTGGCAATTGAAAAAAGTTTAAAAGAGGTTTCGGTCAATACTAAAAAGTTATTTTGTTAATCGGCGGAACATACTTCGGTAAAACAATACTTATGGCTAATGAATACTTCGATGATCTGAAAATATGTCAAATAATGCATATAGCAAAAGAGATGTTGGTCAATAGTTTTCGGTATAATGAAATTCGAACAAACAACATTCGGTAAATTGATCGGTTCCCATTGTGCTACAAAACTTTGCGGCGGAAACGTAATGCTACAAAGCCGACTTTACGTAGTCTTGTCTGCCCTACCCCTAGAGTGTAATTTAAAATCGAGTAGGCGCGGAGGGGTGGGGTGGTCCGCGAGCTGAGGAGTAGGTGGACAGAAGCTGAGGTAAGCCGAAGCTGCGGTGGTGAGCGTTCAAATCATCTGCGACGATAAGCTCGCGTGGGCCCACCCAAAACCCCGCAGCGCCGGAGCCATGACAGAAACAATGCGTGTTGCATGTTGCATGCTTGCTTGAATGCTGCGTGTTTGCTGCATTTTGCATGCTGCGTGCTTGCTGCATGTTGCATGCTGCATGCTTCTTTGCACGCTGCAAGCTTACTTTCATGCTACATGCTTGCTTGCATGCTGCATGTTTGCTAGCATGCTGCATGCTTGCTTGCAAGAAAGCATGCAGCATGCAACATGCTTTATTTTTGTGGTGCTTGTTTGCATGTTGCATATCTGTTTGTCTGCTATATGTATGTTTGTATGCTGTTGGGCATTTTAAGAATTGGACATTTCCCGACTAAGCCATATACTACACAATAACAAGGCACAAAAGAGTATCAAGAATCACACAAAATCCGCAAAAAGATTCGAACACATGTGCTAGCCAGAACACCTCTGATAGTCCAACTATGTAATTAACAGCAAATGTCATTAAGGCTAATACAATACCCGTCAGAGTTGTATTATCGTTTATGACATCAATTATTTTGTATTGTCTACCTACATTTTAATGGCGCCTGCTAAAAATGTAACAGCAATAATTAGTGTGCACAAATTTCTAGGCGTTTGGTGAAATGAAAATATGGCAATTAAAGCAGTGGTATAATGAATGTTTGGAAACATAATACTTCGAACAACCGTCATTTCGAGTAAGTGTAACAACGGTAAAAAGTTTTTCGGCCAAATGAAGTGTTGTAGTAATGAAAAAAAAAAAACGAATATATAATAGGTTAACTGAAACAGTGGCAAACGTGACTTCGATGAAGTAAAAATAAACCAAACGATAATAGTTGAAAGGTCAAATGAAATTCGGTCAAACGTTTTTCGATCTTATGATAGGTAACCCTAAGCGGGGCATACCTCCACTGCTATGCATAATAATATATGCTCCACAGTATCTACCGGACCATCCAAACAATGTTAATAAACTCCTGATTATTATGAGTTACAAAATAGTTTAGTAACGTATACATTCTCCAAGAACTTGGTATCAAGCAGCGTCTATCAGCAATAGTCTAAGCTCGAATACTTCAGTTTTTTGGTCACGTGTCCCGGAAAGGTAAAGACCCAATTGAGCATCTTGCAGTTGTCCAGGGTAACGCGGATTACACACAGTAATGCCCCTGGCTGGATTCGAACCCACGACCTACAACTCGTAAGTCGGGGCCGATACCACTGGGCCACCACTGCTCTTCGAGCCGATGTAAAAGTAAGTAATACGAAAAATCATACCTACATTATAATAATTTTTCTTACATGAAAATGGAACAATAACGCATTTCCCCCGAGTCGATTTTTTACGCATTCAATAAAAATCTTTTCTTTTCCCCCAGATCAGATTCTCATTTTACCCTTTATACTTTTCTGATTTAAACGCGTGTTCAATTTATTTTCATGCTCATTTTCGCGTTTCCATAAAATTTGTCAGCCCTAAAGAATGCTCGCGTAGGATCGGAAAAAAAGTATGAAATTACATTTTCGTGCGTCATTTTAGTTTAGGAATTCAATAACGTTTGTAACATGGCGTTGCGGTTCCATTTCCTGCCTCATATTCTATCTGTACACATTCATCACTAGAATTTCAGAGACAAAGTACGTTTTGCTTCTGTTACATTGCTGTGGTCGTATATTTGTGGTGAAAGTCTGTAGACAGTGACTAGGCGTAGTTTCCTAAGAAATTTCGTGTGGATTCTGTGATATATGTACTATGTTAAAAGAAATTTCTAACTTTAGATGTAGGAATATTAATAGATAAATAAACATAATTATGCATCTCGACGAATCAATTATCTCCTTAATTTACGATAGTTTGATACATGACGATAGCTATCAGCAAACTGGCCCTTTAGCCAAACAGCAGACGACAATCGTTCTCGCTCAGCAGTCACTAATACATTTTCAACTATATACCCCAGCGCGTAAAGTTGAAAATTTATTGAAGTTTATAGATCGTTTTCATTCGTTTCATTCGTTATCGCTCAGCAGTATTTAACAGATTTTCAACTTTATACGCTAGTGTATGAAGTTGAAAATAAGAAAGAAAGAAAAGACATTTATTGACACACACAGGACAGAACAACCAAAATTACATGAAAAAACAATACAAGGTAAAACCATAAAAAACAACAATTTAGTCCTGTGCGAGGCCAAAAGGCTCCTACCTCAGCATGTGCTGCGACATTTTTAATTGTCACAGAGCGCTGGTAGGGCTGAAAATGTATTAGTGACTGCTGAGCGATAACAATTGTCATCTGGTGTCGTGTGCTGTTTGGCTAAAGGGCCTGCATCGCATAATCAACTTAAAATGTCCCCAAATTGAAACACAGGCATCATCTTTGTGAGAGAGTGTGGGCTGTAATACGAAACGCCAGCCTAGTGCGAGTTGGCAGATGTCACGGGTCTTCTAAATTAAGGTGTTAGTACAAGTCGGGTTCCTAATGAAATAATTAGGTAAATGTATGGATTTTTTTTGACACGGAAAGCAAGCAGATACCACGTTAAATATCTTTGAAAACTTACAAAAACGTTTATGAAATTTTCCGACAAATACAAATATATTTTTTGCTCTTATATCCCCTTCAATTTACCGACAAAAATTAAATTATACACACATATTCAGTCCTACATTCGCTCATCTTACGATAGAAACACAACACGTTATACAAAACCGAACCTACAAGTGTTTGCATTTCCATGGCTGTAAGATCCCCTGGAACTTGAAACCCTCAGTTTGTTCCCCCTTCGAAGAACCCTCAACTATTTGAAGATGTAGTTAAGGGCGCAGTTGTGTTTATTTTCCGAACTATCGTACGGTATATGAAAGACGGAGGAGGTCATTTCCTTTTGATCTGAGAGGGAAAGAATTGTTTTTATACATACAATAAGAAAAGCTGCTGTTTGTTTTGCAAACAATAAATGGGTTTTGTTTGCATTCAGAAATAATTGGCTGCCTTTTCTATACTCGCCTCCTTGAAAGACGAACTAGCTGAATTGGTCGTTTTATAAGATTGATATATGGTGGATTTGCCGTCAATAAGAAAATGACAGTCTCTGCCATTACATATAGGCCGGAAGGACTAATTTGATGATTTTACCACCACAAAAAGGTATTATCCATAGGTCGTGGAACTGTCTACCTACAGGTAAACATAAAAAAAGCTTGCTTCGCTGATGCGTCAAGACGCATCAAGTGAGTTAAATCAAATATATCATTATTATCTGTGAAAACAAGGAGATCACTGTGACTAATTATTCCATTATTTCAGGCATCAATGGCCCATGTAAATACAATATACAATAAGTTTCTAGCAACATACAAAGACGTTGAGCAGGTATATGACCGTTAATGAGTGCTGAAATAGATGACCCAAACACTAGTGTCTCATAAAGAATGATTGCCGTCATTGCTACGCATGGCAGTAAACCGCAGTATGTTGTTACTTGCAGTAACGACTTTGTGGTCGTCTTCCGTAGCTTCTTATCACAGAACTACCTTAAATCATGGAACGATTGGTGAATTCGCTGCGCGATCGACGAGCTAGCTCTTATCCACAGCTTTGCTTGCCCTCTCCCTTTTCTAAAGTCTCCAACTGGTTCCATGGCTCCATATTTTGTCTTGGATAATAATAATTGGATTATTGGATCTGCAATTTAGACGTAAACTTTACAAAGAAACGAATTAATTAGAATTGGGTTTCTCTGAAATTGAATGATGAAAGAAAGATGAAGTATTGAAGGATGAAAGGTAGGATTTAGTCAGTAAGTGCTTATTCACACTAATCCGACAAGACGATTCGTGTTTTTTGACGAATCGTCTTTTTTCACGAATTTTGTTTTCTATGGGCGGTTATACATTTTAATTGCCCGTGTTCACACTGTTACGGCATGATGGATACGTCTTAAAAGACGCTTCGTCCATCAATAACCTTCAGTTTTAAATCACGAATCGTTATGACGGACCCAGTGTGAATGAGCCGTAAAAAAAAGGGTGTGGAAGAAGACATTATTTTTAGATGTCCCAACATAAAAAAATGAAAAAGTAAATACTTCGTGCTCACCAGTAGTTGCAGCAATGAGTATAAAATTAATACAAAAATTCATATTAGTATACCTGGAATCAAAGTGCTAATGATCCTTAGTAAAAAACGTTATTAAAGCAAAAATAAACACTTCACTTGCAAAATTATTCTCAAACAACATCAAGAGGCGGTAGTTAGAAGTTTTAATGACATTATTGTCCTAAAAAGTAAGCTGAAGTATTTATTTGAAGAAATATTTACTCTGTACAGACACGATTCCCTTCAGACATCTGCCCCAGTTTAAGTTCATTTGTAGGTGCTTCAAGTTTATTTACTTTTTTTCTTTTCTACGAGAAATTTCATAAAAAATCTGGAAGAAAATGATTGTTTTATTTATGACGCGAGAATATTAAATTGATTACTTGGTTTCGTGATTGTGAGCAATTTCAATCCTTTATTTTATGTGTCAGGGCTTGTAAGGGAAATGACCGAAACAAATGTTATTTGTACCTAGTCCTAGATTTTAACAAAACACGATATCACGCCTATATTTTCCTTAAAGGCTAGGCAGAAGAAGATGAATGCCAGTACCATCAAGTATGTTTAGTTCTTTATTATAGGATTCTTATAATGTAAATTATCTGCAGAAGAAAATATTGTTCCGAACTTAGTAGTGACAAATTCCTAATAGAAAAACCTAACAACATTTTCTTACACTAAGAATAGGCCAACGATGCAGTCTTATAATATCTAGAGAAACAAAAACGAAACTTTTCGTTCATTCATCACACCATTCAGAAGAATGAATGAGACCCAATTCGAAACTCGAATAATACGTGAGCATGTGAGCTACCCACTTGTGGAACGAACGTTCTAGATTTAAACTTTGCCTTTTAGAAAGTTGGGGAATTTTTAAGCTGTGGCTGGATTTTCCGCAAGTATTTGTAAGTCGAATTCCAGTTGCGTTTGAAATCTGAATATTATCTAGTTTTCTTCAAAGGTCAACAGACATATAATAAATTTTTCCTAGACATATAATATGTTAGGTAGGTAGGTATTTAGATAGTAAACAGTAAACAAGTTAATTCGTTTTTTTTTTAAATGAGTTTAACTTACAAGTTAATAGAACTAAAGACAACGTTTTCGTCAAAAGTCTGGCTCAAGAAGAATCATACGAGACTAGAATCGGGTTTCCTTTCAGCTCCATCATCAAATAAGCTTAATATTCTTATAATATTGCATTAATGCACATAAAGCGCTTGGCTGGATTCAAATCACGATTTTACATCTTGTAAGTCAGAGGGCCACCGGTTTTAATAAAATTGTATTCATGTAAAACTAACTAATATCCAGCTTGATTATGTAAAATTAAGAAAAAATTATATTCCATTCGTTTATTTATGTTTCCAAGATCATGTTCAAACTTTAGATTACGAAGCAAAATGGTGTAACATAAATCTAGATTAGATCTACTCGTAGTTTCGACCTAGTTTTGTTGACTGTATCGCCGTCATTATGATTGAGAGTGTACAACTTGGTGCCAAATCAGGGTAAAGTAAACATAATTATGTTGATTAGAAATCGTATGTTTAATGCGATAAATCAAGTTCCAGAAAGCTATAATCAACCTCACAATAATGATGTGAAAAATGAATAAAGGATGATACGAAGCGAATATTATTCTACCAAAATATGATAAAATAGGCACTTTCGTAACTTAAAACTACCGCTTTAAATTCTACAGATATTATTACGTTGTCTGTCTTTCTACAAGAGCTAAGCAAAAATTATAATAATGCACGTCCTACAGACCCGTCACCATGTCATCACTTAGAGAGTTGATTAAATTTCCAAGAGAACATGTTATTCAGAAAAATATTCTCACGTTCATTTTATAGTAAGATCGTAGATTACATTCTATACTTTTATTCGAGTTTTTAAACTTTAATTGAATTGCTGTGGCATAATGTTATTAGGTTTTTCATAGAATTTGGAGTGTCAAATGTCTTACTGAAGTCATTGACAATAGAACGATCATAGGAACCGAACGATCCAACTCATTTGAAAGCATCATGGTCGAATTATGGCAACTGGAAGATCTCTAGTAATGTAATAGTAAAAAAAACAAGCAAAAATGTTGAGTGCAGAACCATCGTTTGTGAAGAAGGTCCGCAGTTGCACTAGTCTGCTTCATACGTGATGCCCCTGCGGATCATATTATTATACTTGCATCGACCAACCTGAATTCGCAGCCGGTTTAGGGTCTTTCAGATGGGTCATTGTAGTTGGTAGCCCGCTGGGAGCTTTTCTGCAAACTCAAACATAGTGGATCCGGAGAATGATGCTTGAGGAGAATTTATTGATAGTATCTAGGTAATTTAACCGCAAAATTGAAATTTAGCATTGAAATGCGACAGCTGTACATCAAACACACTGCTATCTCATTGCAAAGGCTCCATCACAGTACTATTGATAGCAAATACTACTGTATCACACTACCAAGTATCAAGTCATACATTACGTAATTATCCGTCAGTGCAACTACACTCAAATGACAAATTATGAACTGGAATTAATGCCTGATTTCCGAATCTGAATCGGTTATTGTTCGTCGCACTTCGGATGAGTAAAGTAGTATTCATTCCACTATTGGATTCAGGATTCAAATGATTTGCATTTTGATATTCTGTTTGCCTCAATGGCTCAGTTTTCATTTTTGTTCTGGCAGTATTAAGCCACCTGCAGACACACGCGATTAATCGCGCTGCGACAACGAGCCAAGCTAATTTCCACTCTAAAAATACTGCGAATGGACCGCGACATGTCGCCCCGCGCTATTAATCGCGTGTGTCTGCAGGAGGCTTTAGTCTAACATGTCGATGATAGTATAATTATTATGGTGTAATTGTTTTGTCTCAATTTTTTTAGCACGTTAACACATGTTGATACCATAACTGCCACCTATGCAGATGATACAGCCCTTTTGACGGTTCACGAGGATCCCATCATGGTGTCAGCCAACATACAAACCGGGGACACCCAAATACTCCGAAATATTTTATTCCGAATTTCGATATTCCGATTTTCAAAACTCCGAATATCATAATACCTAAAAATTACAGTATCTATTATTAAGAATCACGAAATTTATTTGACCGAAAGTCGTATGTCCGATTTCTTCGTTTTCCGATTTTCACATATTCGAAAAATTTAATGCTCGATGAGTTCTCATTCCGAAAAACAAAATTCCGATTTTCAATATTCCGGATAAACTGTTTTTTTTTTTCGGATTATTGAAATTTCGGAATTATGAAAATAGGAATAATCATCAATCGGAGTTGTTATATTAGGAATTTTGAACCATTCGGAATTATGAAAATCGGTATTATGAAATTCGTTTTTATGAATTTCGGAATAAAGTTTTTCGTATTATCGTAGTGTACCCATACAAACCCACATCCTTGAGGTAGAAGAATGGCTGGATAAATGGCGTATGAGGGTCAATCAAGAAAAATCTGTCCACATGGACAGATTTTTCTGACCACCCTGAGAAGACTATAAATGTGTAAATAATTACAATGTGGAAATTCCTCAGGCTGAAGATGCAAGACACTTGGGTATGCATCTTAATAAAAGACTCACTTTTTTTTTTTTTTTAGCGTGTTAAAATCATCAAATGAGTCCTCCCACCCAGGGCAGGGCGGAAGGGACTGTCAGACTTGTACTGACTAAAATCCACGGTGTCCTTCAGTAGCCCTTTGTGTTCCGGGGTCACAGTAATGAGATAAGTCCCGCGACCCCGGCAGGCTTTGGCCCTCTAGAGGGGGGCCCCGTCATCATGCTGACACTCACACAAAAGACTCACTTGGAGAAAGCATATCTGGACCAAGCGTAAACAGCTGGATATGAAAGTAAGATCAATGTATTGGCTAATAGGTCAAATCGAACCTCTCACATGAAAGCAAGATAGCTATTTACAAGACAATCCGGACTTACGGATACCAGCTGTGGGGAACTGCTAGCAATAGCAACATAGAGATTCTCGAAAGATTTTAAAGCAAGACATTGAGAGCCACGCTAGATATACCCTACTATGTGAGTAAAAAATACATACACGAGGACTTAAAGATCGCCACCGTCAAACAAGAGATCCCTAGATACAGCGAATGCTATCAGACGAGAATATCAACTCACGTCAATGAACTGGCATTAAAACTAGTGGGCACAGGAAGTATCACACACTCTAGATTGAAACATAATAGTGTCCCAACGGTTACCTATCATAAGATCGAAAAACGTTTAACCGAATTTCGTTTGACCTAAAACTTTTCAACTATTTTCGTTTCGTTTTTTTTTACTTCATCGAAGTCACGTTTGCCACTGTTTCAGTTAACCTATTATCTTTTCGTTTTTTTTCGTTACTCCAACACTTCATTTGGCCGAAAAACTTTTTACCGATGTTACACTTACACGAAATAACGGTTGTTCGAAGTATTATGTTTCCAAACATTCATTATACCCTTCGATCATTAAAATAAACTAGATACACAATGAGCGACACAAAACGTCCTCACCAAAAGAATGACCAAATCAGAGATCGGTCATCCTTTTCTTTTAGTACTGTTCTAACGCTCGGAACGTAAACATGCCTCCGTGCTCGTTTAAAAAGTGCAAAAAGCACTCTTCCAGGACCGGAAAAATGGATGGAATTTCACTTTTTCAGTAAGTACTAATATTACCAATATATAATAACTATCATTGTACTATAAATACTGATATTTCGTCCAGAAATCGCCGTAAAACATTTATTTTAAAATTGACGAAATTATCAGCGGGGTTTATAAAGCACCTAAATTGAAAAGACTTTTACTAAACGTACAATTCATATTGTCGCACGGCTACTTGATTTATTCGGGTAACATGTGTTGATCCTGTTCTATTTGGTGGAGACGCTATTGTTTTTTTTTTTAATTTAAAATTTAATTATTTGTTTTGTTTTATTAATCACAAATACAACATCACGCCTGTATTTCCGAAGGTTTAGGCAGAGGATTGGCACCACTATAGTAACTTTTATTAAATTAAACTTTTTATTATAAACATAATTTTATATGTTACGTAATTGAAAATTTGAGTGCTTTTTTGTTTTTTTTAGTTTTCCTCGAGATCCCGTGCGGTGTGGAAAATGGATAGCTGTTGTAGCACGTGAAAGAACCGAAGAATTCTTTAAGCCGACCCAATAGCGGCGGTAAGACCCCTCTTTGAGGAGTGGCTGGAAAGGCGTCACGGCGTCCTGACCTATCGGATGACGCAGGTCCTCACCGGACACGGAAGTTTCGGGAGGTACCTGTGTCGGATGGGGAAGGAAGAAACGCCGGGGTGTCACCATTGCGAAGATCGCCCGGAGGACACAGTAGAGCATACGGTGCAAGACTGCCCCGCTTGGGCAGAGCACCGCCGTGTCCTCACGGCAGCGATAGGCGGAGACCTCTCGCGCCCGGCATTGGTCGAGGCCATGCTGCGGGGCGAGACGGAGTGGGAAGCGGTCGCCTCCTTCTGCGAAGCAGTAATGCTCGTTAAGGAGGAGGCGGGCCGTGAGAGAGAGAGGACAGCGTCCTCCCTCCGCCCCACCCGCAATGGTAGACGCCCACGGCGTCGGACGTCGCAAGACGATCTCCGGCCACCGTAGGCGCGGGCATGCGGGCGGCGAGTAAAGGGCAACTCGCCGCCCGACCATGGACCATGCCCGGGTCGACGGCGCGTTGTGTTCCACGCGCGCCTCAAAGAGCGTCAGCACGATGACGGGGCCCCGCCCAAGAGGGCCAAAGCCTGCCGGGGTCGCGGGACTTATCTCATTACCGTGACCCCGGAACATAAAAGGCTATTGAAGGACACCGTGGATTTTAGTCAGTACAAGTCTGACAGTCCCTCCCGCCCTGCCCGGGGTGGGAGGACTCATTTGATGATTTTACCACGCTAAAAAAAAAAAAAATAAAAAAAAAAAAAAAAAAAGCCGACCCAATATGTTATCTGTTCAAAGTAATAATTAGAAAGTGATGTATATCTGACCAATAAAGGCCTCAAAAGACTACATAAAACAGCTTTGTTAACCTATTTTTTATAAATTTTAGTTAAGATCCTTTGTCAAACTGTATTTGTATTTTACGTGTCTTCTAGTTACTAATAAACACAACATTAATGTGTCTATCTCAAAAACCAAGAAAAATAAATGATTATATGAATATTATAATGTAGGTATTAGTTTCATTGAAAAAAAAAATTATATAAGTACTTAAATTCAGGTAAATTATAATTATGTTCATTATGCATAACCACATGAACCCATTAAAAGCATACACCCAAAAAAAATTAAGCGATCATTAATAATAACCGTATAAAAATATCTACAGTTCGACTCCACTATTCCATGTTCGCCGGCGAGCGGCGAGGCGGGCAGGCGCCGAGGCGGCAGCGAGTCGCGGTCGTAAAATTTTTCATGTCCGTTCTAAATCCGACTTTCATTCATTCGGATAAGGTTTAATTTCTTTTAGTAAAAATGTTGACCAGTTATGTTTCTTTCTCTTTCTATTCTACGAACCTACTTGAGGACAGTTTTAAGTTCGTTTTTGTACGGGACTGTGTATCTAGTTTATTTTAATGATCGAAGATTATACCACTGTTTTAATTGCCATATTTTAATTTCACCAAAGTGTTCGAATCTTTTTGCGGATTTTGTGTGATTCTTATACTCTTTTGTGCCTTGTTATTGTATAGTGTGTTGTTCTTGTGTTTGTAAAAAAGTTTGTATTGTGATACACTTGCATACAGCATACAAACAGACATGCAACATGCAAACAAGCACCACAAAACATGCAAGCATGCAGCATGCAAGCAAACATGCAGCGAGGACGCAGCATGCAACATGCAGCGACGACGCAGCATGCAACATGCAGCATTCAAGCAAGCATGCAACATGCAACAAGCATTGTTTCTGTCATAGCTCCGGCGCTGCGGGGTTTTGGGTGGCCCCACGCGAGCTTATCGTCGCAGATGATTTAAACGCTCACCACCACGGCGGCCGTTCCAACCACCTGCTCCTCAGCTCGCGGGCCACCCCACCCCTCCGCGCCTACGCGATTTTAAATTACACTCTAGGGGTAGGGCAGACAAGACTACGTAAAGTCGGCTTTGCAGCATTTCGTTTCCGCCACAGGCTTTTGTAGCACAATATGTTGAATTTTTATGACATTAATTTAATTTTTCGGTAAAATGTTGTTTTGGTATGGTGAAAATATGGCAAATAAATCATTTGGCAATTGAAAAAAGTTTAAAAGAGGCTTCGGTCAATAGTAAAAAGTTATTTTGTTAATCGGCGGAACATACTTCGGTAAAATAATACTTATGGCTAATGATACTTCGATGATCTGAAAATATGTCAAATAATGCATATAGCAAACGAGATGCCGGTCAATAGTTTTCGGTATAATGAAATTCGAACAAACAAAATTCGGTAAATTGATCGGTTCCCGTCCCAACACTTACCGTGAGATGTGGTGATACCAAATGAAAGGATTTCATAGAAATTCCTTCTGCTGACAAGACAAGATACCTCATGTGAATGGCTTATTGTGTTGACACAGATTGCCAAGTTGCAGAAAGATAAGGTTTTTTGGTCTGAGTTTCGCTACATTTTTGAGAGGTGATTATTTGTCAAACCTATACCATGTAAGAGGTAGTACTAAGTAGTTTGACTCTTGGCCTCAATCTATCCCATATGCAAAGATGAGACCTAAGGCAGAGCAAGCTCATAGGAACACAGTTAAAACTGTTTTGCACCTGACTCCAACAGTAAGTTGGTCTTGGGCCTGTCGGCCCTGGTGAGACCTACCACCGCCAATGGTATTTATCAGTCGATTGAACTCGTTCCTTCCTATTTGGATATTTCACACTATTAACCAATAATTTGCAAACACAATGTCTCTGAAAAACGCTTTACTTTAGGCCCAAAAACCCTATTAACTTTCAAAAAAGTATAAAATCTGAAATCAATAAGTAGTATGATCGTTGAGTTGAATTTTTAATGTCTAATGCTTTTACTATACAAAATCTATCGGGAAATCCCGTATTGACAAATAGTGAAAGTGTCAATTGGATTGGTGGTCCAAAATAAAGGAGACTTGGAAAGGATTGTCAGAAGCTTAATGTGCTCTGCTGTGCATCAGCATTAGTACCTATAATTATGTTTAATGACAATTCATTTAAAACCTCTGAAAACATTCACAAAAGAAGCATTTGTTTCATTTAAATCATCTACCGAAGAAACTTTGATAAGCGAGTTAATAACTTAATTTACGCCATAATTGATGGCGTCGGTGATTGATTATAATTGAGGGCTATTTACTTAGTTGATTGATCACGTTCCGATCGATTGATGTTGGTACAAATTGCACTACTACGTCTTGGATGTAGTTTATTTGTGGATATAGTGGATTGATTATGAGAGGAAGGTCGATGTATTACCTCCTCTTGTTTTTGTCGTAGGAAAATGGGTGAATATGGTGCTCCTGACAAAGGGACCGTAATTGCAAACAACAATAAATTTTCGCAAAGAGTTCGTATTCAAAACTTGGTTTATTTGACAATCAGCGTGCTTGACGGTACGCTGGCACTACGGCAGTCTGGCGGATCGTAAGCGCGTCACGATAGTCATACTTTAAGAAACACGCTACGGGAAACCAGTAGAAAGTCAAGAAGTAAGCACGCCAAGCACCTCAGCTTCTAATGGGCGTTTTTGCATTAGCCGGCACGTCAACGGCAGCGACGGCACCGGCGCCGTACCGTTGCCGGGGAAGCAAAAATGTATGAAATTGTATGGCTCGCTTTTGCACTTACCGGCGCCGGCACCGGCCCGGCGTTCATACATTTTTGCTTCCCCGCACCGGCACTACACGGCACCAGCACCGCCGTGCCGGCTAATGGAAAAACGCCCAATGATCGAAATGGGTAATTAATTAGGTCACAATAGCACCCGATGAAACAAACACATCAACTATTTCTATCGATATAAGAGAAAATGAATGGTTCAATGTGTTGCTAAACAGAAAGTTCGAGAACTGCTTAACCAACTCGGCAAATATTTTTTGTTGAAAGATTATGAGGACAAGGTCTACATTAACCATAATTTTCCTTTTTGTTCAATTTCATATTCTTCACACAATGCTCCTAGTCGGGCAGCTATATTTTAACATGATCACACATAACCTCAAAAAGAGAAAAAGCAATCTTCTTATCAACCTAAAACACTTTCCTTACCCGAAAGTGATATAATCCCTCAGTATCAACTCACTTCCTTTAAAAATATGGCCCGGAAATTTCATTTAGGTCACAGTAGCTCCGGCTATTGTGTGAAAATGGTCGCTCAATTTACGCGTCACCTATTTCTAGTGTACTATGATCTAGTGAAACACCGCCCAACCACATTGGTTTACCCGAAGTCTAGAGGGCAATAGAGGCCAGAAGGTTAGGTTTACAAAAGGTTCTTATTAACCCGCTCGCTCCCGAAAGATACCTATACGGTGTGTGCGCGATCACAGTACCTCCCAGTGATCAAGTTATTTGAGGCTATAAAATCTGCCAATTCTTACAAAGTGAATATTAAAAAAAAAACTAAAAAGTACTTGAAAGTTTGTGGTACCAAAAATTAATTTGAAAGGTACTTCACTTCGCAGGCCATTGATTCACATCTTAGGCTCTTACTGACTAAAACCCGTTCCTTTAGTCAATCACGCAACACTGGCACACAAAAATTCTCCTAAAGTAAATTTCCTAAAAAAAGAAACTAAAAATTCTCCTAAACTTCGATGTTACTCTCACAATGACCCCTTTCTACCATCCCCCCTATTCCATCCACCCCCTCCGTTCTTTTCAGACTAGATACCGTTAATCCTGTCCCGTATAGTGTGGACATGAAACAAATTGCTTCATTAATGTTTTTCATTCTTTCTTTTGTTCTTCCCCGATGTTGGTTGCGTTCGCGTTGTGTTCATGTTTGAGTAAGTTGTGTGGCATCGGTTTCTACTGTTTAGACGGGAGGAAATTGTTTTGTTTTAGTGTTTAGTTTGTGATGTCGATTAGATTTGGAATTGATACTTCTTTCGCAGTTTTGATGAATCGATTTATGTTACTAATTTACACGCATTTATTTGAAGGTTGTGGGTTTGTGGTGTGTGTGTGTGTGTGTTTGAAGAATACAGATAGATGGGTGTTTTTCACCCTTTTACCCCAAAAAATCCAGTGAAACCTTAATATTATATTCCGAGTTTTGTTTTTTTTTGTTAATGACTTTTACTTTGATTCGATTTACTTAAAAGTTTTTAAGAAATAAAAAAAAAACACTATTTTTTTTAACATCATTTAAAGTACCTAAAAACATTAAGTTTCACAAAAGTAAAAGATTTTTTTTTAAATATTCCTAAATACGACAAATACTTACTTTCTACTACAAATTAAATCACATGTTTCATACAAATTTTACGACACATTTTCGTGAAAACATTCATATAATTTTTTTAAAGAATTTTCCATGGCAAATGCTACAGAATTGGTCTTTTTAACATTCAAGATTTTCCATCCATATCAAATCATGGAACCGTGAAAAAGAAAAATAAAATGACACAAGACAGAAATCTTAATTATATCTGTAATTATAATTTTTGCATCCCGTCTTATTTTAATTTGCTAAAAAGGTTGTAAAGCCAGTGTAAGTATAATTATGTATTAAAAATATAATTAACACGGTAATTCTGAAGAATTTATATGTATACGGGCAACGCTATCCTTATGGCTTATTAAGACATGTCATTAAAATTCACGAGTCGAACATTACTGTGTTAAGTGGCGAACAGTCAGCATATTTTCTGTTTTAAATTGTTTATTTTGCTGAGTATATTGTACACAGTTGTTACTGAAAAGTTTCTACCTTATTTCAGTTTGTATCTTTTCTTTAAGGTTAAGCTGCGCTTGCCTCTGTTGGTTGATGGATGGGTGATATTACATTCCGAGTTTCTGGCTCTGGTGCAGGTTTTAATGAAGAGTGAAGCGGAATCTTTGCGAAGCAGTAATGCCAGCAAATACGGAGGTCGAATGTGTGAAGAAGAGCCAATCCTCCTCATCACTCCTGTGGCTTCAAATGCGAAGCTATTTCTGGCTATCGTAGCTGCAGGCTCGCGGACAACGAGTAATAGGTAGCTTGCCGTCTGGAAAAGGAAGGAAAAGACCCGAACGGTCAGCAAACTAGTCACGGGACAGTCTTAAAAGTTTACTGCTGTCCAAGAACGCAAAGGGCAACTGGAGGAACAGGTTTGTTTTTATTCAGTCAAATCTGATAATCCCTTCCACTCCACGCAAGGCTGGTTAATACAAAGCGGAGATTCACTAGATGATTTTTGAAAAGTAAAAAAAAAATACACCTTTCTTGGACCTCCGCGGTTTAATATTCTAAGTTCACGAAAATCTTGAGAACAAAACTACCCTGCAGGTAAAATCTCGCAATAGACCCTTATCATAACAGCACAGACTGACCATAATCAAGAAGACCCAATTAGGCCTACAATGTCATCAAGATAAAACAAAACACAAGGCCCTAACAAGTAGTAAATTGGGCAAAAAAATCCTCTTAGCAACCTTGAGGGTGAAATTTTCTCAAGCGCCGGTTGGCTCCCAAAAAACGTAATAGCGAAATAATCTTAGGCCTTCAATAACAATCGTGACATACGGACTGGAAAGGTATCGAACTACGAAAGAGGTCAGTAAAATCGGTGAGTTATGTTTTTTTTTGGTTGGGAATTTATTTGTTAGCTCTAACAAATATACACCAGTGGTGTTAAAAAGGTTTGTGATGCTTGAGATGTTGGCAAAGAACTCATGCAATTTAGAAATGTGATTACGTTATTGTAGAGTAGACTAAAGGCCTTTTTCCAACTATATTGGGGTCGGAGCCGGATGCAGCTGAGTATCAGAATTTTTAACCGACTTCAAAAAAAGGAGGAGGTTCTCAATTCGGTCGGTATGTTTTTTTTTTTTTTATGTATGTACACCGATTACTCCGAGGTTTCTGGTCCGATTAGTGTAATTCTTTTTTCGTTCGATGCAGTATACTTGCAGTTTGGTCCCATAAAATTTTCATCCAATTTGGTTCAGTACTTTTTATTTTGTAAGCATTTTTATTGATGGATGATGTGATGATCTTTACTTTTTTGAGTGTTTGTTACGCGATTACTCCGCCAATTGTGGACCGATTTTCAAAATTCTTTTTTTCTTGTACGAGGAATAGTTCACTTTAGGGAACACTGCAAGTTTCATCAAAATCGGTTCAGCAGTTTTTGATAGGGAATTTTATGAGCTTATTGTGTACATGAGCGATGTTAATACCGGTGCTAAGGATTACCAAATTCTAGTGCACATGTAAGAGAATGATGTATTTGACAAGAATTTGGGTTGAATATTTAAACTAAAAAGAGTAAAATAAAAAAACTTTTTTAAAAAAAAAATTAACCGCCTTCAAAAACAACCACAAAAAAGGGTAAAATAACCTACAAAATAACTTTTCTTTCGGAAGTCGGTGGCATAAAAGACAACGAAATAAAAAAAACAAAGCCACCGACTTCCGAAAGAAAAGTTATTTTGTAGGTTATTTTACCCTTTTTTGTGGTTGTTTTTGAAGGCGGTTAAATTTTTTTTTTAAAAGTTTTACATGAAGCGATTGCATATTTTATGTGACCTCCACAACTCAGTAATTGGGTATTACGATACCCCTTAGCAACAATGTTTGTCAGACTTTCGAGCTTCAGAATAACAGTAACGACGGTCAAAGACTGACAGCCGGGACCAACAGCTTGACGTGCTTTCCGAGGCACGGAGGAAATTCATTAAGATAGATGCAAGCGCGGTTTAACCTGGAAGATCAGATAATGCGGCTGTAACAATTAAGCCAGGCTGTAAAGGTTTGCGTCGTTAAAAAAGCACACCCTAATAATTTCTCCTGTATCGTGGTTGCGTTTACAAGTATTTAAACTATATACACTAACATAAAACCTTGAACCACTGCTAACTTGTAGATCATACAAATATTTGTTTCGTACGGAAACCGTATCACTAGTGCAGCAGTCAATTATTCAGTCTCTGCGGGACAACAGTGCTGTCAAAGATCTTACAACAATTAGCATAGATTCATAATTGACGGCGGATCGGTTTGGGGGATCAGACCGGAATAACTCGATTCTAGCCGCCTTCATCATCATCATCATCATCAGCCGGAAGACGTCCACTGCTGAACATAGGCCTCCCCCTTAGACCGCCACGCCGAACGACAATTCGCTACTTGCATCCAGCCGCCTTGCTACAAGAAAATAAACATCTGTTGAACGTTTGTCTAAAAAAAGTGTAACTGCAAGAAAGACAGAAAATGTTCCGTGCTCCTCGCTCAATATATTTTTCGCCAGTGTAGTAGACACCTTCTACGGCATAAGCGCCCTGTCATGGTGATTTTCTCCAAATCTGACGACGGAATCGGCTGATAGTGCTTCTTCCGCGTATAATCCCTGTTAATACCTTCAAGGCGTCGCCTTGAGTGCGTTCCCTTGCACGGCACAGATAATACCTACCTTTTTTATATGACTTGACTTACTTTTGCCCTGTTTTTTGTATCTTTGAAGAATTCTTTTTCCTTTTAATCGCACTTGTAGAGTATGTTTTATCAGTAAGCTATCTTATACCCGTGGCTTTTTCCGGAAAGAGTTCAGTAATTGTCTAATGGGATCGTTTGACTGGGATAAAAATATTCTATCTGTTAATCCAGGTGTACCCAGTTTTAGCAAACGTATCCATCCAACCTTAAATGTAATGTTAATAGAAGAAAGCGAAGATGCTAATTGTGGAAAAACCTATAAATCTTAAATCTATTAATACGATGATAAGAATAGTAATGGATTTTCCGTTTGCTCTGTATTACAAAAGATCTTCAAGAAATACTTAATTTGACAATTAACAATGACCCGCGTGTCCTGACGTCTGATCCAGGAACTGATGGATGCTACAGAAGGTGACAAAACTCGTAGCCAATTTATTTATTGGCGGGCTTGATTTATTTATAGGAGTACGAGGCTTAAAATAAAACAAAATCAACAATAGGCTATGAAACACAAAAAAATAAATAATTAAATAGGTAAACGGCTTTCAAAGTAATTTGGAAAACAATTTGGGTACCCGCTTAACCTATAGAATAATAAATTATGAAGGAAATTCTGTTATTATTTAGAGATTTTGTATAATGTTCATAGGGAAAACTTAAACAATAATATTTTGAAATATCCTTTTTTTGTCTTTAGAAAGTTGGCGACCGCCTGGGAAGACAGAGGTATCTGTCTAGGAGAGGCGAGGTTGACAAATCTACGCTTCGCTGACGACATTGTGCTCTTCTCTTCATCAGCTGCGGAACTGGAAAAGATGCTCCAAGAACTGAGCGATGCAAGCCTTGAGGTTGGATTGAAGATGAACATGTCGAAGACCAAGCTTATGACCAATACTACACCTATCAATGTGTATACGGACGGGGAGAAAATACACTATGTCCAAGAATACATCTACTTGGGCCAAGTGGTCTCTTTCCAGGCGAGACAAGATAAAGAAGTGGCAAGACGCACGGAAAACGCCTGGAAGAGCTACTGGTCCATGAAAGAGCTATTCAAGGGAGATTTGCCCATCTCTTTAAAACGCAAGCTTATGGACATGTGTATTCTCCCCATCCTAACATATGGTGCACAGACTTGGTCTTTGACTGACATCCAGATGTCCAAACTCAGGGTTTGCCAACGAGCGATGGAGCGCAGTATACTAAATGTTAAACTAAGTGACCGAATTAGAAACACGATACTGCGCTCCAGAACTCAAATAGCCGACGTAGCTCATAAAGTGGCGAGACTTAAATGGGACTGGGCAGGCCATGTTTGCCGGATGCCGTCACAACTGTGGGCCCGAATATCACAAGAATGGAGCCCTGAAACAGCTGGGCGGGGTCGCGGCAGACCGAGGAGGAGATGGCGGGACGATCTGGATGGCTTCCTTGCGAATTGGCGTGAAGAGGCACAACATCGAGAGAAGTGGAAGGAATGGGGGGAGGCCTTTGCCCAGGAGTGGGACACAACAGGCTAATAATATATATATAATATATCCTTTTCAAGGTCAAGGTCAAGAACAAGGACAATGGAGTAAAAAGTTAAAACGATCAGTTTATTATAAATAATTCTCTTAACATTGCTTCTGAAATTGAAATGCCGGTGTCTCGTCGAGAGTCCGGAAGCAATAATCTTAAAAAAATGATTTAAGAATTCATTATTTTTGACGTATAATACAGCTTTTAAAAAAATAGTCACCGAAAATAACTTTTTAATCAAAATAATATTTTAAAAATAATTATTATTTTAAAGTATATTTGTATCTACATTAATTACGCGTTTACGTGACTCCTTTTAAACACTACTACGAGGTAAACATTCAAAATAATAATTCTAAAAGTCCATACAAAAATTGTAAGATCCTCGAATATCAGACATTCTTAATAACCATTAGGCATTCAAAATCAATAACACAGTCCCAATGTATCATAATATTAACAAGCCTCTAACAAAGTTTTAATACTAGCCAACGAGCTTACAAGAGAACTCTATCCCAAACCACAACCAAATAACCTAGACCCTTGCTATAAAAACCTTCATCTTTAACATCATAAAAATAAGGTATGATTCAGAATGGATGGTAGTTTGATTTATAGTGGTCGTACGATGACACTCGGCTAAGTTGGCACTGTGCTGTTCACTTGTGTTCCTTCTACTGGCCAGAGTAACTCCTTAATTAGGTCAAGAAATGTAAGGGAACCGAGTGTTCTCTTGGGTAGGGGGACGATTTCTTAAGGGATAAGTCCTGGTTTGAATATTTTAGTGTAAAAAATTTGGGAATGTGTAGATTTAGACTGACATCTATGTTGGCGTTTTTTATTTAAATGCTTTGTGAATTTCATTATTTTTGTCACAGTCTTAATTTATAATTGTTGTAACACTTTTACAAGGAGATAAAGTTTTATGTTTAAAATTTAGAATTTATGGGTTTTTCTTTAGATCTACAAACCGGATTCCGAAAATTCATTATTTAATTTAAAATACATTTTCCTCGACTATCATCCTATGCTTTCCTAATTTTAACTACCTAATATAATAAATTATGCAAGAATAAGTTTATTTGACCGTTCCAACACACTTGAAGTAACAACGTAAATTGTATGGAAAATGAAACAACTGCTATTAGTTTAAAAAACTAGTAAACAGGCTTTTAGCACGCATCAAAAATTACAATCTTCGTATTCCTCTCGTCGAACCTTATTGATTGATACCCATGACATAGTACCTAAGAATTTAGTAAGAAAATGTCATTTCGCATTATTTTCAGCAAACCCTTTCATTTTATACCTAAATCATAGGGCTACATTTCAAATAGCCAATCCGCCGCCTTGGGACGGCCGCCATGTTGGATTTAGCTCACGTGATAGTTTTTTTCGTATCCCATTCAGCAAACCCTTTCATTTAATACCCATAACATGGGGGTGCATTTCAAACCGCCAGTCCGCCATCTTGGACGTCCGCCATATTGGATTTAAGTCACGTGATAATTTTTTCGTATTCCCGACAGCAAACCCTTTCATTTGATATCCATATATCATCGGGGTGCATTTCATATAGCCTGTCCGCCATCTTGGACTTCCGCCATATTGGATTTATATCATGTGACTATATTTTTCATATTCCTGACAACAAATCCTTTCATTTGATATCCATATCATGGGGGTGGATTTCAAATAGCCAGTCCGCCATCTTGGGGAGGCCGCCATATTGGATTTGTAATGACGTTTTTTAGCTAGTCATGTATTGTCTCCAGAAATCAGAGCGTGTGCAAAATTTCATCCTAATCGAAGACCGGGAAGTGGGTCAAATTAAGATTCCAAGATTTTCTTACATTGTTACAAGTGAAGCTAATATAAGCGTGTTAATAATAAAAACACCTCTAGTGTGCGAACAAGGAATTTTATTATTTTATTTTGTTTTTTAATTTTATCCATCAAAACAACGTCACAGTCCCTGTTTACTTTACGTCACAAAACGTGAAAACTCGTGATAAGGCCTCAGTTGCGAAGAATAAAGATTCATTCAAACCACAAGAAAAAGGTAGCATGTCATAAAATCCATAAATATCAATTTTCTATGATTGGATAATAAATATTAAAACGCAAACGTAAGTGATATTACACGTCATTCCTACACGTGCTGTGATCGGTTGCTCCGCTGGGAGACCTAGGAAACAAAATATTATTCTCTTGTATAAGTCGGCTTTCTGTCTCGAAATACTCGCTAGCAGAGAATGTTATGAATATAATATCAGCGGAGATAGATTATTTTAGAGAAATTCTTATTCACGGAACTGTCTTGAAGGGCACCGTGGTCCTTGAACGTAAACTGAAATCAAATGAGTCCTCCCACCCAAGGCGGAACGGGAGGGACTGTCAGACTTGGAACAGGGTGGAGTTTTAGTCAGTAAGAATCTGAGAGACACTTCTGCTCCACCCAGAGTGGAATTACTGCAGTGTCGAATTCAGCGGGGACAGAAAAAAAACACCATTTTCAAAGTTTTAAATAAAATATTTTGAAACAAGTCCCGGATTCCTCTCAGCCCACGGCATAGGACGCGAGGCGATTTCCGGCCACCGTAGGCGCGGGCATGCGGATGGCGAGCAATGGATGACTCGCAGTCCGATCATGGACGATCAGCAAAATGACGCGGACGGGGCCCCCTTAGAGGGCCAAAGCCTGCCGGGGTCGCGAGACTGTCTCCTCAGGCAACCGTGACCCTGGAACGTAAAGGGCTTTTGAAGGATCACCGTGGATTTTAGTCAGTACAAGTCCTCAAGAAGGGTTCAGGTTAGTATCGTCCAAGATAAAATTGGAACGAGCCTGTGAATATCATAATGTCATAGGCCACCACCATGTCCTTCACGATGATCTTAGTCCAAGAATTGTAATTCTAAGAGATTTCATTCTTTGTAATAACTTAAAAACTTCACTTGAATCCTTCACTTAGTCAAGTCAGATTAAAGATGAACGTGAATTCAAAGGAAGATAAAGTTTTTCCGTCAAAGTACGAGTATAATAAAAAATTTCAGAAATCCCCTTCGACTTTTGATCCTTTGATGGAGAACCACTATCATTTATTTTCTTCGAATATAATCCTAAAGCAAAAAACGATCATTTAGCTTAAGTTAATGTCTATAACATAAAATAAAAAAAAATAAAAAAATGTTGCTAAGTTAACATTTTATCCTGATATCTTCTGTCAAATTGGTAACCCTAATCACAGCTACTTCTTGATATTTGTCGACACTTCCTTTTGAGTTTTATTGTTAAATGAATGAGCTGAAACTGCAGTAAAGGGTTGGTTTTATTACTCTTAGGACTCCACAGTCGCTTCGGCTGAAAACTTCAGGAGTTTGTCCACGAAATATGATTACGTGGTGAGAGTGAATTATTGCCGTTAGGTGCTATTTTGTTATTAACCGAATTCCAAAAGGAGGAGGTTCTCAATTCGGATGTTTATATATATATACATATATATATATATGTCGGAATCGAGACGTATTCGGAACGCCAGCGCCATCAGGTGGCGCTCGATGGAGTTAGTGTGAGGCGCGCTAGCGACGGTCAACGGCACTTCACTGTTGGCAGCCGGCGCGAGCGGATCACTGAAACCATTCCGCGATCTGAGATACGTATACCTACATTTTTTAAGTACAGTTATAGTGCAGTGTTCATTAGTGCTAAATAGGAAAAATAAACCAAGATGATTGTCAAGTGTAAAATACTACTTTCTTTGTCCAACACTACCCACCGATGACGCCCACAGCAAAGAGGACCTACATTGTGTGCCAATAATGACGATGGAGACGGTTATCCTTCGACATCAGAATTGGGATACGTGTTGGAAAAGAAAAAAAAAAAAGAATCGAAACCAGCGTACTGTGAAGATATACCCGCATTCGATTCTGAAAAACAAGGTACCGACGCAAGATTATGGTACGCGACGGCAGATTTGTGTTTTTGTCGAGAATCCACCAAGCGGGGGTTGACTTGTTCTGGGTGCTAAAAGGTGAAGCATCAACCTGGCTATCTCAAATAGCCTACGAAGGAATTTAAGGTATTTTTTATAACACGATTTATTTCGCATTGGCGGGTACCCTCATTAAAAAAAAATGAGCGGCGAAAAACCAAGTGATAAAGAAACGTTGCCCGCGTTTGCCAGTCGTTTCATATCTGATGCGAAAAATGAACACTACCGGGGAATCATCGAATAAAAGTGATACCAAGCGAGGAAAAATAACGTCAATTAAGTGTTATAACTGCGGTATAACGGTCATAAGCGTAATGAGTGCAGAAGTAAGCTGATGGACACGAAGGGAAGACCTACAACACCTACAGCATCATCGAGCCAAGTGACGCAGCAGCCGGCATCGGAGACCTTGGTGTGCTTCAAATGTGGCAAGCCAGGTCAAATAGCCGTGCGCTGTACGAGCAGTGGTGGCGGCAGCGGCAGCGGACCAGTTGACGGCGCGGCGCGAGGCGTCGATGTCTGAGTTGAGCAACCACCATCAGGCAGGATTGACTTGAAGGACACAGGTGAATTGTTTCATTTTTACTTACGATTCTGGTGCTGAATGCTCGTTGGTAAAAGAAAGTGTTGCACCGTAATTTTGTGGTAAACGTGTTTGTAATGTTGTTGTTATGACTGGTATAGGTCAGACACGAGTATTCAGTCCAGAACTGATTTTATGTTGTGTAGTGATTAACGGGTGATCATCCTCTTGAAATTTTGTTACATGTTTTGCCCGACATAGCAAAGTGAGGTCGCGATTGATTAAGGGTTTTTTCTGTAAACATGTTTGCATGCCAAATGAGCTTTCGTTAAAGAAAAGTCCTTTGTGTAAATTCATTGAGTCATAATAGTGAAAACGCATTTCAATCTGATATAACTGTTATCGCGACGGATATAACAAGCAATGACAAGTTTTGCAAACGCTTAGAGAATTGTCTGAGTTTTTCATTAAAGTGTTGGGAATATTATAAAGCCCGATTTGACAAAACAAAGAAAAAAAAATCGCTAATCGCAAATTTTTGTGTTATTAGAAAATGAAGAACGAAATCAGTCTTAGTTAGATCAAAAGTTCAAGGGTCCGTTTAGTGAAAGAGATTTTGTATGGTGACCGTTACACATTGAAACCCTTGAATTCTAAGTGTACCTACAAACATGCCAACAACGGGTCATGTACCATTCGAAGTTACCATAGATTAAGATTAAGTTGTGGTGAGAGGTCGAGTAAAGCGGTCTATAGGCCGTATTGATTTCGACCGTACCAGTGGTTATTACGTAGTCGTAGCCCGGTAGAAATCGGTATCTCTTGAGGCAACTCAAGCAGTCCGTGGGTAGGCGATAGGCGTTTAACCTTGGCGGAGGTCGGGGTCTTGAGAGACCATAGTGTGTTGTCACCAGTGGTTATTACGTAGTCGTAGCCCGTAGAAAACGGTATCTGTTGAGGCAACTCAAGTAGACCGTGGGTAGGCGATAGGCGTTTAACCCTGGTGGAGGTTGGGGTCTTGAGAGACCATAGTGTGTAGTCAGCGGGTGATGCACACGGGCGATCCACGTGGTGGATGCGCACAGAAGTTTGATCCATGCGTGGATGTGTGAAAGCAATGTGATTGCTGGTCGGCTGGAGAGCCGTGGCGTTAGAGGTTTTACTCGAAAGTCGAATGATACTGGAAAATTGGAAGTTTTTTTTGCAATAGAGTTGTGAAAGTTGATGCGAACGACTGTGGTACATGGCCTAGGGTAGTTGTTAGTGGCATCGGAAAGTTGTTAGTGGCCTAGGGTAGTTGTTAGTGGCATCGGAAAGTTGATAGTGGCCTAGGGTAGATGTTAGTAGCCTAGGGTAGATGTAAGTGGCCTAGGATAGATGATAGTGGCCTAGGGTAGATGTTAGTGGCCTAGGGCAATTGTTAGTGTCCTAGGGTAGTTGTTAGTGGCCTTGGGTAGTTGTTAGTGGCCTAGGGTAGTGATTGTTGTATTTTCAATTACCTGTTCCCAGTGTTTGATTAATTTAAAGAGTATTGGTTTTAATGATACAGTAGAGTTCTGAAATTTCCTTATTTTCACCGAAGAACTGAATCTAGAGTTTGGTCAGGAATGACCGAGTGGAACAGTGTTCTGTCGTGGACTATTTTGTGTTTCACAGTGATTATCACACGAGGACGAGTGGAAAGAGTTGAATGAGGCCTACACCAAGATGATAGAAAGAGGATGAAGAAGAAGAAGAAGATCACACGAGGACGTGTGCAAGCAGGATGGCCGTGTCGGAATCGAGACGTATTCGGAACGCCAGCGCCATCAGGTGGCGCTCGATGGAGTTAGTGTGAGGCGCGCTAGCGACGGTCAACGGCACTTCACTGTTGGCAGCCGGCGCGAGCGGATCACTGAAACCATTCCGCGATCTGAGATACGTATACCTACATTTTTTAAGTACAGTTATAGTGCAGTGTTCATTAGTGCTAAATAGGAAAAATAAACCAAGATGATTGTCAAGTGTAAAATACTACTTTCTTTGTCCAACACTACCCACCGATGACGCCCACAGCAAAGAGGACCTACATTGTGTGCCAATAATGACGATGGAGACGGTTATCCTTCGACATATATATATTATGTTTGTTCGGGCATAACTCCGTCGTTTACCAAACGATTTGAAAAATTCTTTTTTTGTTGAAAGGGTATACTTTCCAAATGGTCCCATTAAATTTAATTTTTGAAAAATCAACAAAAAACAACAAAAACCTAAAAAGTTTTCAATATTGTCTACACCGATTACTCCGAGATTTCTGGTCCGATTTCGATGATTCTTTTTTTGTTCAATACAGTATGTTTGCCATTTGGTCCCATAACATTTTCATTTAGTTTGGTGCATTAGTTTTCATTTTTACCGACTTCAAAAAAAGGAGGTTATCAATTCGACCCGTATGTATGTAATATTATCAGAACTGCCCAGTTTTCATATATGTTAGTCTATATCAGCGTCTGAACAAATGTGCCAAATTTCATAAGTGTATGTATGTATGTATGTATGTTTTTATGTTTGTGCACGCATATCTCCGGAACTATAAGTTCGATTTAAGTAATTCTTTTTTTGTTGTACTAGGTATTGTTCAACTTAGGGTACACTGCAAGTTTCATCAAAATCGGTTCAGTAGTTTTAGAGATATGGATTTTTTATGTTGTGACGGATTACAAGATTAGCATATGTAAAAAAAAATTGTATTTTACAAGAATTTGGGTTGAATATGTAATAAATAAACTAAAAAGGGTAAAATAAAAACTTTTTTTAAAAAAAGTACCGACTTCAAAACAAATACAAAAAAGTTTAAAATAACTTTTCTTTCGGAAGTCGGTGGCTTTGTTTTGTTGTGTCATTGACTATTGCCACCTACTTCCGAAAGAAAAGTTATTTTAAACTTTTTTGTATTTGTTTTGAAGTCGGTACTTTTTTAAAAAAAGTTTTTTAACTCATTGTGTAAGTGTATATACATGGACGATGTTATTACCGGTGCTACGGATTACAATATTTTAGTGTACATGTAAGAAATTATGTATTTGACAATAATTTGGGTTGAATATTAAAACTAAAAAGGATAAAATAAAAAACTTTTTCAAAAAAAAATGTAACCGACTTCCTACAAAAAAGTTCAAAATAACCTACAAAAAACTTTTCTTTCAAAAGTCGGTGACAAAAAGTCAATGAAATAAAAAAGAAAGTCACTGACTTTCGAAAGAAAAGTTTTTTGTAGGTTATTTTGAACTTTTTTGTGGGAAGTCGGTTACATTTTATTTTTTGAAAAAGTTTTTTATTGATATTATTTGTTGCAAATTGAACATTAACTTTATTCACATAATTTTGTTGTTTTTTGGGTGTCAATGCTAATAAATAGAAACCGTATACATCTAAATCATTTTTAATTTGTAAAAAATAAATGTCTATCAAGAAATCGTATGTCTACATCTCATAGGTACTAATTATGACAAGAATAATTAAATATAGACTAGGTTGATATGGGATATGCACTAATTATTATTGTAAATATAAACATAGTAGACAATATATAAATGGTAAAGAGAATACTTCCAGTAAAATAAAAACGAATCATATATTAAAAAAATACCGAATAAAATTGTTCCATCCCTTCGAACTCTCACTAAAAATCACCCAAATTAAATTGATACATAGCCCGACTATTTACCCACATTCTCAACCCGCTCGTGCTAACAAATAGCCAACAGTAGCCAACTTAAATATTAAAGCTAGCCCAAACATTGGGCATTGACACGCTCGTTGGCAGGTTGCCAAACCGTGCGCTGATAAGTTCAAATAAACGCCTTCGTTACTATGAACGTTCAACATGGAATATGAAGGAATGGAGTGTTGTCAATTTATCACTGTTTAAAACTGTTTGTAAATTTATGCATCAACGATTATAAGTCGTTTTTTCTAGAGTGAAGTATAGTATTTATTATCGACCATTGTTTTCTGTAAAACTAAATAAGTCACTTTAATCTATAAAATTTATAAGAAGTTTCCTCACTAACACCAACATACATTACGTAGGTACACAAGAATACCTACTTGTTAATTCATGCTTTATAATGATATTCTAACGGTGTAAGCAAGCTGTTTTATCAATCTATTTTAATGTGTAACGTGGTAATCCTGAAGCCATATTTTTTCTGTAACAACATTACGATAATGATTGTAATCTGAAAACTAAAAGTCATCATCATCATCAGCCTATAAATGTTCCCACTGCTGGGACACAGGCCTCCTCTCTCTGTGAGAGGGAGTGGGCCGTAATCTACCACGCGGGCCCAGTGCGGATTGGTAGATGTCACATGTCTTCGAATTTTTGGTTCTAGGACATGCCGGTTTCCTCACGATGTTTTCCTTCACCGTTTTGAGAGCAGTGGTGTTGAAATAAATTACACAAAGTAATGCGCCTGACGGGGTTCGAACCCACGACCTACTACTCGTAAGTCAAGGCCGATACCACTGGGCCACCACTGCTCAAAAAACTAAAAGTATGAAGGGCATAATCGAACGTTAAAAGTAATATTAATAACAGTCATCGCAGCAGGTACACCACATCGTTAAGGAGTGTTTCCTTATTGACTGCCATGGTCTTCATTCATTCGTCACACACGTATGATTTTCGCACGTGTGAACTCCATTTACTCTTACTCCGTGTCTGAGCATTAACAGCCCGAGGCTAATGTGCCACTAGCAACTTTAATTGCCAGTTTATAACGTCGTTGTCTTTAGTAGAATTCAGACTATTAAGCTGATGAGAAAAATAAGAAATTACTGACTGAAACAGTGATAAAGTTAATGAGATGATACTCGTAAAAAGAACATCTTGTTCCTTAATGGAAGTGATTCCTTTGTGTTGAAAGTTCTTGGGTCAATATGGGAAGAAAAAAGATCAGAAAATAAGCCTCTAATAAGACAAAATAAGACTTTTTGGTCTGAGGCCTCCTCATTTCTTCGGTTTCTCCCGATGATATTATGCTATTTATTAATTTTGAGGAACTTTGGAATTATTCATCATCTGCCTAGCATTTTCCCAACCATGTCCGGGTCGATTTCCAGTCAAACTGGATGCAGCTGAATATCAGTATTTATGGCGACTGCCTAATACGATACCCCTTGGTAAGACTGGCTGTTAGATTTTCGAGTTTCCGACTAATACTAACGACTGTCAAAGATATACAAATGACAGTCAGGACTAACGGCTTTACGGCCTTTTTGAAACACGGAGGTAACTCGCTTTGATGGATGGTTTCATTCACTGACCAACCTTGGCGAGCGCGGCTTGATTTAGAAGATCGGCCTGTCATTATCTAGCTACTAGCTTAGGAATTATAAAACTGAGTAAATATTACACCACACGCTATCTGTACCCTGAGCACGAGTTTTCAGTATTTGAGACGTAAAGTAAACTGGAACTTTGACAACTTCAAATTGACAATTTTCAAGGAAAAAATTAGTTCCTTCTTCGCACACCAGAGGCGCGAAAATTGACAATTTGAAGTTGTCAAAGTTCCAGTTTACTTTACGTCTCAAATACTGAAAACTCGTGCTCAGGGTACTGGACTTTTTTTTCCAGCCAGAATCAACAGTGGTAACCACCAGAAAAGCGCCGAGACAATGAAGCTCGACGTGTCCCGGAGAATGAATTTACCTGTCTTGGATCATTTTTTTGGAGGTTCATTTTATCACAATGACAAAGTTTAACTGATACACGTGGCTTGACAAATTGATAAAATAAAAAAGAAACCAAAAAGTTAATAAAAAACATATCTCATCTGTTTAGCATAGAACCTTTCTACTCGAAGATAGATTATTATCTAGATTGACGACAAAACAGGCCTTTATAGGAATACATTTTTTTTCTTTTTTCTAAGATATTTGTAAATAGAAACAGTTCTTTAGATTCTATAGTATTGAATTGTTTATCGAAAAGAGGAGCTTGAAATTAATAGGGCGTTTATGTGGAAACTGTCGGTACAAAATGTAAACAACAGTTATCTTGATAATTCCATCAGTAGCTACTTAAAATAACGACTTTTACCTGGTTATGTAGGTCGAAAGATTGTCAGATGAATAAAGAAATACGTAAAAAAGCAACAAATTAAAAACTGACTGACAGGTCTAGAAGTTTGAAAATTTGAACAAAGAAATAGGTAATACAGATGTTTAATATTAGGCCCTTTGGTCGATTGACCCCGCTCAGATTATAATTATTGTAGGTCTCCAAGAACGTAAAGTAGAGGAAAAATAATTCCTCACACTATTTCACATTTATTTAGTTGCTACGTCTTGATCTCAAGGACGTAGGTTCACGAACGGGGTCAAAAAACTAACAGCCACAACTTGCGTGATAAATAGTATTTGATAAATTCCCTTTACCACCCGATCATGTTCCAGAATAACATACATAAAACAGTTTGATTTACTTTAGAACCCAATGTATCTTAACATCAAGGGTTTTTTTAGACTGTGATTTTATAACGTCTTTATCGAAACCACTGTTTCAGAGGCTAAGGGGTTTTATTCAGTTTACTTAGATCGTATATTTTTTCAAAATATATTTCACTGGAACTGTGCTTTTACGAATGATGCTCATTTCTTTTACTTTTCTTTAAAATAATATTGGCACCGTGCACGACTTTAGCGCCACCTAGCGTTTGCACTGTTGACGGCTCTGACCGTTCTAGTTGAAATAAGATTTCTTTACAAAACACATGATTTTGGATTCCATGGCGATCCATCAGCTCTGAATAAAATTAAATAAACATAGGCAAAATGTATTCTATAAGAAAAATGTCAAATACAGGATTAAAATGAGGATTATGATTTATTTACTTTTTTCTCTTCACGGCAGCTAACCATCTCCTGCATTGTTCATCTTTCCAAGAACCGCTTGGGAACCAATAAAATTTAAATTTACTATTTCTGCTAGTATTCTTGCAGTTTACAACACAACAACTGCTGTGACCTATGTTTTTCTGGCGGAATAACGCGATTATAAAAATTACGTACAGATATGTCTGACAAATTGATTCGAAATTGACAGATGACAGAGTTCAATGAACTCTGAGACAGAGCCGTCGTATTCCGACTGCTCCCCATCACCTGCCGTTGAAGAAACTACGATATCTCGTCAGATATTGAAATCAAATGATGTCAAGGGAAATTTTGTTCAAAATTAAATGTTTGTAATGATTAACGTATTTACTTGGGTAAGGATTAATATTATGTTCATAAAAACACCGTCGCAAGTAACGTATTATTTTAAAACCAATTTGATTTCCATAAAAAAGGTTATGGTGAGTTAACCTTAAAATGTAGATATATGCTGTCGCGGACTTTATTTTAGAACGTTTCATGAGGAAAAATTCCGTCATACATAATTTTTGCGTAATATAAACCGTTTACGCAGCGCACGCAATGGAAGCTCTCAATAAGAATTTCCCGATTTGACAACATGTTTCATTGCTGCTCTGCTCCTATTGGTCATAGCGTGATGCTGTATAGCCTATAGCCTTCTTCGATAAATGGACTATCCAACACAAAAAGAATTATTCAAATCGGACCACAATTTCCTGAGATTAGCGCGTTTTTATTAGTTGGCAAAGGTGAATGTGCTCTTAGACAATCCCACATTAGTTTTACTTTTCGCCACCATGGGCGCTGCAATCGATTAGTACTACCCCCACCTAGTACTTCGCACCCAGCGAATAGGTGTGTGAGTGTAGTCGGTCACTCAGCTCCTGTGCCAATTGGAACTGAATATCGGTCTGCCGTCAAAAATGAAGAAAATATAGTGCACACTCTTCCATTACTTCCATTGTCTGTCGGGAAGATGAGATTAAAGTGAGAGATCACAGAGAACATAAACCTACTTAAACAATATAAATACAATACTCATATAGTCAAGCACTTTAGATATGATTGAAAGAAGTCAATAAACTCAAAATGAGCCACTATAAAAAGGTCAGTGTACCCCTATTTGTTCGCCCTTCAACTATGACTGAACTAAACTAATCACACAAGTCACACAACATATCCCAATTCCAGTACTCACATCCCACAATAACCGGAAATATGACCTTCATAAACCCAATCAAAAACAAACGGAGGAATTCGCGCAATTTCTTACAATCCGAGATCGGATAACAATGACCATAATTCACGTTTACGCGTGATGTCCACGGAGGGCAAGCCTCGGCTTCGTCTTTCGGCTTTCGTTCATGATTTATGACCGGTCAGAAGATTGTGGGCACAGGAATAAATCTGGAGATATTAATACCCTTCGGTCGATATGTTATGAAGAAAATTATGAATCGTCTCGTGTCTCTTTTGATTTTTCTGTTGTGAATGATTGACAGTGAGAGCGACGCGATGGGCGGAGTTGAGATTGGATTTTTATGGTTTTGGGGAATATGGGATACATTTTTTTTTTTAATTTAGCAATATGTTCGCGTTTGACCTTGTCTGATATAAGTGAAGATGTGGTCGATAGTGAACCACGCTTGCCTAGAAGGAACTTATTCACTTTTGACTTGAAGACTACAAAGTTGTAGGTTTTAGGAATTACAAACTCCGTCAGGGAATTCTGATAATGAATACATTGTCAAAGGGTGGGATGTCCACATTGTCCACCATGTACCGATGGCGCATTCTTGCTTACGTCGCTATTTATGTATGAAGCATTCATTTATTTTCCTACTTAGCTATAAATACGAGAATTTCCAAAAGAAATTGCTTTGACACGAGCCATTTAAAAAGATTGTAATACTGACAAATTAATTGCACGAAACTAAAAATAAATCTTTTTTTCAAGCCCATTTTGTGGCTACTTAGCAATGGTAAAGACAACTCGAATTAGACGAGCGTATAAATTGCCAGAATTAGTGACTACTATTTAATTTTAGAACCTCACATTATTTGATTTCTACAGGCAATTAGTACAATTATCCTCTCCACATTATAATATATAGCACGGGTCCAATGAGAGAAAAACGTCAAAAATCCAAACGCAGTAAACACAATTACACGGGAAGAATCGAGGTTAAATAATTGAACCACGCAGACAAGGAAGTAGAAACAAAGAGGGAAAGCATGACGGTATATTGACGGTATTTTGCGACTGGACGCGCACGGCCGACGACTACGGACAGCCACGCACATAAGGCTGTTTTTGAGGTGGTTTGCTACCACGGACAATAATTATCCCATGGTGCGTCGGTAGGTTCCCACTCGGACCGAGTGGGAATCTATCTTTATAGGCACGTTTCCATTAGGTAAGTCTTATATAAACGTATGACGTCACATTTGCACACAAGTAGTTTGAATTGGAAACATGTTTTCAAGAGTGTGCAAATTGCATGCAGGTTTTACTAGCATAGTTCCCAATTGAGTAGGTTGACAGTTACTTGAAACAAAATGTACAAATTCAAACTAATACTTGCTTAGGTTTGTTCAAGTTGCATGCAATTTGCAACTTTTAAACAAGTAACTTGTATAGTGGAAACGCGGCCTTAAGACTATCATACCATATGTCGTCACGGCATATGAGGCGGTCTTGCCTCCGAGTTGCGTCCGGTAAAGTTTTACCCCCGAGTTGCTCCAATAAATATAGTTTTTATTTACATCGAAAACAGTATTTTCCACTTCAGGTGAAAAGTCACCACGAGAAGCAATAATCAACACAAACAAACCATTAATAAATATTCATTTATTCGTAATCCATAAGCCAAGTGTTATTACAATATTGGCACCGTAGCTTGGCCTTACCTTTATGACCAAGATTAATGTGAACGTATGCACATAATATTATTTACCTTGTGGACAGTTATCGCAAATATCATTGACCTGATTAATCTATTGAGGACGTAATTTGAATTTATACTGGTCGTTTGTATAAGCTGGTTCTAATTTATGGTGACCATTATCAAATTGCGAGGAGGAATTCTAGAAGGAAATTTTTGGTAGGTTGTAAGTTTGCCCAATACTTGGGCAAATGTTAGGCATACTACAAAATGTCACGTCCTGCTTACGTTTTTCATTAAAGAAAACAAAGTTTAATGTTGTTTTGTGAAATTACGACGTTTGTATTCAGCTTTTTTTTAGTTTGCAAATCTATCGGTTTTTAGTGAAAGTGTAACGGCTCATTCACACTGGGTCCGTCATAACGATTCGTGATTTAAAACTGAAGGTTTTAGAAAGACGAAATACGTATCCGTCATTTTTCACGATTCCGTATAGTGTGAACACGGGCAATGAAACGTATAGGTAGCCGCCCATACAAATCAAAATAGTGATTCGTGAAAAAACACGAATCGTCTTGTCGGATTAGTGTGAATGAGCACTTACTTGCATGAAAAAACATATTTTCTCTAACGTCAGTTATAGTTAGGGGAAGAGTGTATAAGACGGGGACGATAATAATCGCGAAGTATAATGGGGACATACACTCTTTAGGCAACACACAAAACTAACGTAACGCAAGCGCCATCTGGACGTCATTTGCAAGCGGATATTAACAAATGGCGTCCTGTTGGCGCTTTTGCTGCGTTAGTATTGTGTTAAGTTTGCCTTAAGTGTGTGATTTCCCATCATACCTCGCGTCCCCGTCTTATACACTGTTCCCCTAAGCAAAAGTTGTAATACTTTAAGTTGTTGATGAAGATTCCGGCTATTGATTAGATAAAGAAGTTAAGGCCTTTTGTTCACAACTAGGTGTTCCCGTAGATTCACCACCCTGCTCGGCTCCTGTCGGTTGTAGCGTGATGTTATACCTATAGCCTATAGCCTTACTCGTTAAATAGACAATACAACACGAAAATATTTTTCAATTCGAACCAGAACTTAGTGAGATAAGCGCGTCCAACCAAACGACGTAGATTCACCACACTGCTTGGCTCCTGTCAGTTGTAGCGTGATGTTATATAGCCTACAGCTTTACTCGTTAAATAGACAATACAACACGAAAATATTTTTCAATTCGAACCAGAACTTAGTGAGATAAGCGCGTCCAACCAAACGAACAAACTTTTCAGCTTTCAAATATTTAATTCAGATTAGTATGAATGTCTAATATATTAACAGTATTTTTTTTAATATACATACCCCAATCCGTCCTCACAAAACTTTCCCAATCATAATAGTAGCAATCGGAACAACTCCAACACCTAATCTAACTTCTCTCAGACTGAATTCTTCCTCAAAATATCTATTACTCCCCAAGCCCCTTACATAAGTGTTCCATGAGATATTGCTAGAAGATATATCACGGCCCCCATTTTCAATTGGACCCGAAAAAGATCTGACCTCATTAACCGGGTACCATGTGTGGTAAATGTTCGGGATAAAAAAGTTCCGATTGACCGGATTTCTCGTAAAAACATGATGTCTAAATGTGGTGGGAGCTAGGAATTCAGTGGCTTGTTGTTTTTTTTTTTTGTGGGAACCTTTTGTAAGATATGGTTGCATTGACTCGATAATGTTGTTTGTGGGTTTGATAACAGTTAATTGTTTGTGTATGTACGTCTAATATTAGGTTAGGTTAGGTTAGCAACGCTCAGGGGTAGCTAGTGTTCTTTCATTAAAGAAAAGAACATACCTGTCTAATAAAAGTGAACTTTATTAAGCGTAGTGCAGACATTCCTAAAAACAAAAAAAAACATTTTCACATTTTATTGACTTTTAGGCTTTTTTTTTACGTGGTAAAATCATCAAATGAGTCCCGCCCAGGGCAGGGCGGGAGGGACTGTCAGACTTCATTAGCCCTTTACGTTCCAGGGTCAAGGTAATGGTATAAGTCCCCCGCAGGCTTTGGCCCTCTAGAGGGGGGGGCCCGTCATCTTGCTGACGCTCTTTGAGGCGCGCGTGGAACACAACGCGCCGTCGACCCGGGCATGGTCCATGGTCGGGTAGCGAGTTGCCCTTTACTCGCCGCCCGCATGCCCTTAGCTTGTTGCTTAGTGTATCCCTACGTTTAATTACTCGTGAGAGAGAAATATTTAAAAATAAACAGTTTTAATGATAATTACGTTTTAAAAACCTATTCTAATAATGTCTTCAAATCTTTTAATCATCTTTCACGACGACTAACCAAAAACCCCGTTTCAATCCCAATTGACCCCGTCAAAGGACATTACAACTATCCGCACTATGTTCTGTAATTTAATTCCAGCCCTAATGACTTTCTGATCACAGCAATTAACAACGGGCTATCAGCACTGAATATAAAACAAAGGAGGGACTCTAATTTATTTAGTACATGAGCTCTTGAATACTAAATTGATTCATTTATTAACTTACTATAGTCCCCGCCAGATAAGTCTGGAATAAAGGTCATTGATCCTAATAGTGCTTCGTTCGAATTTCATAATACCATCGTTCGAATTTCAAAATAAAATATAAGGTCAAGATCGCCTCTTACCACGATACGTTTGTTTTGATCGTGTTACGACACTACATTCTTTCATTTCATTCTTTCTTTAAAAATTTTCGTTTCGTTTTTAATATGGGAATACATTGGTACACGGGGGTCAACGAATTTTATTCCAGACTTATCTGGCGGGGACTCTTTTATCTGCGAACTCGCTCGTGCTACCTCCATTTCTTTCGTTTCAAGTTTTGTGCAAAAAATACTGTATATCCTCAAGGTAATGCTTGCCGGGGTGGTGGGACTGTCTCATAAGGTAACCATGGAGTTTCTTGCCGGTTCTTCTCCATGGAAACGACCAACCCGAACCGTGCCAATTTTTTTTTTTTCTCGACGTTTTATAAGTGCCCATTGAGGCCCATGTAAAATAAAATATTTTGATTTTTGATTTTGATTTTGATTTTGAACCGTGGCCTTGAAACTTAAAGGGCTATTGAAGAATCAGGATCTGTCAGTCCCTTGTATCCCGCCCTGGACGGGAGGACTCATTTGATGAAGTTACCACGTAAAAATAAAACAAAACCGGCCAAGTGCGAGTTGGACTCGCCCATGAAGGGTTCCGTAGCAGCAAGCATAGATTAGAGATATAATTATATTGAGATTAGTAAGTAATATACACAAACAATAAAAATAACTTTGTTTTTCATAGTATTTGTATGAATGGCAAAGTTATATTTGCGGTTTTTGAAAATGTACTATATTTCAAAAACTGCTAACTGTATCTCATCCAAACCAATTTTCGTTGGTAGTTTTGGTTGAGGTCTACATTACTTATTTTTTTTAGTTTTATCATTCTCTTATTTTGGAAGTTACGGGGGGGGGACACACTTTTTACCAATTTGGAAGTGTCTCTCGCGCAAACTGTTCAGTTTAGAAAAAATGATGTTAGTAACCTCAATATCATTTTTAAAGACCTATTCATAGATACCCCACACGTATGGGTTTGGTGAAAAAATTTTTTTTTGAGTTTCAATTCTAAGTATGGGCACCCCCAAAATTTATTTTGTTTTGATTTTTGTGTGAAAATCCTAATGCGGTTCACATAATACATCTTTCTACCAAGTTTCAACAGGATAGCTCTTATACTTTCGACAAAAAGTGGCTGTGACATACACGGACAGACAGACAGACATGACGAATCTATAAGGGTTCCGTTTTTGCCATTTGGCTACGGAACCCTAAAAAATACACCCCTGTCACTTCGACTTTGAGAAACTAGACTTATCAACAAACTGTCCTCAGCAACCTAACCTTGCTCACCCATCCAAAGACAGACCTCGGCATGAGTTGCTACCAACTGACGGCTCAATCTGCTTCCGCGGCGCTATTTGATTAGACCTATGCTGTTCCACTTCCAATTAAACTCTTCCGATACATTTCACGGGACCCCTTCCACAGAAGCGATAGAAAATTATGTTACCTATCTAAATAGATTCGGAGAAGAGAAAGAGAAGAGTAAGTAACAAACTCACTTTCGCTTTTATAATATTAGTTAGAATTCAAAGAATATTCGCCGAATATATTGGGGTTTTTACCACGAATTGCTTTCGAAGTGTGATTAAATAAAGTGTTATTAATATGTGGTGGGCTTCTAACGAGTGTGGTTTTTACACAGGGTTTGATTAATTTTAACAAGCATCTTGCCTCGAGTACACACGGGTTCACAGTCGCCATGATTTAATACAATTTTTTTCAACAAATTATCAAAACATTTTAGATTTTTTATGCTAAAATAAAACTTAATTTTACTTATATTAAGAAGATACATCGATGAAATTTGTTTTTCTTTCAAACAAAAACGGATTTCGATGCAATGTTGCACTCTAAGTTTCAATCAGTCACTACAAGTCAGCTAAACTTATAAAACGACTCAAAGAGCTGTCAGCGGGACCAAAGCCTGCCGGGGTCGCGGGACATCAGGTAACAGTGACCCTGGTACGTAAAGGGCTATCGAAGGATCACCGTAGATTTTAGTCAGTACAAGGACTCATTTGATGTTTTTTTTTTGTTAAAACGGCGATTTTACCGCTGCTAGCGATATCTTCCAGTTTTTGTTGTTTTTATAAAAGAAAAAAACAATACGAAAATAATTAATGTTCCACCCGCTTTAGAAATAATTCTATGTGTAAGTACATAGAATTGAATCAAACTTTAAACATTAAAAATGCTCTCCTGTAAACCTCTGTTTTTGACATGTCCGTTTACACGTAGCTCTAATAGTTTTATCAAAAAAAAAGATGGAAACACTTTATTTCATTAAGGAGACTGAACATTTTTATAAGTACTGGCTGGACTTTTTTAACAAAAACATAAAATAACTTAGTGTATCAGCTGTGTTTTGTTGCGCTCACGATCGTTATCCGCAATCTACTATAGTCATTGGTCGTCACCGTTCCAATACCTATCCTGAAATAACCGTGAAACAAACTCTGTAATGTAAAATCATTCACTGCATTTTTACATTTTAGTGTTTATACTGAAAAGATTAGGTCATATTTCATCTTAAATAGTAAAAAACGTTAATATTTATTAATAATAGTTTTTAATATATATCCAAAATTTTGCTTTGAACTTAGACAAATCGAAAATATAATTATAAAATTAGATTAGCCACTGTCTGAGTGAACTTTTAAATATAAATTTTCATAACTAGAAATAATAAAACCCATTTAACTGCTAAATAATAAATTGGAAGAAATAACCGCTCATGATAGAACTCATGAAATTAACCGTGGCAGTATTGAACATCAAAGATAAATGCTACGGCGTAGCGTCGTAGCATCTCGTAGCGGTATTCGTAGCCGCGTAGCGTAAAATCGTAAACCGTAGCAGCTAGCTTGGCTGTTTACTTATTTACACAGTGTAATTGCAGATTGGTATGAAATATTGACTGTCAGCATTTTAAATTATAAATAATTTTACGGTGTAATAATATTACTGCTGGAAATACGAATTTTAAAGGATTTTCATTTCTTGTGGTTCTTTAAGTGAATTGGTGGTCTAGAGTTGCAGATAGTGGGTTCGCACCCAGACGCTTTATTTGTAAAAAAAAACTTTCACTTGTTCGAGACACTAAAAAGCACACGGCATAAAAATAAAATACGTAATAGACAACACAAAAAAGCGTTATTCTTCAAAATTTTTTAGGCAAGGCGCCGCAAATATACAACAAACTACCTAAAGCTCTATTAGACAGTAAATTAATATAATTAACACAGAACTGAATAAGTTCCTAATAAATAAGACATACTATACGATAAAAGAGTACCTAATGGATAAAAATATGTGATCGTTTAGGTAATTATTTACTATTATTAATGTTGTTGACATTGAGATGAACATTTTCTAAGTCCGATTTTATTATTTGGTGTAATGTTATGTTTGTTGTTTCTGCGTGTAATATTATTAACATACATTTTTTGCTGTCATGTGACAACCTATATTATTTTGCATGCCTTAATCGGTAGAACATAATGAACTGCGCATTCACTCAACATCTTGCAATGTATTTATTTATACTGTGTTCAGCAATAAAGATTTGATTTGACGCATTTTATGTAACTAAGTTTCATCAATAATGCTTTCAAATCCACGAAGAAAAACATCGTGAGACACTCGGCATGTCTTAGATTCAAACAATTCAATCATGCGAGATCTGCCGATTGGGTTCGCTTGGTGGATTACAGCTCACTCCTTCTCTGAACGAGGAGGTCTGTATCCATGAAAATATGATAATAAGTCGATTTCGCTTATATATCTCTGACGCCGCCGATCGGCACACCTAATTCGGTGTTTGGATTGCAATTCTTATTATGACCCACAAATGAGCTGTATCAATGTTGTAGTTTGGTTGACGAGCAGTTTTTTTTATCATCGAACATTCTGCATTAAGGCTTTTGAGTAACAGAACAATGTTCTAATCCTACCAAAACTATCTCTTACAAACCTTTGACTCGGAGCCTCATCCCCACAGAGAAACCCATCAACTAATTACTTATTTATGTCCCTACACAGTGCAGAAACTAAGCCGTGCTATACCATGTTTTCAGTCCAACAGAACACACAAACAGGAAAACAAAGTTAGTTTCAGTCACAAACTCCGGGCCAAGTTTGTGTGTGTTCCTACCACAATATCGGCTACTATCGATCCAAGTTGATACCGGAATTAAAAGACAACAAACTGAGCTTAACTTGGCAAGCGAGCTTGTAAAAGTGCAGCGTTGACTTGAATAGCATTTGGAATGTATGGGATTTGAATTGAATTAGAATTTAAAGCTTACGTGTTTCAGATGCGATTCCTTTGTGGCTCAGATGTTGGAAGCGGTTGCCAAGTGTTAGGTTTCTTGGAAAAATAACTGGAAAAAAAGCTGAACAACTGAGCATCAACAACTCAGGACATAGCTGTTAAACAAAATCAAGTAGATGTCTAAATAAGATTTTTTTTTCTTTTCCCTTTGCTTTCCCAATACTGGGATAATGTCTTCCCCCTATCGTTACATGAACAATTTTAGTACCCTTTAAACCAACCCCCTGATGGTTCACATCTAGGAGGTATTCTATACCGCTTTGCAAGACTGGTTGTCATGTTTTCAGGCCACCGTTCCGTCGACTTTCTGAAGTGTCTGTCTGGAAAGATGTGACCAGCGGTATACTTACTTCCTGAGGCACGGTATAACCTCAGTAATTCAGTATGTAGTACCTTACCATCCATCCATTCACCTATCCACCGACCAACTCAGGAAAGCACTGATTAACCCTGAAGAAAACCCATTTTGTTATTATTTAGACAGTATGTAGTATTCATACAATAAATAATGTTGAATTAGCCACAATTAGATGAAAATTAGATAGACAAAATACCTTTTCTTCTACTTTATCCCAGTAAAATAAAAACCCATAAATCTCCCATAATCTAATTATGCAATAAGGAAGTTTCCAATTTTTTTTATTATTTTTTTTTTAAATAGTACTAAACTTGCAATGAAGCCCATTGAATTTTTTTTTCAATTATCTTCATAAATGACGAAGTTATGATACTTTTCCCGTCCGCTTTAAAACATCTCGGCGCGCGGCCGGTCAACAATCTCATGACGTCACAAGTCTCATCACTCGCTCGAGTCGAGTAGTCGTCAATGCGCGGTCACCTCAGACGGTTATTACTTTTGGTTCAAACAAGACGGAACAAATTTATTATCGTTGTGGAATCATTATGGAAACCGTGCAAACTGATGTGAAAGTACATTATAAATATTGTATCTTTCCCAAGTGTACAAATACAACCATAACTCTCTGTAACTCTGTAACCATAAATCTGTAAACTACATCAAAACAAATTCAACCTTACACGCATGTTTTAAGGTCAGAATTACAAAGTGTCGATAAAAAGCAATAAAACCGGCCAAGTGCGAGTTGGACTCGCCCATGAAGGGTTCCGTAGTAGCAGGCATAGATTAGGGATATAATTATATTGAGATTAGTAAATAATATACACAAACAGTAAAAATATCTTTGTTTTTCATAGTGTTTGTATGAATGGCAAAGTTATATTTGCGGTTTTTAAAAATGTACTATATCTCAAAAACTGCTAACTGTATCTCATCCAAACCAATTTTCGTTGGAAGTTTTTGTTGAGGTCTACATTATATATTTTTTTTAGTTTTATCATTCTCTTATTTTAGAAGTTACAGGGGGGGGGGTCACATTTTACCACTTTGGAAGTGTCTCTCACGCAAACTGTTCAGTTTAGAAAAAAAATGATATGAGTAATCTCAAAATCATTTTTAAAGACCTATCCATAGATACCCCACACGTATGGATTTGGTGAAAAAAAAAAATTGAGTTTCAATTCTAAGTATGGGGGGAACCCCCAAAATTTGTTTTGATTTTATTTTTGTGTGAAAATCCTAATACGGTTACATAATACATCTACTTACCAAGTTTCAACAGGATAGCTCTTATATTTTCGAAGAAAAGTGGCTGTGACATACGGACGAACAGACAGACAGACATGATGAATCTATAAGGGTTCCGTTTTTGCCATTTGGCTACGGAACCCTAAAAATTAACGACCGAGCCTCGTCGCTTCAAGGACAAGGAATGATATTATGTAATACCTACTTACGACTTATTAAAAAAAATGTTTTTACGATGATTTCTTGCTAAAATATCAGTATTTACAATACAGTGATAGAGAACAATTAAATAATGTTAATATTAATACTTAGAAAATTTGTATTAGTGATCGATGTGTTTATATTATCCAAATATTATCAATCAATGGTGAATGAAACTTTAAACAAAACTAGGCGGATTACCTACACCGATTTAGGTACCTAAAACGAATAAAAGCTGCAGCAAACTAATGAGAAGTTATTCCGTGTGATGATTGTTACGGTATAATAAAAACATTATGTAGGACTTAGTAGATAGGTATAGGAACATACGTTGAAAGTTTCACTCCTCTGACCTTTGCACTTGTGTACAGTGGATTGTTTGCCAGAAAATCCAAAACCATAACCATGTTCACTTTTGGTAAATTGTTAGACTGTCCACGCACAAATCCACTCTCCATCGTCTAAATTTTACTTTAATCTAGTTTTACTTAGCTAAAAGATAGTATATTATACGAAATATATTAATAAGGTTACTTAATACTTCACACAGACACTCAAACACCGCATTCCATGTACTTATTGTGAGCAAGAAACCACGAAATACTCGAAACAGCCGCTAATCGCTACCCGCCCCACCCGCGCGTAGAGACTTGTGACGTCACAGACCAAATGCTCCGCGTACATTTCAAAATTAATTCGGGATTCAGTTAAAGTGGATTAACTTTGTCATTTTTCAAGTTATTAAAATAATTCTTTCACCAATATATATTATAATTTCTTTGCCTTACAATTTTAATAAGTATTTTTAATTTTTGTTAAAATGGAAACTTCCTTATTAGGAGCCTCCCTTACAGGTACTTATATACCAAAGTATTTTCATAGTCAATTTGTTAACATAAGGCTTGAATTCCTGTGACTCCAACGGCGTCATTAGAGCAAATACGATTCAAGCAAATGCTGTTTTATTTAGAAAGGGGTTATTGGTATAATTGTGTCACTGATTTTGTAATGAGCTTAATTATTTTAATGACAAAAAGAGGTGAGAAAAACACAAGTAATACATAAATATTAAATATATTATGTATTCTTGTTGAGTAGATTTTTATTTTTTACCCAACTACGATGTGTGCCCAGCGACACGCTGGGCGTGATTTCTACACGGAACTAATATTTGTATGATCTCCAACATACAAACATACATAGTTATTTCGGTTTTGGGTGTCTGTGTATAAGAGTTTTGTTTGCAAATCCATGTTACGGAAAAACATCCTAGGGTACCTCTAGAGGGTGGTGCAAAGAATTTACTATTTAATCTCTTCACCTAAGTAGTCAACTCTAAACAAAACACAAAAAACTTGAGAGGTGTCAAGGGACACCCGGATGGAACGAAGTTACTGTATACACTCAACAAAAATACCACACTGTTCAATGCGAAATAGAAAGACGAAAGGAAAATATCGGGCTTGCTTTCTATAAGAGAGAGAGAGAGAGACAGACAGAGAAACATGCGCACGCCGCACGTCTTTACAATAGCTTACTATAGCAAAAAGTTACAACTTTTCGTCTTAATTTTTTCCGTCTAGCCCCCTTCTGCAACGAGCGATGAGGAACTTCTTTCAAAATAAAAACTTAGGACATTTTTAAGACACAACGTTGCAAGATAATCTCCAAGTAAAAACAAATACAAACAAAATGAACATTTTCTTTAAACAACAGCATTTTATAAAAGCATGCAGCACGTTACATGGGGGTGAAATATAACGTCATTTCCGTGTGCCCCCACGCCCCTTATTTCCGGTAACAAGTGCAGACTTAGTTGACGGTAGTGGATTGAAAGGGGGACTGAAAAGTGAAGCTGGAAAAATAGTAGTAACTTATACATCGATGAAGGAAAATGGTTGGATCGACGACTTTTGTAGGTAGGTAGGTAAATTGTTATTGGTTTGAGTTATCGAAATAATAGCTATTTACTTTACATTGTAAATAATGATAATTATACGATCATCATCTGCCTAGCCTTCTCCCAACTATATTATATGTATAGTGTCGTAACACTATTAAAAAAACGTATCGTGGTAAGAGGCGACATAGACCTTATATGTTATTTTTAAATTCGAACGATGGTACTATGAAATACAAACGATGCATTATTGGGATCAATGACCTTTATTCTAGACTTATTTGGCGGTGACTATAGTCACTTTACACCACAGTGCGTTGATAAATTAAAAACAGTTACTAAAAACTTCGAAATGTACTTTCTGTCACAACTTTTCTTAGCCACAAAAGTTGCAACCGTCTCATCCGACTTCACATATAATGTTCAAAGACAACACTTTGGTATCACACTCGCGACACTCGCTACATCTGGCGGGCTGCCACATGTTAGTAACGTGAACTAGGTAGATGAAAGTGTTGTTTACGATCCTAGTTGGTTGTTACAATTTCATGTAGACGCTACTGCATAGTTTTCAGGACTTTCCTGGTACGATGCTAGGGTTAAATACTGTTTTAGAAAACTTCACAGTATTTGTAGATTTGGATTTTGGGACATCTTGGTAGACGACTTATATTCAGAAATCGACTGACTGCAGTTAGTCTAAGTCAGTAGTCCATAAGTCTTGAGGAGACCTCTCGCGCCTGGCATTGGTCGAAGCCATGCTGCAGGGCGAGACGGAGTGGGAAGCGGTCGCCTCCTTCTGCGAAGCAGTCATGCTCGCGAAGGAGGAGGAGAGAGGACAGCGTCCTCCCTCCGCCCCAGCCGCAGTGATAGGCGCCCACGGCGATGGACGTCGCAAGACGATCTCCGGCAACCGTAGGCGCGGGCATGTGGGCGGCGAGTAATGGGCAACTCGCCGCCCGGCCATGGAACATGCCCGGGTCGACGGCGCGTTGTGTTCCACGTGCGCCTCAAAGAGCGTCAGCAAGATGACGGGGCCCCCTTTTAGAGAGCCAAAGCCTGCCGGGGTCGCGGGACTTATTCCATTACCGTGACCCTGGAACGTAAAGGGCTAATGAAGGAAACCGTGTATTTTAGTCAGTACAAATCTGACAGTAAGGGTTGGAGAACTCATTTGATAATTTTACCACGCAAAAAAAGACCACCAGTTCTGTAAGCAACCACCGCTTACGGAAGTCCTCATCCGTCACCGCACTACCAGTAGGCGCCTCAGGCCTTACCAGTGCCGCTTGTCTCGCGATTTTCATCCTGTCATTGTCAAACAGTTTTTATTGTTTTCCAGGTGCGCAAGAGTCAGAGTTTCGTCTACATGAGCTCGTTCCTCTCGCGCATTATTTCTTCAACATAGATTAGATAGAGGCCAAGAGCTAACCCACAATAAAAAAAAACGTTTAGTGACTCAAGGTAAACTTTACACCCAATAACTGTTTAAAAATAAATAAATTCATCGTCGTTTTCACTGAATCGTCAAGAATTCGTAAGCTATTTTCATCTTAGGGTGCTAAGACAGGAAACCTCCACGTGCGCCCGTGGACTGGAGTTCCCTCTCGGATACGTCCGGGGGAAAGACCAGTTTTTCGGGACGGTGCGCCCTGGGATGCGGGCAAAAACTCTTCTTAGGCACTGTGCCTAAGGGGTCTCTTTGCCCGTATGCGAATAGCCTGTCGGGTGGAGGCTCCAACGCGTGTCCCTCTGAATAGCAGAGGGCACAGCGGCGGAGCGGGCTTGCGGACGGTGAGTAATGGGTATGCTCGCCGTCTGACCAAGGACCAAGCCCGGGTCGGTGGCGCGTCGTGTTTCACGCGTCACCGACGGGGCCCCTTATGGGAACAAATGCCTGCTGGGGTCGCGGATTTTTCTTAATCCAGGATACAGTGGCCCCGGAACGTAAAGGGCATCCGAAGGAACACGGGTGGATTTTAGTCAGTAAGAGTCTGATAGTCCCTTCCGCCCCACCCAGGGCGGGAGGACTCATTTGATGATTTTACCACCCATAAAAAAAAGCTATTTTAATCTTAAAGAAAATATTTTGCAAGTAGGTAAACGAATGAATTCGTATTACAAAGGCAAATAACTTGCACTATAATTGCCAGCGACGATTTCTGAGATCGCTCAATCTTCAAAATCCTTTCAAATGCTCGACTTGTGAAATGCACATTTCTAATATCTGATCTTTGCTAATTGACTACAACTCAATAAGCTTTTGATCTAAACATTTTCCTAATCAATGGATGCTTTGGGCTTTTGACATTTGAATTGTAACCTATTGAATACTGTTTTGACTTCTCAATTTGAACCCTAGATTATTTCTATTGAAGTTTAAATTGGTTTATAATACAAATTCGACGTCAGATACAGAGTTTGCTTGTAACTAGAAATCTATTATATTGTAATTGAATTAGGGTACCTACATCAATTTATTATTGTCTTTGTTGTCATGAACAGTATGGAAATAATAAGTTAGATAACATGAATTTAATGGCAAAATAAAACTTGTTGGGTACTCGTATCATAAGTAACGATAGCTAAAAAAGAAATAAATATTTTTTTGGAAAAAAGGCAGAAAATTGCAAGACATTTACGATTTTTTAAATAAATGTTCAGAAGGCTGCCAAACTCAAATGGAACTGGGCCGGACATCTATGTCGCGGAGAAACTGCGGGCCGAAATATCTCAAAACTGGAGCTTTGAGAGAGAGACGGCGTCGCGGCAGGTTGCGAAGGAGTTGGCGGGACGAACTGGATAGGTTCTGTCCGAACTGGAAGGAGGACGTACAGGCTTGCGAGAAGTGGAAAGAGTGGAGGAAGGCCTTTGCCCAATTTTGTATTTTGTTTAAATAATATTTTGTTTGTCTTTGAAAATTCAAACGTGCCTGTGGAAACTGGCTTATCTATACTTATAATAAATCTGTAGAGAGGTCAATTCTGTACATGAAATATATTTCCAAAATAACTATCAGGGGGTGATAAGGGATCGATACTGATGCCAAAAATGCAATCAGTAAAATTTTTGTCTGTCGGTCTGTCTGTCTGTATAACCGGTATAGAAACAAAAACTACTCGACAGATTTTAACGAAACTTGGTACAACTATTTTTCATACTCCTGAGCTGGTTATTATACTTTTCATCACGCTACAATCAATAGAAGCAGAGCAGTGAAGGGATTCCGGTTGGATTTCTGCAACTCAATTTTGTTTCACTTCCCGATAAGCTAGCAGGCTGAAATTTTGCACACGTTCTGAGTTCTGATGAAAATACATGACTAGCTAAGAAACGTCATAACAAATCCAATATGGCGGCCTCCCCAAGATGGCGGACTGGCTGTTTGAAATGCACCCCTGTGATATGGGTATCAAATGAAAGCGTTTGCTGTCAGGAATACGAAAAAAATAGTCAGGTGACTTAAATCCAATATGGCGGACGTCCAAAATGACAGATAGGCTATTTGAAATGCACCCCTATGATATGGATATCAAATGAAATGGTTTGCTGTCCGTAATACGAAAAAAAAATAGTCACGTGTCTTAAATCCAACATGGCCGACATCCAAGATGGTGGATTGGCTATTTGAAATGCATCCCCATGATATTGGTATTAAACGAAAGGGTTTGCTGAACGGGATACGAAAAAAAAAAACACGTGACCTAAATCCAACATGGCGGCCGTCCCAATTTGGCGGATAAGAAGTAAATTAAGTTTGAATATTAAGACGACTAAAAAAAAAGTATAATTTTTAGTGCGTGCTAAAAGCGTGTTTTTCCCACGTTTTTTCGTTCCGGTTGGATTTCTGCAACTCAATTTTGAGGCACTTCCCGATAAGCTAGCAGGCTGAAATTTTCAGGGTGGTTTCAAACCCGATGAACAAAGATAAGAATAATAAAATAATTAATAGATTTAAAAAATCTAAAAACCCACGTCTTTAAATGTCCTAAAAATAAGAAAATAACCCTACAGGGCTGAGAGAGGGGCCAATCAAAACGTGGGGATGTATCTTTGCAAGTTACATCCACGATCTATACACGTCATGTATTATATATCCCATAAATAATCCCTTAAATATTATACGCCCCCACGTTTTGAGTGGCCCCTCTCTCAGCCCCGTTGGGTTATTTTCTTATTTTTAGGACATTTAAAAACGTGGGTTTTATAATCTTCCGTCGCTACACAGAAATCATTTATGACGGAAATGTTCTACTTAAAATTATAAAAAAAAATATCCCACGACAGCATATCGCACCTTTAAAGTAAAACCGTTACTAAACGAAATTATAAAATTTTACACGAGAACCAATATTAGAAAAAAGTCACCATTTTTTGGCAATAAAATCTGAATGCAGGGTTCTTTAAGACATTTAATGAGGTCTTATTATAGATCTCTGTTTACATTATGAAAAGTGATTTAGAAAAGTTTTTTATTTTTATGTACAGTATTATTTATTTTGATTTATATTATTATAGTAACACTTTACCATTAATTATTTGTTCATTATGGTATATTACTATGAAATTACAATGCAACTGATGTTACTAAATAGAAAACTATTAAAATTTCATAGATACAATTTATTATTCAACATTTAAATTAAAAATTATAAAGTTGGCATTTGTTGTGGTGTTATAATATTACCAAATAAAAAAACACATTAGAAATTAATAATGTTTTATTAAAATTAAATGAGAGATCCATACAATCATTTGGCATAGTTAGGTATTAGTTTATCAATCAGTCTTGAGAAATTTGTATCTTTAAATCACAGCATGTAGGTACGTATCTTACTATATTAACTACTTATTAAGTATCTTATTGCATTTACAATCAGTTTGACTAGGAACAAACCGATTGGAAATAGCATTTTTTTAAATATAACAAAGCTACTATCACAGCATTATTTCCCTATTCACGAAAGCTACTCAGGGCTAATCAAAGTTATGTTGACTTGTATCACTTAATTAGTATAATGAGGCAAACCTATTGCCATCATCATCATCTCAGCCATAGGACGTCCACTGCTGAACATAGGCCTCCCCTTTAGATCTCCACATATACCGGTTGGAAGCGACCTGCATCCAGCGACCTTTACAAGGTCGTCTGTCAAGCTATTGCCATATAAAATGTTATATAAAAATAATTTCGTAAAAACTTTAAAATAACGTTATTGTTTTTCTAAATCAATAATAAGTTGTCTTATTATAATAATATAATTGCTAAAACAAGATGCTGTTATAATATGAGATTGCGTAACTCTGTGGTATTATATTACTGTTAATTAAACTCTTTATATCGCTGTTTTTTCTATCACTTAATTTCAATCTAGACTGATATAAAGGCTTCAACGTGAAATCTTGAAGATCAGTGCTAGTACGTGTTCGAGACGAACGATTGTTACGGAATTGTATTTCTTTGAAATCTGTATCTGAATAGGAAGTTTTATAATAAATGCCAACGTGGTTGGAATCTTGATATTTTTCAAATTTTATTACTTTGATGTCACTCATTCTAACTGTTTCGCCTTCAGTATTTTTTGAAAATTGAGCACCGTATGCCTCTGTAAGATTTTTTATATCAAAAAAGTCTGAATAGCACATTTCGGTAACATTGTAAGGATTGCCTTTCTTTCGTGCAGTTCTGATAATGGTCACGTATTGATCTGGTGTGTACACAGGACCAGAACGTAAGCACTTTTTAACGGCTTTTTCTATCACAGAGTGAACGGAATCATTTTCGTTTTGTGTGTGCCCACTAATTAAATATTTGTGCGTAATAGACTTAATTTTAAGAACAGATAAGGCATATACATACATAGAAAACATAAACTTATTCTTTTGCTGACCACAGCAATTATCAGAGTAAAATGTGATTCGTAAATTATTGTCATTTATTTCTGATGCCCTCTTTGTCAAATACCTCCAAACACACGTTGCTATTTCGTTAGCTCCTCTTAATGCCTCGACCTCGCTCCAGACAAAACAATCACAATAATCTTTCGCTAATTCACTTATAGTAAAATTACAAACATTGAGCTTACACTTGTAATATAAAGTAGAAACATCTCCTTTCGGAAGAGGCAACACTGCCTGGAGGTCATAACAGGCAACAATGTAATTTTCCTGAACCATTGTTTTGTCATTTGACTTTTCCTGGCGACATAATTCTTTTTCAAGCTGGTGTTGGTCGTATCTGTTCTGTAATTCTATTGTTTTATCAACAGCGTTTTTAAAGCTAATGCATAATTCGCACTGGTCTTTTTTAGGTGTGTGAAAGCTAATGTTGTATTCTTCATTAAACACTTTTCTGTATGTATGAATTTTAGCAGCTTCAACACCATCACTCAAGCACTGTGTTTGGTAGTCGGTATAAAGATCTGTAAGGTTTTTGCCCCCATCAATAAATTCACGAGTCGTTTGCTGTCTTAGGTAATGAGATTCAATTCTTGGGATTGAATCTATGTGGTTTTTTATTCCTTTAATTATGTCTGAGCTTACTTTGTATTGTTTTCCATGTTTGCCCCTTTTTTCTTCTTCAACCGTTCCCGCTTGGTTCTTTTTTGCTATTACAGTTGCAATAGGTCGATTATTAATGCCCAACGTGTTCTTGAAGAATATTTTACAGATACGATGCTTAAAATTATTAATCTCGAATGAAAATGAATGTTTAGGTCCTCTATTGCTATTATGAACTTTATATTGATACTTAGGTGTAATAACATTAATACACTTTGCAATATAATCTCTTTGTCTAGATAAATCTCCCATTTTCCAATAATTGTCAAAAATAATTTCTCTTTCTTCCTGTTTGATCATTTCGCTGCACTTTAGTCTACATTTTTCCCCACAGGGGGGTCCTATCTGCTTCTTTGGCATGACTTTTTTTAACTGGGACACAGAGGTATATTGTTGCCCACTATTACGAAGTCTTTTAGCATCTTGCCTCACGGATACTTTTGGAAATCCTTTACGCCTTCGTTTGTTTGGAGTTCTGTTATTTTCTGGAGGACCCAAATTATTTTCTTCAACTAGTTGTACAGAAATACTGTTTTGAGGAGTAGGGCTAAATGATACACGCCTAGGTGGGGTTGCTGGTACATAATCAGGATCGCAATCTGCCTCATCAGGGGAAAAGTCTTTACCCGATTCAGCACTAGATGAAGATGATGATGATGAACTTGTTGATGATGAACTTGAAGAGCTAGTTGAATAGGATCTTGCTCTACTGCTAGGACCTGGTCTGGTAAGGTCTTCTTCTGGAGTTAATTCTGGAAAACCCGTACCGCTCAAAGATGGATTTGGTATTCCGTCATCAACTGGTTGAACATAACACTCAGCTTCCATAGTATGACTAACGGACTGAGGTAGTGCTTGTTCTTGCAATAAAGAAGGAGATCTACAAGTATCGACAGTTATCGGATTTGAATCGCGTGAAACATTATAATCTAAGTCGTCCATGGATATTAGTTTGGGGGTTTCATTACTAACGGAATCTTTCTTAGATTCCATAGCCTCCAAAATGCGTGACAAACGTGGGTTCCGTAAATGCGCCATAACCTGAAGCAAGTGGTTTTATTCATAATTACTATAATTGACATTTTCACCTAAATAAATTTAGTTACTTTATGTACAACTTTTATTTATATTAGTAGTAAAGTGATACTAAAAGAAATGTGTAACGTTATTATTAACTGTTTCATAAACTATGAAGTTTGAATGGAATTTAAACAAAATGTAATATTTTGCTTCTAAAATTTTTATGCGAATGTATGTTGCGTAAAGAAATAAACTGTGACTAACATAAATGTCCCACTATTGTAATTAAGCATATGATTTAATTTACTCTTTACTTATTGAAAAACTGTAACTAAACAAATGGTTACTCTTTAGAGATAAACGTTATTGGATTAATACCATAAAAAATAAAAGGCAAACTGTGACTATCCAAACTGTAACATTTTATCAATGAACTTTTATTATGATTTGCGTAATTTCATAACACAAAAACTGTGTTTAAACAAATTGAAACACTTTTCCTATTAAATCAAATTAACATCTTACCTTTTCTGTGACATACAGCCGTGTTTATCCAAATAATAACACTTTTACTTTAAACTTCCGTTATCACTCTTCCACGAACACGTTCTTACTGGTATAGACACAATATTGTATTTCGTGAGCCGATCATAACTCTGTTTAGTAACGCTTTGATTTACCGCTAGATGGCGTAAAATACAATATTTTACAAAAATTACAAGTTTGTGTTGCAGTTTACGTATATTTTACATAGATGGCATTGATAACTCAATTCAAGAAAGTTTTCGTTTAGTAACGGTTTTACTTTAAAGGTGCGATATGTCTATATTTTATGGTTGACTCACAATAACACGTGTAAATCCCGATAGCTTAGCAGTTCGAAGCTTTCTGATTATATTTGTGTACTCTTACCTTTAAAAGCGTCCTGCAGACACACGCAATTAATCGCGCTGCGACAACGAGCCAAGCTAATTTCCACTCGAAAAATACTGCGAATGGACCGCGACATGTCGCCACGCGCGATTAATCGCGTGTGTCTGCAGGAGGCTTAACACTCTCAGTCACCCCTAATTGAAAAAGTTAACATTATTAACTATTCCATAAAAAAGAATATTATAAATCGGTATAGAAACACCAAAGTTATAATTACATGAAATACGCTGATAATAAGCCATCGCGCTTGAATACTGAATCATGTTATACCTAAGGATTTTTTTTGAGAATCGGTCGCCGCGCTCGACGCGTCTCGCGGCCGAAATACAACAATAGTCAATTTATAGAGAAAGGCTATAGGCTATATATCATCACGCTAAGGCCAATAGGAGCGGAGCGCCAATGAAGAATGCTTCAAAATCCGGGTTAGATTTAACGTTAGCCCAAAGTAACTATTCCACGCGGACGAAGTCGCGGGCAAAAGCTAGTTTGAAATAAATGCATTGATTTTGTTGGCGCAGTGGTTGAGAATAGATTCAAGCATGGAACAAACTATATAGAAAATCTATAATTTATGTAATTGTTCCGGGTCTGGCTGTTTGTTTGTGAATTTTGATTTAAATGTTTGTAAACCTACCCATGATACAGGAGAAATTCCTAGGTTGGGGCAGCGTTTAATAAAAAAAATGGTTAAGTGCGAACCTAGGAAGAAACTAGGATCAGCCAAATCATTCAATGAATACCATTCGGGTTAATGACCAACAAATTATAAAAACAAAAAATTATTTAAAGATTTTAACTTCAGATTAAAATCAGAATCCTGTTTTTTAAATACCCATGAATTGTTTCATTTTAAAATTTAAAAAAAAGTTAAAAACTCGCATGACACCAAAAAATAAACCAATCGTGACACAGAACAAAGATTAACAACCCGTAAAATGTTCATCGTATTCTGCAATTTTCGAAGTACCAGAGAGTTCCAGAGAATACCAGTACATAAGTGCAGTTTTAATCTCTTCACGTTGGACGGGACATGAATATTTATGAAATATTAAAACTCCACACCACAATACCTCGTTTTCCTCAGTTTTTTTAAACTTGCATGAAAGTGGGTAGTCTGGAACTTTTTGTCTTTTGTCATTAGTGTAGTGTCATTTGATATTTCATTAGCGACTTTCCATATTATATTATTTTGTACTGTTTATTGTTATCGTGAGGTTTTGTAATCTTCTGTAAAATGCAGTTTTAATAAGAATTGGTGTTATATGCAGATAAGGAACAAAATGTCCCATAACAAAAAAAAAAAAAAAAACGTTATATGACATTTTCATGGTTATTTCCTGTTCCAATTTCCATGTTTAATTAAATAATGTAATTGTTATAACAGCTGATGCTATCCAACAGCTGGGCAAAGGATGCCTTCCGTGGAGTGCGTAAATTCAAAGATGTACCTACTAGAAAAAATCAGGCTCTGAAATCTACTTTCGTGTAGGCTATTTATTACTGCAAGCGGAAATCGAAAATGTCAACGTGCTGTAGGTGCGTCAATCTTTCAGTAAGCCATGGTACTGCTGTACCTGAAATATGATTTTTATCAAAGATACACCACATTTACAAAAAAAGAAAGAAATGGGACATTTTAAAGTATAAAATGAAGACTTGATTCTTTCTAGCCGACTTCTTTTTATTCTTTTTAGACTTGGGTGACGGTCAAATGAAGCATTATAATTATGATTGATTTAGTTTACCATACGGTTTCACTCATGAAAAAATCGTTTTGTCGGCAAATCGTTCGAAAAGTTCTGTCGACGAATAACTGATAAACATTATTTTCATTATGTCGGCGGCTCATTTGGCAGAGAAACGTTGATTAGACGTATGTTTCAAGTCTAGTTGTGGGCAGTCAGCACAAAATACTTATGTATTTGAAGTATTTTTTGTAATATTGTTTCCATTTATTTAGTTTATTTTAACCCCCGACTGAAAAAGAGGGGTGTTATAAGTTTGACGTGTCTGTCTGTCTGTGGCATTATAATAATAATTAACACCATTTAAATGTTCTTTAAACAACTGAAAATGGAGAAAGCGCAACCACTCTCTTCAACCTGCCTGCAACGTGTCGTAAAATACTTTGGTCACATTGCTCGCAGAGGTACCAACAACATGGAGCGGCTAATGGTGACCGGGAAGATAGAGGGCAAAAGACCTAGAGGCCGAAGCCCAAAACGGTGGTCTGATCAAATCTCGGCAGAACTCGACATGCCTATCAGCACTGCACTCCATCAGGCCACTGACCGCAACAGATGGAGAAGTTTGATTGACAAATTGAAACGGAGACACGATTCTCAGCAGTGAGAGAACGATTGAGAAGAAGAAGAAATGTTCTTTACTTGATTGAAAACCAGTAACATAGCGAATATTCTAAATGAATTATAGATGTATCAAAGTGATTTACTGCTCACCACGTTCAACCTGGTGAGTGCTCGTTAGAATTTAAATAAAAAATTAAATTCACAAAAAAATATCACAGGAACCTAAAATAAATATTCAAAAATCGAAAATTAAAAAATAAATCGATAAAATTGTTGAACTTTTCACTGTGAAACTCAATTTCTGACCTAATATGGTTATTATCCTGTAATATACCACTAAGGGAATGTGAATTCCTACTTCTGGCCATTTATGGCATTCCTACTTGCAGAATCTCTTTTTATCTTTTTTTAATATTTTTTTTGTGTTCGATTTTTGAAAAATCCCGTCTTAGTGAGCACCCAAGTCATAAAAAAAGTTTCGCCTTTTATGTATAATCGAAACAAAATAGGTTAGGTTTTTGTACACATCAACTAGTAATTTTGTTAAAATATTGAATTTACTACCTATTGGGGTCGGAAAACAAACACAAACACTGGTTCAAATTAACAAGAATTAAATGTCAAATTATACTGATACAGGGATACAGGTTAAATGATATGCTTTGTGGTTTATAATTAGCTGAAATGTAACTGATAACCGAGTTAATACATTACAGTGATAACATATTATTTCTAATTTTCATTGGAGATATTGTTAATTTCGCTAAAATCGTTATTTCGTGATTAGTAGTTTAGTTTAGAGATGATTCATTTGAAATTAGAATATACACCGTGTTCTTCACGTTATCCATAAACTTTAGCAAATACTTCTATGGCTTTTACAAATCAAATCCAACAAAGGAAGTAGTACTTAAAAAGGCTTCGTTACAAAGATATTTGTAATTTCATTTAATGAAATTTAATTGAGCTATGCAGTGAGAAAGTATCTTAATTTGAAATCTATCAAATACTATTTGCATTTCATTTGTTTCAGCCCGCCAAATGTTATGAATGACGTTGCCAATTCGGATAAAGAGGCATGCATATCGGGTTATTTACGTTTAGGTATTTAGTTTGTATGAAAATTAACAAAAAATAAAAAATTAGAATTTATTAATGTGTCCATAATGAAAAATGCTTACTTCCGTGGTTTGAACATCTGGTCGAAGTTTATGTATATCGTCCGGAACACGGTGTATACAGGGTGTTAGGGACATCGACGCACATGCGGATACCATGGGTCCAGGACATGATTCTGGACCCCCCCGTGTTGGAATTTTTCGTCTGTTTTTTCCTAATTTTTTTTATAGATAAGTTTTTTTTTTAAAGTGAGCCGCGCTTAATGTACCTACTACAGGTACTGTGGTACTGGGCACAGTATTTAGGTATACGATGACCTTTCATTATAAACATCTAAGAAGACACCATTTCTAGTTTTATTTACATTGCTACTTTTAGTGAAAGTAGCGAATTAATTACTTTTTTATTAAAAACTCATTGGGTTAGGTAAGAATAACGATTATTAACAGGCTAAAGTAAAAAAAAAATCTATTTTTTTTTTTGAAAATTACGAAAAATCCGACGGAAAATTCCAACACGGGGGGGGTTTGTGCGTCGATGTCCCTAACACCCGGTATATAATATTTAATTATATTTCGTTTTTTTTTTCATTTCAGTCATTGGCGATTTCCTTTTTTTTTCATTTCAGTCATTTGATATAAATAAACATTAAAGTAATAACGTTATACGAGTAGGTGCGAGCTTATGGACTGCGAGTAATAGGTAACTCACCGTCGGATCAAGAACCACACCCGAGTTGATGGTGTGATGTGTTCCACGCGCCCCTCAAGAAGTTGTCTTGTATGGTTTTTGCCATCTTGCCTCTGTTTTGACTCATTTATCTTAAGGTCACAATTATTTTGTCAAATTAAATACTCAAGAGCTATAATTTGATCTCTGGGACCATTATCTTAAAGTTTGCAATAAAAACAGTTTGATTAAAGGTTTTTGCGCAAAAATCAATGTGCTAAGAAAACACAATTAACGACCGCCATTTCTTGCCTACTTGGATAATAAGACTAAATAGTTGAGTCAAGTTAATTTTCTCCGTGTCATAGAATCATGATTACCAAGCAAAAGTGTCCGCAAACACTGAGCTTTGGTAGGGTGGCCAGAAATTTGGATTTTGTGTAGATTATCTACGGTTTACGACATGATTCAATTGAAAATTATTGAGATTTGGTTTAAATTAATGAACTTATCTCATCATATGTTTGCGTTAAAAAGAAATGCTAAATAGAAATAAAATTACTCGTAATAATATGGAAATAAAAACAAAGTTTGTATCACCGTAAAAGCATAATCAGTTTCCATTGCTGGTACACACGATTTTCCAATAATTTATTATGTTGCTTTGAAAAGTGTAAGTATCGGCCTAAATAAAGACTAAAGGATAAAAAATCCAATATAACAATAATGAATTCTAACACTTCAACACGGGTACATTCAATACAGTGTGAAGATCTTGTCCCACATTTTCTTACCAAACGCTTAGCCACCATGAGTATTACTTGAATAGTAAGAAGTTTTAATGAATGTACTTAACGAGTTTGTCCTTCGCAACACTTGCGTTCTCTTATTAAATATATATTGTCTTTTCAAGTGAGATTGCTTTTTCGGAAGTAATTAACATTCAGTTGGTTAATTTTGCGTCGTCATTTTATCAAAATTTTCAGTAAGACACATACTTTGGGGTGCTAAGACAGGAAACCTCCACGTGCGCCCGTGGACTGGAGTTCCCTCTCGGATACGTCCGGGGGGAAGACCAGTTTTTCGGGCCGGTGCACCCTGGGATGCGGGCAAAAACTCTCCTTAGGCACTGTGTGCCTAAGGGGTTTCTTTGCCCGTATGCAAATAGCCTGTCGGGTGGACGCTCCAACGCGTGTCCCTCTGAACAGCAGAGGGCACAGCGGCGGAGCGGGCTTGCGGACGGTGAGTAATGGGTATGCTCGCCGTCCGACCAAGGACCAAGCCCGGGTCGGTGGCGTGTCGTGTTTCACGCGTCACCGACGGGGCCCCTTATGGGGCCAAATGCCTGCCGGGGTCGCGGATTTTTCTTAATCCAGGATACTGTGGCCCCGGAACGTAAAGGGCATCCGACGGAACACGGGTGGATTTTAGTCAGTAAGAGTCTGACAGTCCCTCCCGCCCCACCCAGGGCGGGAGGACTCATTTGATGATTTTGCCACCCTAAAAAAAAAAACATACTTTTGACGTCGTCCTTGTATTATCTGATCAAAAGGAACAACCACATTAATTAGTTGTTAATTTTCCCAGTGCTAAGAAACATCTCTTCTCAATGGGAAAATGCCTATACAAAGTGGCATTGTCGTCCGTCAAAGATATTGAGGATAGAAAGTACTAAAGGTTATACCACGATGTGGCAATTGATTTGATAGAAAATACTGCTATACTTAAATCAGTCAGGTATAAATAAAAATAATGTAATTAGAAGTTTAATACTCGTAGCCTATTCTAGATAAATTTTATAACCGCTGATCAAGCTTTTATTCAGTTGAGTAGCAATTCGCCGAGTCATCGTCTTCAACTTAAATAAATGCTAATTTGTTACGCTTTATGAATTTTGCTAAGCACAGGCGGTTTTAGAACTTAAGTGATCTATTAAATTATTAAGTGAGATCGAATGGAATTCATTACTGCTATTCCAAGCTATAACGTTGAAAGTTATTTGTATCTATCGCCATTAAAACAATTTTTGCAATAATGAGGTAAGCCACATAGTTACATTATTTTTATTTTCCATATAATTTAACAATCTTGCCTAAAAGAAACCAAGTCTCTTGAAACTTAAAGAGATATAGATTATTATTATATATATAATTATACTTATTTATAAAGATATAACTGATCAGGGAACAGAAAATTTGCGTTAATTCAGTTCCACGTTATTGTTTACGCTTTGTCTGAATAATAAATTCTTCTCCGATAAAAAAATAATAACTTCGTAATCGATTAAAAATCATTTGGTTTCTCTTCGATTACGATAAGCTATCAATGTAAGAATGAACAGGCTTCGTCTGGCTAATCTCACTCCATTGTAGGCTTTGCATCTGTCACCTTTAACCTAGATTAAGAGTCAAGAGTAAATCCATTTGAATAAAAAAAAACAATCTTTGTATTTTCTTTAAGGGCGCGTAACCAGAAAGTTGGTAACGTCGCAAATAGCTGTCAAATATTTACAAGATTTAATTAATATGGTACTGTGCGAAAATAAGAAATATGGCTCTGTAGTGCACTAAAACATTGATGTAGAAATTAAATTAAAACACTGAATTTGATGTTGTCACCGTTTCAGGTCTAAAAAAGGCATTTGGAAGGTTTCCAAATACTTTTTTACATCTAAAACTATATATTCGGTGTTACAATATTACTTATTGCATTCCCTTATCAATGTTTTAGTGCACTACAAAATCAAAATCAAAAGTCATTTATTCAAATTAGGCTGATTGATCAGCACTTTTTGAAGATAATTTTTTTGCATTAGACAGTCCCCCAAAGCGCCCCCCCCCCCCTTCAACACTTCTTAATGTTTTGGCTGGGAAGAAGAAGTGGCGGAACAAACTCCCCAGCAACACATCCGTCTGTACGGTTAGAAGAACCAAGGCTTTATACAATTTAATAGAACATTCACATCATACATCAATTCGAAATTACATCCCAACCGTGACTAGAAGGCACAAAAAGATAAACTAGGACCATCGCAGTAAACAACAATATAAAGAAAAGAAAATAAATTACATATAACAAAACCAAAGGTCAGCAAGTCGACCAGTCACCACAAGCAGCACCCGTTCACGAGCATAACGCAAAGATCAGCTATTGTCCCCCACGCCATGTGAGTGGTTAGGAGGCAACCTGACCCTCGACGCTACCGCAAGCAATGTCAAATAAGGGAGCATGACAACTTGCTGCTGGTTCCTCAGACAAAAACACTACTAAAATAAGATCCAAATTCGTGGTCGCTAGTTTATCATCGTGCAAAAACTGTTTAAATAAAATAGAAAATGAAGATAAAAAAAAACTGATCAAATAATATAAAAAAAACACAAAATATACATAAAATAAAACTAAATGACCTAAATAAGTCAAATATAAAAAAAAAAAACAATTATATGAACTCATATAACATGTCGGAAAATAAATTAATCTGGAGAAAGAGCATGAACGCAATCATTATTTCAATCGAACGACCAACTGCTCTTATCGTACAGAGCCGTATTTCTTATTTCCATATAATAACATTGCTATTATAATTTGACAACTATTTGTGACGTTGCCAACTTTCAGAATACGCGCTCTTAAATCAGCTGTCAGTTCATTTCGTATAATTAACTTCTACAAATCCACATGTTTATTGAAAGCAGGTCCAACAAACAATCACATTAATATTGTAACGAACCTCCATTGCATTCCTCCGAAACAAATTAATCAATTCCAATTTCTTCCTAACTAATCTCCGCTGTACACGATCGATCAATAAACTGGGGAGCTCGAACATCTTAACAAGAAACTAATCTTATTACAACGTAATAAGTCGTAACGGACCACAATAGGTATTGTGAAGCTCTTCGTGTCTCTGATAGATAAAATTACATCGGCTATTGACATTCTACTAGAATATTGTTATCGAGTGTATTTCTGGCACAATGGTCTATTTTAGGGTTGCGAAGAATAGGGTTGACCTTTTTTTGTATTGGAAAATGATTAAATGAGTCGTCGCGCTCTCGGTGAACTGAAAGGGATGGACAGACTTCATCATTAGCGTTTAGTGTTCCCAATGCTGCGACAAAACCCACCACGCAGACCTGGTGCGGATTGGTAGATGTCACGTCTTCCAATTTTCAGTTCTAGGATATGCCCGTTCTTTCGCAATATTTTCCTTCACCGTGGGTTCGAACACGCCATCACCATTGCTCTAGTCGGCAGATATTTTATGTATTTTTCTTGTATATAAAACGTTTCTCCACACTAGAAATTTCTCCACCGTCGTGGAAGTGTTTACAAACGTAGAAACTCTCTCTTGCAATACGCAGCACGCAATTGACTAGGATTGAATTAACCTGTGCCTTCAGATGCTCATAATGTTCCACGGCCGCGGTAACCTTTTAAGACAGTCTTGCATTATGATGCATGGGGTTATTTCATTACTTTAATTATAATTTGATTATTTTCGTTTTAAATAAACACGAAAACTACTACCACTACCGAAAAGCGTTCAGACTAGGAATAGAGAATTTCTGCTTGCAGGTGTGGGTTGCAATGGCCTAGTTGGTTCGTCTGGAGTACTTATCCAGAAGACTCGGGTTCGAATCCCACTTGCAACAGAATTTTTCTTTCCTCAAAAATCATCTTTAAATAAACACGTTTTTAAAACGATAATTCTACAAAAACGTTGTCGAAACTTTTTAAGCCAAAAACCCTTTTTCAGCAGTACTAAGCCAGTGAGTAAGCTTCAACTAAATACTTTATTTTTACTGATTTTGTTTTTTTATTAGATAAAAAGTTGAAGTAGCGACTTCTCTTTTTTACACGGCTTTCAGCAGGGTTATGAAAACTTCATTGGATTGTTTATTTTTATTCTGAAAGTTTCAGCAAGCAATAGTGAAGGCTCTCATCTAGAACTCTTTCCATTGTTTTCATCGTAACCAATTAATTGGTATCTTTTCGTTCATTTTTATTATGGACTTATTGTAACGTTATGGAAGCGAGTTTCTTTGTTTGATTTGAACGAGGAGTTTTCATTTTCAGCAAAAGGTGAGTTCTTTTTGAAAATGTTTTGTTATTTATTTGTATTTTCCCATGAAACGGTTTTTTTTACTTTGAGGAAGGCGTCTTAATTTTTTAAGAGATAAGGAAACACTTTTTGTTATTTTCAATAAATGTTAACAATTTCTTGATCATTCTGAAGAATGACTGCATTGGAGAGAATTACTGCTTTGGAATGGGTAACTACAGTACTTTCACATGTTTTTATGCTTTGTTGTCACTTTATTTTTCAAAACTTAAATTAATTCCAGATTAATATTAAACCCCACAGCAGAATATTGAAATTCAGGCTTTGAATCCATTCTGCACTGACAAAATGAAGCTATTTTTATAAACGCCTGCCAATTACAGTAAACATAAAGATGAAGTCCAGCCACAAAGCATAATAGCTGTATAAGATCTGTAGCTACCCATGCCAAAGCGTTAAAAACGATGTCATAAAAGTAAAAGGGTCATAAACTTTATCCACTACGAACATGTTGATAAACCATCAAATTATAAATGCTCAAACTGGGTGAAAACAAAGACATAAACTGAATCTTATTTCTTATCTTTGCACCCTAGTCGTAAAGGACAACCAAGGGAGAGAACCTACTAACAGATAGGCAGTTTGGCACAATTTAATATGGGTAAAGTGAAGGAATAAAAATGTTAAGTTATTTCAAATTTTCTTTCACTGACCCGCAGGCGCATGACTATCGTGTGAGAATCGCTTTAATTCGAGATTTGATGTTGATTTGAAAGTCAAGTGTTCGATAATGTAAAAGGTTCACAATATTTTAGGTAATAACTTAGCCTATTACTTAAAAACTCTTTGATGCTTAGTTCTTAGATTATTTATTCTTCAAGTATAGAGTAATTAACATGTTTTTTAGGGTTCCGTACGTCCGAATACAAAAACGGAACCCTTATAGGATCACTCGTGTGTCCGTCTGTCTGTCGCTTACAGTCAATTATCTCCGAATCTACTAGACCGATTGGGTTGAAATTTGGTACACATATCAATTCCTGTGACCCAAGCACAGAAGTGTGACGTGAATAGATGAAATCTGTATGTGGGAGGTAATTTTTGGGGGGGAAGGGGAAAATGAAAAAAAAAGTTTTGAAAACTGCATCGTGTGACATATCAAATGAAATGTCTTGTTGAGACAATCTTAAATGTATTTTTTTTTTTGTAATTTTAAAATAAATAGTTTCCAAGTTATTCAAGAAATAGACGAAATTTGACCATTCCCCCTCCC